>OZ024917.1:36018280-36125935 GCA_964017125.1 Flabesymbios commensalis | reverse complement strand
ATTCATTTTATTTTCATTTATCATATTTATTACATGTTTTGTAATTCATTCTAACTTTGTGGCGAACCTCTCAAATAAGATCTAGTTGTGGCGAACCTTCCAAAACTGTGGCCAAACTTTCAATTTTGTGGCAAAACTTCTCTCTGGCTAACCTTCCTGATACCATAGCACGTGTACAGAGTGTGGAATATTGATTAGCATAGGGTCATTTTCCAAAATAATATTGTTGCAATAAATAGATCCCCGTACCTCAAGCCGACACCGACAAAATAATGGTACGAGTTCACCAATTGCGAGATCTCTTCAAGACCTTTAGTTGCCTGGCGAGCCCGGCCAATTTTATTTATGGCCGGGTCGAGGCCAAGGTTCTTAGTCACGTGACATTCATGCCTGTGCTATTGCATGTAACAGTGTAAGGCAGAAAGTGCTGGTGAGACTTCCAAAAGCAACTACATCGATGAGTGGAGTATGTTTCATCTGGCACATACATCATCCCCGGGGCCAGGTGACGTTGGGAGCATTCATTGTACTAGTATCACCTAATCCCTGACAGATGAAGTTTGCCAAGTGTGCAGCGAGCCCTTCATCCCTTCCAAGGATGAGGTATAGCCAGTGTGCAGTCAGCCCCTCATCCTCCTGAGAGATGAAGTCTACCCAGTGTGCGGCGAGCCCCTCATCCCTTCTAAGGATGAGGTTTAGCCAGTGTGCAGTGAACCCCTCATCCCTCGCTTACCCAGTGTGCAGTGAGCCCCTCATCCCTGACACTGCCTAAGGCTAACAGAATGAGGTATACACAGTGTGCAGTGGGCCCCTCATCCCTAACTTTCCCTGAAAGATGAGGCTTACCCAGTGTGCAACCAGCCCCTCATCCATCTAAGGATGAGGTTTTAGCCAGTGTGCAGTGGCCCCTCATCCCTGACTGAACCTGAAAGATGAAGTTTACCTAGTGTGCAACCAGCCCCTCATCCCTAAGAGATGAAGTTTACCAGTGTGCAGTGGGCCCTTTATCTCTCTTGAGGGAGGAGGTTTTACTCAGTGTGCAGTGAGCCCCTCATCCCTCCTAAGAGATGAGGTTTACCTAGTGTGCAGTGGGCCCCTCATTCCTCTTGAGAGAGGAGGTTTACCTAGTGTGCAGTGGGGCCCCTCATCCCTCCTGAAAGAGGAGGTTTACCTAGTGTGCAGTGGGCCCTTCATCCCTCTTAAGAGGAGGTTTACCGAGTGTGCAGTGGGCCCCTCATCCTCCTGAGAGAGGAAGTTTACCTAGTGTGCAGTGGGCCCTTCATCCCTCTTGAGAGAGGATGTTTACTGAGTGTGCAGTGAGCCCCTCATCCCTCCTGAGAGAGGAGGTTCACCTAGTGTGCAGTGGGCCCTTCACTCTCTTGAGAGAGGATGTTTACCGAATGTGCAGTGGGCCCCTCATCCCTCCTGAGAGAGGGAATTTACCTAGGTGTAGTGGGCCCTTTATCCCTCTTGAGAGAAGATGTTTACCGAGTGTGCAGTGAGCCCCTCATCCCTCCTGAGAGAGGAGGTTTACCTATGTGTGCAGTGGGCCCTTCATCTCTCTTGAGAGAGGAGGTTTACCGAATGTGCAGTGGGCCCCTCATCCCTCCTGAGAGATGAGGTTCACCTAATGTGCAGTGGGCCTTCATTTCTCTTGACATAGGAGGTTTGCCTAGTGTGCAGTGGGCCCCTCATAACTCCTAAAAGAGGAGGTTTACCTAGTGTGCAGTTGGCCCCTCATCCTCCTGAGAGATGAGGTTCACCTGATGTGCAGTGGGCCCTTCATTCCTCTTGAGAAAGGAGGTTTGCCTAATGTGCAGTGCCCTTCATTCCCTCTTGACAGAGGAGGTTTACCTAGTGTGCAGTGAGCCCCTCATAACTCCTAAAAGAGGAGGTTTACCGAGTGTGCAGTGAGCCCCTCATCCCTCCTGAGAGAGGAGGTTTACCTAGTGTGCAGTGGGCCCTTCATCTTTCTTGAGAGAGGAGGTTTACCGAATGTGCAGTGGGCCCCTCATCCCTCCTGAGAGATGAGGTTCACCTAATGTGCAGTGGGCCCCTCATCCCTACTGGAGAGGTAGTTTACCTAGTGTGCAGTGGGCCCTTCATCCGTCTTGAGAGCGGATGTTTACCGAGTGTACAGTGGGCCCCTCGTCCCTCATGAGAGAGGAAGTTTAACCTATGTGTGCAGTGGGCCCTTTATCCCTCTTGAGAGAGGAGGTTTACTTAGTGTGCAGTGGGCCCTTCATCTCTCTTGAGAGAGGAGGTTTACCGAATGTGCAGTGGGCCCCTCATCCCTCCTGAGAGACGAGGCTCACCTAATGTGCAGTGGGCCCCTCATCCCTACTGAGAGAGGTAGTTTACCTAGTGTGCAGTGGGCCCTTCATCCCTCTTGAGAGAGGATGTTTACCGAGTTGCAGTGAGCCCCTCATCCCTCCTGTCAGATGAAGTTTGCCGAGTGTGCAGCGAGCCCTTCATCCCTTCCAAGGATGAGGTATAGCCAGTGTGCAGTGAGCCCCTCATCCCTCCTGAGAGAGGAGGGGTTACCTAGTGTGCAACCAGCCCCTCATCCCTGACTTGGCCTGAGAGTTAACCTTTTATGGACTACACTATCATGTTTATTTTTATTTTAACCTACTGATGCCTTAGACCATCATAAATGTTATTTATTAACCCTCTATAGGTTAGAGTATTACGTGTATTAACCCTCTGAGGTCCAGAGAGTCAATAGTATCACGTGTCTCAAATATTAACACTATTTGGACTAGACTATTATATTTCTTCTATATTACCTTTTGATGCCTAGAGTATCACATTTCTCATTTATTAACCGTCTGTTGACTAGACTATCGCGAGTATTAACCCTCTGTGGTCTAGAGTACGGTATCAGGTTTCTAATATATTCACCTTCTGTGGACTACACTATCATGTTTATCTTATTCAACCCACTGATGCCTAGAGCATCACACTGTATATGTTATTTATTCACCCTCTACAGGCTAGATTACCCTGTGTATCACCCCTCTGACTCGGAGGTCCAGAAAGTCTATATTATCATGTGTCTAGACTACCATATTTCTTCTATATGAACCTTCTGATGTCTAGAGTATAACATGTTTTATTTAATTACCCATTGTTGACTAGACTATCGCATGTATTAACCCTCTGTGGTCTAAGGAATCACGTGTCTAATGTGTTAACACTCTGTGGACTTCACTATCATGTTTATCTTCTTTTAACATACTGATGCCTATAGCATCACATATGTTATTTATTAACCTTACAGAGGCTAGAATATCACGTATATTAACCCACTGGGGCCCAGAGAGTCAATAGTATCACCTGTCTCATGTATTAATTTACCCTCTGTTGATAAGATTATTATATTCATTTTACATTAACCTTTTCATGCCTAGAATATCACGTATCTCGTGTAATAACCCTCTGCGGGCTAGTCTATCATATTTCTCCAATGTTAACCTTCTGATGCCTAGATTATCAAATTTTTGCTTAACATATCTTAACATTTCGAAGCTTAGAGTATGATATTTATTAACCCTTTGCAGACTAGAATAATAAATGATTAACCCTCTGGGGTCTAGAATATCACGTATCTTATTATAATCATCTGTGTACTAGATTATCATATTTCTGTTATATTAATCTTCTGATTCGTACAGTACACGTGCTGTTCACATGTTTTATTTACCAACCCTCTGCGGACTAGAGTATTACATGTCTCTAGGGGCTATAGACTCTCGTGATTTATGTCTCAACACTGTGCCTGTTGGACAATTATATGTCTCATAATATATTAACCTTCTGGGGGTTATGCTATCACGTTGCTCATGTGTAACCCTATGTGGTCCAGAGTTTCACGTGTGTTATTTATTTAACTCTCCGTGGACTAGGCTATCATATTTCTGTAATGTTAACTTTCGCATGTCTTATATATTACCCCTCTGGAGGCTAGATAATCACATATATAGCAAGTTTATAGCATTATGTGTTTCATGTATTAACCCTCTGTGGACTATATTACAATTTGTCTTCTATGTTAACCTTTTATTGCCTAGAGTATCATGTCGTATTTATTAAGCCTCTACGGACCAGACAATCACATTTGTTTATATTAACCTTCTCATACCTAGAGTATCATATGTTTTATTGACCCTTTGCGAACTACAATAGCACATGTATTAACCCTCTGCTCATATTTATTTTATGTTAGCCTTCTTATGCCCGGAGTATCATTATAAACCCTCTGCAGACTAACGTAACGCGTATGTATCAACCCTATGCAGTATCGTGTGGCTCATGTATTAAATTCTCTTTGGACTAAGCCATATTTCTTCTATATTAACTTTCTGATGCTAGAGTACCACATGATTTATTTATTAACCCTCTGGAGGCTAGAGTATTGCGTGTCCTAACTCCCTGGGTGGTCTAGAATGTCGAGAGGATCACGTGTCTAAACTATTAACCTTCTGTGGGCTACATTATCGTATTTAGCTTATTTTAACCTTCTGATCTTCTGATTCCTGGAGCATCATATATATTTTTTCAAACCCTGGAGGCTAGAGTATTGCGTGTATTACCGTTTATGATCTAAAGTATCACTTGTCTCATGTATTAACGTACTCTGTGGAATAGATTATTATATTTATTCTATATAATAAGTTCCTGATGCCTAGATAATCACGTGTCTCATGTATTAACTCTTATCATATTTCTTTAATATTGACCATCTGCGGCCCAGAGTATCATATCTCTATTTCTACTAGCGTAACACATGTATTAACCCTCTGTGGTCTAGAATATCATCTGTCTCATGTAATAACCCTTTGTGGACCAGACCAACATGTTTCATCTATATTACCTTCAGAAGATAAAGTATCACATGTTTATTTAGTAACCATCTGAAGGATTGAGTATCACGTGTATTAACCCTCTGGAGTCTAGGTACTATCTATCTAGGTACTATATGGTACTTGCTAAAATGAGTAGATCGTCATCCCAATGAACACGGGGGGGGGGGAGGGTGTCACCTCCGCGTGGTCCCCCCTGGGCAACTTCTTAGAAGGCCAAGCACACCCAAACCTTTCATCGAACCAGGTTTTTCTATTTTTTTGACGTGAAGTTTTTTGTGTTTGCTTTCCAGTGGTTAAGGGTTTTTCACTGAGGTTGTTGTGCTTGTTTTCGAGTAGTTTTCGGTTCGGGTTCTTTATGTATTCATGTTTGTATGTTTTATATATTTTTTCATTGTACTCATTGTAGATCTACTCATAATTCCTCTACGATTTTTTTTTTTGTGTTTGCAGTGGTTTCTCTTTGGCATCCTGGTGTTGGACGGGATGTCCGAAAGAAACCATTGCCATATAATTATTTTTTCACTTCATTGTTTTAATGGTTTCTCCGTGGCATCCTGGCGGATAATGCAGCATGTCATAGAGAGGCCATTGCCGTACAATTAGCCTGTGGTGACTTACGGTGTCCTCACGGTTCGTGATCGCTCTGTGATGTCCTCCAATATCACAGACCTTATTACCAACTGTGGGGGCACTGTAAGTCTTTAATTTTTTAGAATTTTTTGTGGTTTCATGATTTCTCTGGCCATACTGGCCGAAAAGTGAAGTAAAGAAGACATTTACTTACTTACTTAATGGTTTCTCTGTTCATTGTTTATGTCATTAATATTTATGTCTAAATGGGTTAACTTTTTTTGATTATAGTATATAGTATTATAGTATATATTAAATATTTGTTTTGACAATGACACTGTTTTGACTTAGACTTGTAGTTTTTACACAATCACTCCAATTTCATGGAGATATAGTGACTTGAAAAGTCGTTCATTTTATAATCACTTTATATTTTACATTATTTATACTGATATTTTTATACCCATTAAACTGTGTTGTAGTGCAGGCGCTTCAACATGTCATCAGACTCGTTACATATAGGTGCCAGGAGCATCGTCATCTTATCATATCAAACACTTTAAACAGAATATTTTAGTACGAACATGCTTTTATTAGCTTTGTCTTTCCTTTACTACTTTAACTATACAATATGGGATATTGTAATACCGGGAATTTTCACTTAAATGGCCATACTGGCCGAAAAGTGAAGTAAAGCAAATATTTTACTTACTTACCCAATGAACACGATTCAATGTCACGCTCGTTTCACCTAATATCTTGACCACCCGAATAGTCGCACTAATTTGCATCAGGGGTATTTTATCTTCTGATGACTGCACAGATTTTCAGATGTGTTTGAGCAACATATTGGAAGGGGCACTGACAATAGGTTTGTTTTAATAATATTTAGATTAATAGTCCCATCTCATCAGCTGTCAATAGCGGTAATAAAACTGACTTTTTGTCTACACGCGTAAAGGCCGGCCATTTAATACCAGGAGGGGGGGGGGAGTATGCTATGTAATTAAAGAATAATTTGTTCACAAAGTTGGCTCCAAAAAAATAGTTTGTTCTATAAAGTGTGAGAAAAAAATAGTTTGTTCTTTTATGTGTGAGAAAAATAGATTGTTGACAGCCAGCAGATCTTTCCAAATATGCCGGAAACTGCCAAAGAATGACAAAAAATTCCTCGCTCTGCTCTGTCTAGTGTTCAACACATATAAGTATTTTTAATTTACGGGATTAAGCATGTCCTGGAAAAAAAGTTTGTCACTGTCATCTCAGGAAAAAATTTGTTTGTTTTTGTAATTGTATACATGTAAACAAAATGTATGTGTCAGAACTTTATTTATACATTTTCTACTTTTTCAGTTATGGCTGACAAGTTGCTTCAGAGCAACTGGACCTGTTAGCTCTGTTTCATTATTATCAAAATAATAAAACAATTATGATATTTAAAACTTTGATTTATTTTAAAGTATTCCATTCTCCCATTTATCAACCTAGCTTGTCTAGTATTCTTGTCAATGGATCTAAACTTTAGGCCTAGGTAGGCCTAAGTTACGTAAATATCTGCCTTGAAAATTCATCCGTCTAAAATATATTTCACTTTTGTAGCATTTGCGGGGTCTAGCTACAAAAGGTTAACTCAAAGCAGTCTGGCCATTTTGACATTGGACGTCTGTGTGGTCTGACCATTTTTATGATTTTGAGACATATTCTCCTACTTCTAATATAAATTTAGAATTATGTCATATGTATTTCCCATACACCATAGGAACACACATACAATATATATCCAGAAAACACTTCATTTAAACGGCTAATGTGATGTTGCCATGGCAACCGACAGCCATTTTAAATATGCTAATTAGGTAGTCAATTTTTTGGAAATTTTGTTTAAAAATGGTATTTTTGAGATTCACGGAGATTCAAGAGTACACTATTATATCAATTCACACAAAATATATTAAAATACATCACAAATGGTTCGGCGAAGCATCCAATAGGTCTTTATAAACAAATTAATAGGGTGAAGAAGTTATTAACATGGGATTTAGCAATCTGTCTAAATCCCCTGAGATGCATACTGGATTTCAAATTTTGAGATGCACCAAGTTTGACATTCCCAACTCATTTGGGAAATACCAAAAGCCTCGTATTCATCTGAGCCTGGAGTTCGATTTTTATTTCGGAAACAGTTGTGATGCAGATAAGTCAACTCTTTATGTTCTAGGTTCCCCATATTTGGTTCATAGTCGCGCAAGTGATGTCATTTGGTGAATGGCTAAGCATTATAGACTGCAGCATCATAAATGCCAGGTCCGAGCTGGGCTCGGACTTAGACTGCTATGAGTTAATATGTCATATAGGGGTCTACATGAAATTGTAGCACTAGATGGTTGATATGGGAGAAATTTCATAATCTATCCACCAGAAGTTTATTATGTAAGACATATGATTCTAAGCATCAGAAGGCTAACATAGGAAAAATATGATACTCTAGTCCACAGAGGTTTGATACTTGAGACATGTGATACTATAGACACCGGAAAAAAATAATACACTTGATACTCCAGCCTCCATACAGTTAAAGCGACACAATCAGGCTAAAATCATAAAAAAACATCTTAATTTTATTTTGGCTTCTTAATAAGTCCATAACATGTGAACATGTCCATAGACTATAATTGCTTACGTTTCCGACATTGTGTTGCGCATGTACCAGTTAGGCGAGAAATAAAGACGAAATTTAATTTCGGACATGCATGTCCAAAATAAGAAATACGGGGATAACTTATAAACGGGGCTTTCCGCACCCTTGCTACGTTGCCACAGCAGCCCAAAATTTAAACGACTTCCGCAATTCTAGTCTATGGACATGTTCACATATTATGGACATATCTTGAGAAGCCAAAATAAAATTAATGATTTTTTGATGAGTTTAGCCTGATTGTGTCGGCTTTTATACAGAAGACATGTAATACTCTAGGCAACAGAAGGTCAACATTAGATAAATATAATAGTCTAGTCGCAGAAGATTAATATTTAAGACACGTGATACCCGAGACCCCAGAGGATTAGTACATGTGTTACTCTAGTCCGCGGAGGGTTAGTAAAAAAAACATATGATACCCTAGGTATGAGAAGGTAATATGGAAGAAATATGGTAATCTAGTCCACAGAGAGTTAATACACGAGACACATGATACTATCGACCCTCTGGAACGCAGAGGCTTATTACAGGTCAAACTCTAGCCTGTAGAGGATTAATAAATAACATTAATGATGCTCTAGGCATCAGTAGGTTAAACATGATAGTTCAGTCCACACAGGGTGAATATATTAGTAACGTGATACTCTGAACCACAGAGGGTTAATAATTGCGAGAGTTTAGTCAACGATGGTTAATAAATAGGAAATGTGATACTCCAGACATCAAAAAGGTTGGTATAGAAGAAATATAATAGTCTAGTCCACATAGGGTTGATATTGGAGACCCATGATATTGTCGACCCTCTGGACCTCATAGGGTTATTACACGTAAAAAATCTAGCCTATACAGGGTTAATAAATAACATTTACGAGCTCTAGGCATGAGTAGGTTAAAATAAAATAAACATGATAGTGTAGTCCACAAAGAGTTTACACATTAGAAACGTAGATACTCTAGACCACAGAGGGTTAATACTTGCGATAGTCCACTCAACAGAGCGTTAATAAATACGAAATGTGATACTCCAGACATCAAAAGGTTAGTATAGAAGGAATATAATAGTCTAGTCCACATAGGGTTAATATTGGTGACCCATGATATTGTTGACCCTCTGGACCTCATAGGGTTATTACACGTAAAAATCTAGTCTATACAGGGTTAATAAATAACATTTACGATGCTTTAGGCATGAGTAGGTTAAAATAAGATAAACATGATAGTGTAGTTCACAAAGAGTTAACACATTAGAAACGTAGATACTCTAGACCACAGAGGGTTAATACGTGTGATACACATAGCACATAGAGGGTTAATAAATAACATTTATGATGCTCTAGGCATGAGTAGATTAAAATAAGATAAACATGATAGTGTAGTCCACAATGAGTTAACACATTAGAAACTTAGATACTCTAGACCACAGAGGATTAATACTTGCGAAAGTCCAGTCAACAGAGCGTTAATAAATACGAAATGTGATACTCCAGACATCAAAAGGTTAACATAAAAAAAAAATTAGTCTAGTCCACATAGGGTTAATGTTTGAGACACGTGATACTATTGACTCTCGTGACCTGAGAGGGTTGATACACGGCAAACTCTAGCCTATAGAGGGTTAATAAATAACATTTATGATGCTCTAAGCATCAGTAGGTTAAAATAAGATAAACATGATAGTGTAGTCCACAGAGGGTTAATACATTAGAAACGGGATACTCTAGACCACAGAGGGTTAATAAGTGTGATACTCTAGTCCAAGAGGGTTAATAAATAAGACATGTGATACTCTAGGCATCAGAAGGTTAACATAGAGAAAATATGGTAGTCTAGTCCACAGAGGGTTAATACATGTGATATGTCATACTCTAGACCCCAGAGAGTTAATACATGTGAAACTCTAGAATGGAGAGTGCTAATACATAAGACATGTGATACTCTAGGCATCGAAATGTTATTTTAGGAAAACTCTGATAATCTCATCTCTTGGGCACGAGGGGCTCACTGCACACTGTGTAAACTTCACCCTGGGAGAGTGAACGGCTCGATACACACTGGGCGAACCTCATCTTTCAGGCCCAGTTATGGATGAGGGGCCCACTGCACACTGGCTAAGCATCATCCTTAGGATGGACGAGGGGCTCACTGCACACTGGGTAAACCTCATATTGCAGGTAGTGTCAGGGATGAGGGGCTCACTGCACACTGGGTAAACCATATCTCTCAGGAGGGATGAGGGGCCCACTACACACTGGGTAAACCTCCTCTCTCAAGAGGGATGAGGGGCCCACTGCGCACTAGGTAAACCTCCTCTCTCAGGAGGGGCGAAGGGCCCACTGCACACTGGTTAAACCTCCTCGCTCAGGAGGGATGAGGGGCCCACTGCACACTGGGTAAACCTCCTCTCTCAGGAGGGATGAAAGGCCCACTGCACACTGGGTAAACCTCTTCTCTCAAGAGGGATAAGGGGCCCACTGCACACTGGGTAAACCTCCTCTCTCAAGAGGGATGAAGGGCCCACTGCACACTGGGTAAACCTCCTCTCTCAAGAAGGATGAAGGGCCCACTGCACACTGGGTAAACTTCCTCTCTCAGGAGGGATGAAGGGCCCACTGCACACTGGGTAAACCTCCTCTCTCAGGAGGGATGAAGGGCCCACTGCACACTAGGTAAACCTCCTCTCTCAGGAGGGATGAAGGGCCCACTGCACACTAGGTAAACCTCCTCTCTCAGGAGGGATGAGGGGCCCACTGCACACTGGGTAAACCTCCTCTCTCAAGAAGGATGAAGGGCCCACTGCACACTGGGTAAACCTCCTCTCTCAGGAGGGATGAAGGGCCCACTGCACACTAGGTAAACCTCCTCTCTCAGGAGGGATGAGGGCCCACTGCGCACTAGGTAAACCTCCTCTCTTAGGAGGGGCGAAGGGCCCACTGCACACTGGGTAAACCTCCTCGCTCAGGAGGGATGAGGGGCCCACTGCACACTGGGTAAACCTCCTCTCTCAAGAGGGATGAAGGGCCCACTGCACACTGAGTAGGACCTAAACCTCCTCTCTCAGGAGGGATGAAGGGCCCAGTGCACACTGGGTAAATCTTCTCTAAAGAGGGATGAAGGGCCCACTGCACACTAGGTAAATCTTCTTTCTCAGGAGGGATGAGGGGCCCACTGCACACTGGGTAAACCTCCTCTCTCAAGAAGGATGAAGGGCCCACTGCACAATGGGTAAACCTCCTCTCTCAGGAGGGATAAAGGGCCCACTGCACACTAGGTAAACCTTCTCGCTCAGGAGGGATGAGGGGCCCACTGCACACTAGGTAAACCTCCTCTCTCAGGAGGGATGAAGGGCCCACTGCACACTGGGTGAACCTCCTCTCTCAGGAGGGATAAAGGGCCCACTGCACACTGGCTAAACCTCATCTCTCAAGAGGGATGAAGGGCCCACTGCACACTGGCTAAACCTCCTCTCTCAAGAGGGATGAAGGGCCCACTGCACACTGGGTAAACCTCCTCTCTCAGGAGGGATGAAGGGCCCACTGCACACTAGGTAAACCTCCTCTCTCAGGAGGGATGAAGGGTCCACTGCACACTGGATAACCCTCCTCTCTCAAGAAGGATGAAGGGCCCACTGCACACTGGGTAAATCTCCTCTCTCAAGAGGGATGAAGGGCCCACTGCACACTGGGTAAACCTCCTCTCTCAGGAGGGATGAAGGGCCCACTGCACACTAGGTAAACCTCCTCTCTCAGGAGGGATGAAGGGCCCACTGCACACTAGGTAAACCTCCTCTCTCAGGAGGGATGAGGGGCCCACTGCACACTGGGTAAACCTCCTCTCTCAAGAAGGATGAAGGGCCCACTGCACACTGGGTAAACCTCCTCTCTCAGGAGGGATGAAGGGCCCACTGCACACTAGGTAAACCTCCTCTCTCAGGAGGGATGAGGGGCCCACTGCGCACTAGGTAAACCTCCTCTCTTAGGAGGGGCGAAGGGCCCACTGCACACTGGGTAAACCTCCTCGCTCAGGAGGGATGAGGGGCCCACTGCACACTGGGTAAACCTCCTCTCTCAAGAGGGATGAAGGGCCCACTGCACACTGAGTAGGACCTAAACCTCCTCTCTCAGGAGGGATGAAGGGCCCAGTGCACACTGGGTAAATCTTCTCTAAAGAGGGATGAAGGGCCCACTGCACACTAGGTAAATCTTCTCTCTCAGGAGGGATGAGGGGCCCACTGCACACTGGGTAAACCTCCTCTCTCAAGAAGGATGAAGGGCCCACTGCACAATGGGTAAACCTCCTCTCTCAGGAGGGATAACGGGCCCACTGCACACGAGGTAAACCTCCTCTCTCAGGAGGGATGAGGGGCCCACTGCACACTAGGTAAACCTCTTCTCTCAGGAGGGATGAGGGGCCCACTGCACACTGGGTGAACCTCCTTTCTCAGGAGGGATAAGGGGCCCACTGCACACTGGCTAAACCTCATCTCTCAAGAGGGATGAAGGGCCCACTGCACACTGGGTAAACCTCCTCTCTCAGGAGGGATGAAGGGCCCACTGCACACTAGGTAAACCTCCTCTTTCAGGAGGGATGAGGGGCCCACTGCACACTAGGTAAACCTCCTCTCTCAGGAGGGATGAAGGGCCCACTGCACACTGCGTAAACCTCCTCTCTCAGGAGGGATGAAGGGCCCACTGCACACTGGGTAAACCTCCTCTCTCAAGAAGGATGAAGGGCCCACTGCACACTGGGTAAACCTCCTCTCTCAGGAGGGATGAAGGGCCCACTGCACACTAGGTAAACCTCCTCTCTCAGGAGGGATGAGGGGCTCACTGCACACTGGGTAAACCTCCTCTCTCAGGCGGGGCGCGCCACACACTGTATGGGTAAACCTCTGCATTATAATAAATGCTCCCTACACTAAGATGTGGGCCTGTGCATTGGCCCATCGGGGCCGCATGACGAGTAACTGTGGATGATCTCACGATCGATGTACCTGCCTGTCGAGACTTCAGTACATTTCATGTAGATGAGACCCACCAATGGGGAGCGATGGTACATCCTCCAATATTCAGGCAGAGTTACTATCACGTGCGAGCGTGTATTTGGTTGATACCATTCCACGTGTAACCAAACAAGTACAGCTATTAATGTATTTTCAGAGTCAAATACTAAATTTATGTTATCCGTAAATGTACGGCAGGCGGTGATTAAGTTATGTTATCCCATCATATTACAATCGGTTCCACTGTCAACTGTTCCGCATTATAGTGTAATTTAGTTCTTTTTGGTAAGAAAATTGCAGTAGACTAGGGTGTATATATATAAGCCTATACTTATGGCCTATATCATATCTAGACCCTGGTGTAAAATTACATTACCTGTTTCATCCGGTAAAATTAAACTTTAGCCTATCAATGTTACGATAATGTTCATTAAATCAGTCATAGCTCCTTAGATCGTACAAATCTGACATGGATAACTGCTAATTCTAGACCTAAAATTAACATGCAAAGGTCCGACCCGGCGAGGGAAAAATCATTCACATTTCATAATCTGTAGGTTACATGTAGGCTACACGCCTTAATTTATTACACACTAAATAATGACTTGACTTGAAAGCTAATAGGCCTACGCATTGAAATCAAATAAAGTCGGTGGATCGTCATGATTCGCCGATTAAACATTGTGGGCGCACAATAAAATGGCACGCATGCGCAGCATTGTCAACGTACACAGAAGTAAGATCTGCCGCAGTGTAAATGTTATCGTTCAGCCACTTTAAAAGCCGTTGTGGTGGGTTTAAAGATGTGCATTCAAACATTGCGTGCGTACAATGCAATGGCCACATGCCCAGCATGTTCAACGTCCACAGGAGTGGGGTCCACCACAATGTAAATATTATGGTTTAGTGTGAAGAAATGTAAGTGCTTCGTCAAGATTATTACTTCATAGGGCTGTGTATTGCAATATTTCTCAGTCAAAAGACTAGGTCTATACGTTTTTTAAACATCCACAGTAATTTATTTTCTCAATGGTTAAATATGTCAAATTTAGGCGCACACGTAATGACCTTGATATGTAACATTAATGTGGTATTTTCCCGAATTAAAAATATAATCACAGCACTACCAACAGCGATATTTTGAGTCACTTCGAGTAAGCCTATAACATGATGTTCTGAAGAGTGCATTCCATTTCCAGCTATTTTGTCAGCAGGTCATTCCCAGGGTAGATCGATAATTAGTGACTATTAGGTCTATGACAAAGGACAGCTATATGGGTAATATTCAGTTGAATCACTATATATATAGGCCTATTATTTAGTAGTCCAAATCATATTTGCAAGTAATATGAGTGAGGTCTCAAGTACCATTTTCTGATTACCCGATACCCAGGTAACATGACGTGATAGGACCAATGCCGGTTTTTATACTGACTTTTACCGTTTCTAGCGGCCGTTATAACTACGTTTTTTTTATTATGCAGAAGGCACCGTATACTGTATTGAACCAATACCGTGCCTATGTGGAAGCTTAGACGTAATCCTGCCCAATAAAACGACCCAAATTTGTAACGGACCAATATCGCAATGTTATGATATCAGGTGACCTCAGTCAGTTATTATCAGCAATTATTTTCAGCGATACTGGATTACGGGAGTGGTCAAATGAAATACCTTTCCGCCATACCGCAGTAATGCATTGAACGTTACACAACTTTGTGCCAAGTTTTATTATTCTGCGTTCAGTGGTTGCGTTTAGTGTTAGCAAGTTCCAGTGAACATGGCATGACTTGACCGATAACCGTCTTATCCTAAGTCTCACATAGTCAGAATATACCTATATGAGACTTCACACACATTAGCTGTTTAATGTTGAATGAAACTACCATTGTTCAATAATCCCAAGTGAAGAAACATAACTTAGGTTTTACTTTGGCATATTCTGCATATGTATCAATTTACTGTAGAGCTACTGACCAACAGTATTGACAAAACTGTGCTATGTTTCTTGTTTAGTGGTTCAAAGCAACTAAGACGACTGAGGTCTCTCATGAACAGAATATATGCCTAGGTGAGAACTGCAGTCATATCAGTTCAATTAAGTCAATATTAGTGTTATAATTTACTGATATATCACATATGCGAAATATGTATCTTGTTCACTAATCCAAATAAAATGCTATAATGTCCTTTTATTTCGCGCGGCGTGCAATTAAATTTAGCTAGGACCGCGACCGCCAATTTAAGTTCACTTAAAATTTTGTTCACCACAAAAATTTGTGTCAGTAAGTTACCCACATATATGAAAACATTACACAAGTATGTGCATAGATATAGTTTTTTTAATATTGCCACACTCGAACAGATGCGATGAGCCCTTTTAAAATATTAGAATCAGGCGCGGATCCAGAGGGAGGGCGCAGGGGGCGCACGCCCATCCGTTTTTGCCCCAAATTCTTTAAAAAGTCCCCTAAATTTGCCAAAAAAGTCTTGAAAGCGAGCCCCCGAAGCCACTGCGCCCCCTCCTTTTTCAAATCTTGGATCCGCCCCTGAGAATGGAAACCAGAAATATAGTGAAATATATCACTGGAACAACACATGTAGCAAAGGGACAGCAGAAGAATAATTAATTAAATGACAACCTGTTGGATTGATAGGGTTAATGAGGTGATTCAATGTTCAATGCACCCCCCCCCCCCGCTGATAATTAGTGCAGGTCCGTATCCTGTAACCCCCCTTGATCTATGATGTATTGACTTTGTGACACTAAGTGGGTAATAAAAAAAAACATTGGGACTTCATGAAGGTTTATGGTAAATTAAATAAATTTTCATATGTATTTAGCCTATATCTGATGCGCCCACCGCAAGCGTTTTTTATTTGCAAAAGTAAGAATTTAGGCCTATACTTAGGAAAATAAAATGCAAATACTTTTCATATAGAGAGTAAAAAATAAAGCTTCTATGATTCCAATTTCATAGATGAATTAAATCGAAATCAAATAGATGTGAATTAGGACATCAATTATTGGGGTATATTATATAGGCCTACCGGTAGCCTTCTGGCTTTAATTTATTCACTAAAAGCTTTGTATTGTTTCCGCAATTTAAGTTTTGTAGTGGACGAGGATTCCCATGGATGCTCGAAAAAATCCTGGATAGGCTTACCAACAGATAAAATGTATAATAATTAAATAACGTTTACCAACCCACTAGACAAAAAATTAACGGGGAATCATGTTTCCTACTACAAGCAAATTGCATCTAAAGGTAGTCGGAAATACAAAAAATCGGGGGGGGGGGCATTAGCGGATTAAAAGATGGGGCCGTGGTGGTCTATTAACAGCTCAATTAGAGGACTATGTCTCCTGAAATTAATTTCAAGTGAAAGTCCGGGTGGGGGGCATTGGCGGATCAAGAGATATGGGGCGATGGTGGTCAATTAACAGTTCAATTATGTCTCCAGAAATTAATTTCAAGTGCGCCCAGAAACACCCAAAAACAAAAAATTCTTAGGGGGGCTTATAGACGCGGAGGTCTCACATAGGCATAATATGCCTATGTGAGACCTCAGCCGTTACCAGCATTAGTTGAAGGTAAGCTACTAAATAAGCTTAGTGCTTCGTGACACATAGGAAGAATAATGAAATGAAAATGGAAGTTTAGGCCACTTTTGGGTACATATAGGCTAAACTGAGGATGGTGAGATGAATGAGATGGCACCAGAACCATTATAAAATGGGTCATATTGACTATTATGACAATTCTCACGTTGTCATAGCCTATTTTGCCCATCCTATGCAATTGAGACGTCAGACAGTTATGTTCCATTGAACCACTATTTGTTTGGCTGTCAGAGTTAACTAACACTGTTGTTCAGTAGCTATGTTTCAACTATAATATTAGTGAAGTTTGACATAGGCAGTATACCAATAATTTTGAAAATCATCCATGCTTCTAAAGGGAATTATTATAACTTAGGTCTCATATGTTATGTTATACACGGGCAGCTGGTTGTTTATTAGTTTCACCAATAACTAATATGCTAATATTGAAAAAAAAAAAAAATTGATGGTAACATTTTTAACATGATACGATAATTTAGATATCCATATGTGAACTCAGTATAGTTAGTGTAATATATTGTTTTCACAAGGGGATCAGGTTAAAATAATGATGCACCGTTTTAATAGTGTTAAATCACTCACACAGGCTAAAATACAGCACATGACAAAAACGTACACGTTTACAAACGTATTACATGTGTATTGGCGGTGATTTGGATCAGAGTGGTTAAGAATCCTTTGTCAGGGAGGGAATATAAATTATAGGTGGTAGGTTTTGTATTCAAACTAGTAAATTAAACATTGTTAACTTTGTCTTAAATATGAACAGTGTTTCTGATGTGATCTGGTATCTCGTTCAATAAGGCGACTCTCCTGTATATTATGTTAAAAAAACGTTTAGTTTAACTCAATTTAGGTCCTCTTGTGAACAAGTGTGTTTGATAGTAAGTATAGCATAGGTTTATATATGATTTATTCAAATAATATTGTAGGATCCTGACGTCGTTAAGTTTAGGTGGCAGTTATCCCCGGCTTCTCGGACGCGAGAAGCTGTGGACGACAGCCTCGTTTCCGAACCTTGGTGCCGGGCGCACACAACTGCAGCCAATGCGGTCTCGGTACTTTTCCCGCACTACGGACGTGCCAAAGGTCGCTCTCTCTGAGTCAAACAGGACGTGCCGTGCGCGGAGGTTGTGCTTTGTTGTTGCCAGATGTCTAACGAATAAACATGACAAGTGGAGAAAGAGCTTTATAATTTATTTGGAACCGTCGACTCGACGGGGAAGGAAGTTTGTGTTGAAATGGTGAAGATTGGGCAGTTTCCCTCGTCCGCCATTGCGACCCTACACTAGAGACTCCAACGGTCACTTACAGGTACTTTCGGCGCGAGGGGCTCTCCATCTCACCATAATATGACCGAGGTCTCACCTTGGCACAATATAGCAAGGTCAGACCTCAGTTAAATACAAAATTATGTCTTTGGATCACTTAGCAATAGTAATTCGGGTAAATATTAGGTTTACATATATGATTGATTCAACTATATTATGACCGAGGTCCCACATTGGCAGAATTTACCAAGGTGAGACCTCAGTTATGTCTTCGGATAACGCAATTTAGGTCGTCTTGTGAACACGTCTGTTTGATTTGCCAGCCTAGTGGAATACCCAGTGTTACGCAAATAGCTAGACACAAAACCATATATGTTACATTTGTAACAAGAGTGTTATTTCTTATTTTACTAGAGCATTCATGATAGCAAAGACATCATAGGTTGTAGGCCTAGATAGTCGGCATCAGTAAGTACTGTATCATTAGTATTTTGTAGTTTTTGAAGATGATGTCGCGGTATGTGACGTGTGCTTAATCTATGAAGTTAAACATACTGTTGTTCACAAAAGAACATTTGTAGCCTATGAAAGAGTTACGATATTTTGGAAATTTTTGTATCTTTTGGACGTATGGGTGCCAGTTTGAATTTTTATTTATATAAACACTTAGATATTCAAACCTTTCTACCACTTCACATAATATTTATTTCCACATTATCAGTATCCTTAGTGGATGACAATCTCTAGGAAGTACCTTACAACTTTTAATTACATTTGGATGCATTATATGAATTTGTGCGATATTTTACTTTTACATAAGATAGCTGTTTCGCTAGCATATAAAACAACCTTGATCCTTGGACATGTTCAGCTCAGGTGGTTAACAAAAAAAGTATAAGCAGTAGCGGTCCCAGGACACGACACAGTTTATATGTCGTTCATCAGACTCTTCAATTTCGAAAGTTCTATGAATAGTAATAGATTCTAAGGTACATGACAAACATAGCTGAACAATATTGATAATACTGTCTCGCATTGGCAGAATATGTCTCATTTTGGAAGTTAAAAGCATCTAACATGACTGAGGTCTCATATAGTCAGAATATGCTTATGTGAGACCTCAGTCGTGTTGGTAGGATTATATATGTCAACATATGTGTTATAATAGTCATAATAGTCATATCAGTTCACTGTTCCATTAAGTCGACGTAATTGACTGAGATTTCACTTAGATAAATGTGTCATATTTTCACTGATCCAAATCAATGATTAGGAGGGAGGTCTCTGCTTGGCAAATTCCGTCTGTGTGAGGCTTACCATAGCTACGTTCAGAAATAAGAATACATTTTCTGCTTTTAAATATAATCTTACAATATATATGGCTAATAATCAAACCCTTATTCAATTCTAGTTAGGGCTGCAAAAAATAATATCGCTGTAGGCCTACATGTCTTAACGTTTTCTCCTATTTTTGTAGTTTCAGTGCAGGGACATTTTTGTCCTCAATTATATCTATATAAATTTTATGTTCATTTGAATTACCATTGTTGTGTAATTCAAGACAAATATAATTAAGGTCCCACCTTGGTATATTCTACTGAGGTGAGACCTCAGTCATATTAAATGTTCTCAATTCTATTTCATGTTCATTTTAGTTACCGTTGCTGTGTAATTCTTGATCAAGACAAATATAATTAAGGTCTCACCTTGGTATATTCTGCTGAGGTGAGACCTCAGTCATATTAGATGTCCTCAATTATATATATATAAATCTAATGTTCATTTGAAGTACCATTGTTGTGTAATTCAAGACATATTTAATTAAGGTCTCACCTTGGTATATTCTGCTGAGGTGAGACCTCAGTCATATTAGATGTTCTCAATCATATTTCATTTTCATTTGAATTACCGTTGCTGTGTAATTCAAGACAAGTATAATTAAGGTCTTACCTTGGTATATTCTGCTGAGGTGAGACCTCAGTCATATTAGATGTCCTCAATTATATCTATATAAATCTAATATTCATTTAAAGTACCATTGTTGTGTAATTCAAGACATATATAATTAAGGTCTCACCTATATTCTGCTGAGGTGAGACCTCAGTCATATTAGATGTTCGCAATTATATTGCATGTTCATTTGAATTACCGTTCTTGTGTAATTCAAGACACATATAATTAAGGTCTCATCTTGTTATATTATGCTGAGGTGAGACCTCAGTCATATTAGATGTCCTCAATTATTTCTATATAAATCTAATGTTCATTTGAATTACCATTGTTGTGGATTTCAAGACAAATATAATTGAGGTCTCACCTTGGTATATTCTGCTGAGGTGAGACCTCAGTCATATTAGATGTTCTCAATTATATTTCATTTTCATTTGAAGTACCGTTGTTATGTAATTCAAGACATATATAATTAAAGTCTCACCTTTGTATATTCTGCTGACGTGAGACCTCAAGTCATATTAGATGCTCTCAATTTTATTTATATAACACTAAATAGGGTTGTACAAATGTTGGTTTTCATATAGTTACACCTTTTCAAAAACATCCATTGCATATAGGCTAATACATGTTATATTCTAGTACCATTAAAACAAAATGGGGGCTTAAACTACCAATGTTCAGTAATCCATATTCGGCCCAGGTGAGACCTTATAGCTATAATAGTTGAATTTAAACAACTAACCAAGTGTGCAATAACTTAATATTAGTCATCTAAAAAATGTTGAGTTAAACTGTAGGCCTATTGGCATATATTCACCAGGTAATTCTATATATTGATAAAACTAATCAATAAAACTAAAATCAACTAAATATGACATATATTATTATTATATTATTAGGCTGATGTCAGTAGTCCAAAAGTAAAGTTCATTAGGGGGAGACATTACATGTGCTTGATAAGGGATTCAAACTGAGATACAATCCGTATATGATGTTTGTAGTAGATACATGTATATATTTGGTTGTTTCTTTCAATTCAAATAGCTTCATGATGAGTTAAATTGAGAAAGTATTTCATGTATAATTTGCTGTTTACATTTGCCTGGCGTGCCCTGCTAATTTCATTCATACATGAAGCTCGGCCACGCCGCGTAGTGTGGCTCTGGGAACCACAGTATGTTTAGATCTACTCGCACATGTCAGACGACCTTGACCCAAGCATCACAAGAGGAAGAAGATGTACCACGGCTTCTCATTGGTGGGTCTCATATATGACAATGTACTGAGGTCTCACCTGCACTTTCTGCCTTAAAGGGGTGTGGCTTACCAAATTGAGGGGGACCAATCAGCTATCATCTACCAAATAATGAGAGGTGGGCGGGGCGTAGACTAGCTCACTGTTTTACTCCACCTAGCGAGTCAAATGCAGTTTAGTATAGGCCTATATCGCTAGGTGGGATAGTGTGTGTCTGCAACTTGTTTGTTTGGTTTAGCTAGCCTGCATGCAGGCTTCCTGGGGCTTCCCATGGTTATTGATCGATCCGACCCGGCCATTAGTCCCGGCATTAGTCCAGTTGTTTTTTACTCGGAACTGTGTATCACTAAGCCGGTGGGCCACCTCAAGGACTGAAATCAGCTTGTGCGCTAGGAAACGTTAAATTCTCACACAACTAATTATTTGTCCTGGCTTCCATTACCCCTAGCCCAACCTAGCTAGCTCCGGAATAACATGAAAACCCTAGCAGTGGTCTCCCGGGATTGGTCTACAGTATCGCAAAAACAGCATTCCACAAAGTAATATAGTTATTTGACAGTTATTACATAATTGTTCTACAACATTGACTTGCACTCCTGCTAAACAAGGATAATGCAGTATACTTGCTAAAACTTCCACATAATTTTTTACAGTTTCTTGTCCAAAACACAAGCTCTTCTACTCTAGACATCGATCTAGATTCATGAATCCATGAAAAAAATAGAAGAGTGTTAGTAATATTAACTTGTCGGGGGAATAACAATCTGTTTGGGTACCGTACATCATAACATAATATAATTTGATAGTAGTGATTTGAGCCCCATATATTCCTAATGAAGAGCCATAATTTGGGGGGTATCTCTATTTCGTGCTCTATGGATCCTACAATCACGCCTAGGATAGTTCCGAGTTGCCATCTTGATGAATAGCTAAGCTTTCAAATCTGTGGTTTCATCTCATAGAAGAAACCATGGCGCCATATATCCCTATTTCGTTCTTTATGGATGTACAATCACACCTGTGATAATTCGGGGTTGTCATCTTAATGAATAGCTAAGCTTTCAAATCCGTGGTTTCATCTAATAGAAGAAACCATGGCGCCATATCTCCCTGTTTAGTGCTCTATGGATGTACAATCACACCTGGGATAATTCGGGGTTGCCTAGTTAATGAATAGAGTAGCTTTCAAATCGGTGGTTTCATCTAATAGAAGAAACCATGGCGCCATATCTCCCTGTTTAGTGCTCTATGTATCGGAGTTGCTTAGTTAATGAATAGCGAAGCTTTCAAATCCGTGGTTTCATCTCATAGAAGAAACCATGGAGCTGTGGTTTCATCTCATAGAAGAAACCATGGCGCCATATATCATTATATTGTGCTCTATGGGTCTACAATCACAACTGGTATAATTTGGGGTTGCCTAGTTAATGAATAGCTAAGCTTTCACATCCGTGGTTTCATCTCATAGAAGAAACTACGAAACCATGGTTTCATCTCATAGAAGAAACCATGGAGCCATATCTCCCTATTTCGTGCTCTATGGATGTACAATCACACCTGTGATAATTCGGGGTTGCCATCTTAATGAATAGCTAAGCTTTCAAATCCGTGGTTTCATCTAATAGAAGAAACCATGGCGCCATATCTCCCTGCTAAGTGCTCTATGGATGTACAATCACACCTGGGATAATTCGGGGTTGCCTAGTTAATGAATAGCGTAGCTTTCAAATCCGTGGTTTCATCTCATAAAAGAAACCATGGAGCCGTGGTTTCATCTCATAGAAGAAACCATGGCGCGATATATCCATATTTCATGCTCTATGGATGTACAATCACACCTGGGATATTTCGGGGTTGCCTTTTTAATGAATAGCTAAGCTTTCACATCCGTGGTTTCATCTCATAGAAGAAACCATGGCGCCATATCTCCCTGTTCAGTGCTTTATGGATGTACAATCACACCTGGGATAATTTGGGGTTGCTCAGTTAATTAATAGCTAAGCTTTCAAATCCGTGGTTTCATCTCATAGAAGAAACCATGGAGCCGTTGTTTCATCTCATAGAAGAAACCATGGAGCCGTGGTTTCATCTCATAGAACAAACCATGGCTCCATCTCTCCCTGTTTAGTGCTCTATGTATGTACAGTCATACCTGGAATAACTCGGGGTTGCCTAGTTATTGAATAGCGAAGCTTCCAAATCCGTGGTTTCATCTCATAGAAGAAACCACGAAGGCGTGGTTTCATCTTATAGAAGAAACCATGGAGCCATATATCCCTATTTCGTGCTCAATGGATGTACAATCACACCTGTGATAATTCGGGGTTGCCATCGTAATGAATAGCTAAGCTTTCAAATCCGTGGTTCCATCTCATAGAAGAAACCATGGCGCCAAATCTCCCTGTTTAGTGCTCTATGTATGTACAATCACACCTGGGATAATTCGGGGTTGCCTAGTTAATGAATAGCGAAGCTTTGAAATCCGTGGTTTCAACTCATAGAAGAAACCACGAAGCCGTAGTTTTATCTCATAGAAGAAACCATGGCGCCATATCTCCTTGTTTAGTGCTTTATGGATGTACAATCACACCTGGGATAATTTGGGGTTGCCTAGTTAATGAATAGCTAAGCTTTCAAATCCGTGGTTTCATCTCATAGAAGAAACCATGTAGCCGTGGTTTCATCTCATAGAAGAAACCATGGAGCCGTGGTTTCATCTCATAGAACAAACCATGGCTCCATATCTCCCTGTTTAGTGCTCTATGTATGTACAATCATACCTGGAATAACTCGGGGTTGCCTAGTTAATGAATAGCGAAGCTTCCAAATCCGTGGTTTCATCTCATAGAAGAAACCACGAAGGCGTGGTTTCATCTTATAGAAGAAACCATGGAGCCATATATCCCTTTTTCGTGCTCAATGGATGTACAATCACACCTGTGATAATTCGGGGTTGCCATCTTAATGAATAGCTAAGCTTTCAAATCCGTGGTTCCATCTAATAGAAGAAACCATGGCGCCAAATCTCCCTGTTTAGTGCTCTATGTATGTACAATCACACCTGGGATAATTCGGGGTTGCCTAGTTAATGAATAGCGAAGCTTTGAAATCCGTGGTTTCAACTCATAGAAGAAACCACGAAGCCGTGGTTTCATCTCATAGAAGAAACCATGGCGCCATATCTCCTTGTTTAGTGCTTTATGGATGTACAATCACACCTGGGATAATTTGGGGTTGCCTAGTTAATGAATAGCTAAGCTTTCAAATCCGTGGTTTCATCTCATAGAAGAAACCATGTAGCCGTGGTTTCATCTCATAGAAGAAACTATGGAGCCGTGGTTTCATCTCATAGAACAAACCATGGCTCCATATCTCCCTGTTTAGTGCTCTATGTATGTACAATCATACCTGGAATAACTCGGGGTTGCCTAGTTAATGAATAGCGAAGCTTCCAAATCCGTGGTTTCATCTCATAGAAGAAACCACGAAGCCGTGGTTTCATTTTATAGAAGAAACCATGGAGCCATATCTCCCTGTTTAGTGCTCTATGTATCGGAGTTGCTTAGTTAATGAATAGCGAAGCTTTCAAATCCGTGGTTTCATCTCATAGAAGAAACCATGGAGCTGTGGTTTCATTCATAGAAGAAACCATGGCGCCATATATCATTATATTGTGCTCTATGGGTCTACAATCACAACTGGTATAATTTGGGGTTGCCTAGTTAATGAATAGCTAAGCTTTCACATCCGTGGTTTCATCTCATAGAAGAAACTACGAAACCATGGTTTCATCTCATAGAAGAAACCATGGAGCCATATCTCCCTATTTCGTGCTCTATGAATGTACAATCACACCTGTGATAATTCGGGGTTGCCATCTTAATGAATAGCTAAGCTTTCAAATCCGTGGTTTCATCTAATAGAAGAAACCATGGCGCCATATCTCCCTGCTAAGTGCTCTATGGATGTACAATCACACCTGGGATAATTCGGGGTTGCCTAGTTAATGAATAGCGTAGCTTTCAAATCCGTGGTTTCATCTCATAAAAGAAACCATGGAGCCGTGGTTTCATCTCACAGAAGAAACCATGGCGCGATATATCCATATTTCATGCTCTATGGATGTACAATCACACCTGGGATATTTCGGGGTTGCCTTTTTAATGAATAGCTAAGCTTTCACATCCGTGGTTTCATCTCATAGAAGAAACCATGGCGCCATATCTCCCTGTTCAGTGCTTTATGGATGTACAATCACACCTGGGATAATTTGGGGTTGCTCAGTTAATTAATAGCTAAGCTTTCAAATCCGTGGTTTCATCTCATAGAAGAAACCATGGAGCCGTTGTTTCATCTCATAGAAGAAACCATGGAGCCGTGGTTTCATCTCATAGAACAAACCATGGCTCCATCTCTCCCTGTTTAGTGCTCTATGTATGTACAGTCATACCTGGAATAACTCGGGGTTGCCTAGTTATTGAATAGCGAAGCTTCCAAATCCGTGGTTTCATCTCATAGAAGAAACCACGAAGGCGTGGTTTCATCTTATAGAAGAAACCATGGAGCCATATATCCCTATTTCGTGCTCAATGGATGTACAATCACACCTGTGATAATTCGGGGTTGCCATCTTAATGAATAGCTAAGCTTTCAAATCCGTGGTTCCATCTCATAGAAGAAACCATGGCGCCAAATCTCCCTGTTTAGTGCTCTATGTAAGTACAATCACACCTGGGATAATTCGGGGTTGCCTAGTTAATGAATAGCGAAGCTTTGAAATCCGTGGTTTCAACTCATAGAAGAAACCACGAAGCCGTAGTTTCATCTCATAGAAGAAACCATGGCGCCATATCTCCTTGTTTAGTGCTTTATGGATGTACAATCACACCTGGGATAATTTGGGGTTGCCTAGTTAATGAATAGCTAAGCTTTCAAATCCGTGGTTTCATCTCATAGAAGAAACCATGTAGCCGTGGTTTCATCTCATAGAAGAAACCATGGAGCCGTGGTTTCATCTCATAGAACAAACCATGGCTCCATATCTCCCTGTTTAGTGCTCTATGTATGTACAATCATACCTGGAATAACTCGGGGTTGCCTAGTTAATGAATAGCGAAGCTTCCAAATCCGTGGTTTCATCTCATAGAAGAAACCACGAAGGTGTGGTTTCATCTTATAGAAGAAACCATGGAGCCATATATCCCTATTTCGTGCTCAATGGATGTACAATCACACCTGTGATAATTCGGGGTTGCCATCTTAATGAATAGCTAAGCTTTCAAATCCGTGGTTCCATCTACTAGAAGAAACCATGGCGCCAAATCTCCCTGTTTAGTGCTCTATGTATGTACAATCACACCTGGGATAATTCGGGGTTGCCTAGTTAATGAATAGCGAAGCTTTGAAATCCGTGGTTTCAACTCATAGAAGAAACCACGAAGCCGTGGTTTCATCTCATAGAAGAAACCATGGCGCCATATCTCCTTGTTTAGTGCTTTATGGATGTACAATCACACCTGGGATAATTTGGGGTTGCCTAGTTAATGAATAGCTAAGCTTTCAAATCCGTGGTTTCATCTCATAGAAGAAACCATGTAGCCGTGGTTTCATCTCATAGAAGAAACTATGGAGCCGTGGTTTCATCTCATAGAACAAACCATGGCTCCATATCTCCCTGTTTAGTGCTCTATGTATGTACAATCATACCTGGAATAACTCGGGGTTGCCTAGTTAATGACTAGCGAAGCTTCCAAATCCGTGGTTTCATCTCATAGAAGAAACCACGAAGCCGTGGTTTCATTTTATAGAAGAAACCATAGGGCCATATATCCCTATTTCGTGCTCTATGGATATACAATCACACCTGTGATAATTCGGGGTCGCCATCTTAATGAATAGCTAAGCTTTCAAATCCGTGGTTTCATCTCATAGAAGAAACCATGTAGCCGTGGTTTCATCTCATAGAAGAAACCATGGAGCCGTGGTTTCATCTCATAGAACAAACCATGGCTCCATATCTCCCTGTTTAGTGCTCTATGTATGTACAATCATACCTGGAATAACTCGGGGTTGCCTAGTTAATGAATAGCGAAGCTTCCAAATCCGTGGTTTCATCTCATAGAAGAAACCACGAAGGCGTGGTTTCATCTTATAGAAGAAACCATGGAGCCATATATCCCTATTTCGTGCTCAATGGATGTACAATCACACCTGTGATAATTCGGGGTTGCCATCTTAATGAATAGCTAAGCTTTCAAATCCGTGGTTCCATCTAATAGAAGAAACCATGGCGCCAAATCTCCCTGTTTAGTGCTCTATGTATGTACAATCACACCTGGGATAATTCGGGGTTGCCTAGTTAATGAATAGCGAAGCTTTGAAATCCGTGGTTTCAACTCATAGAAGAAACCACGAAGCCGTGGTTTCATCTCATAGAAGAAACCATGGCGCCATATCTCCTTGTTTAGTGCTTTATGGATGTACAATCACACCTGGGATAATTTGGGGTTGCCTAGTTAATGAATAGCTAAGCTTTCAAATCCGTGGTTTCATCTCATAGAAGAAACCATGTAGCCGTGGTTTCATCTCATAGAAGAAACTATGGAGCCGTGGTTTCATCTCATAGAACAAACCATGGCTCCATATCTCCCTGTTTAGTGCTCTATGTATGTACAATCATACCTGGAATAACTCGGGGTTGCCTAGTTAATGAATAGCGAAGCTTCCAAATCCGTGGTTTCATCTCATAGAAGAAACCACGAAGCCGTGGTTTCATTTTATAGAAGAAACCATGGAGCCATATCTCCCTGTTTAGTGCTCTATGTATCGGAGTTGCTTAGTTAATGAATAGCGAAGCTTTCAAATCCGTGGTTTCATCTCATAGAAGAAACCATGGAGCTGTGGTTTCATCTCATAGAAGAAACCATGGCGCCATATATCATTATATTGTGCTCTATGGGTCTACAATCACAACTGGTATAATTTGGGGTTGCCTAGTTAATGAATAGCTAAGCTTTCACATCCGTGGTTTCATCTCATAGAAGAAACTACGAAACCATGGTTTCATCTCATAGAAGAAACCATGGAGCCATATCTCCCTATTTCGTGCTCTATGAATGTACAATCACACCTGTGATAATTCGGGGTTGCCATCTTAATGAATAGCTAAGCTTTCAAATCCGTGGTTTCATCTAATAGAAGAAACCATGGCGCCATATCTCCCTGCTAAGTGCTCTATGGATGTACAATCACACCTGGGATAATTCGGGGTTGCCTAGTTAATGAATAGCGTAGCTTTCAAATCCGTGGTTTCATCTCATAAAAGAAACCATGGAGCCGTGGTTTCATCTCACAGAAGAAACCATGGCGCGATATATCCATATTTCATGCTCTATGGATGTACAATCACACCTGGGATATTTCGGGGTTGCCTTTTTAATGAATAGCTAAGCTTTCACATCCGTGGTTTCATCTCATAGAAGAAACCATGGCGCCATATCTCCCTGTTCAGTGCTTTATGGATGTACAATCACACCTGGGATAATTTGGGGTTGCTCAGTTAATTAATAGCTAAGCTTTCAAATCCGTGGTTTCATCTCATAGAAGAAACCATGGAGCCGTTGTTTCATCTCATAGAAGAAACCATGGAGCCGTGGTTTCATCTCATAGAACAAACCATGGCTCCATCTCTCCCTGTTTAGTGCTCTATGTATGTACAGTCATACCTGGAATAACTCGGGGTTGCCTAGTTATTGAATAGCGAAGCTTCCAAATCCGTGGTTTCATCTCATAGAAGAAACCACGAAGGCGTGGTTTCATCTTATAGAAGAAACCATGGAGCCATATATCCCTATTTCGTGCTCAATGGATGTACAATCACACCTGTGATAATTCGGGGTTGCCATCTTAATGAATAGCTAAGCTTTCAAATCCGTGGTTCCATCTCATAGAAGAAACCATGGCGCCAAATCTCCCTGTTTAGTGCTCTATGTAAGTACAATCACACCTGGGATAATTCGGGGTTGCCTAGTTAATGAATAGCGAAGCTTTGAAATCCGTGGTTTCAACTCATAGAAGAAACCACGAAGCCGTAGTTTCATCTCATAGAAGAAACCATGGCGCCATATCTCCTTGTTTAGTGCTTTATGGATGTACAATCACACCTGTGATAATTCGGGGTCGCCATCTTAATGAATAGCTAAGCTTTCAAATCCGTGGTTTCATCTCATAGAAGAAACCATGTAGCCGTGGTTTCATCTCATAGAAGAAACCATGGAGCCGTGGTTTCATCTCATAGAACAAACCATGGCTCCATATCTCCCTGTTTAGTGCTCTATGTATGTACAATCATACCTGGAATAACTCGGGGTTGCCTAGTTAATGAATAGCGAAGCTTCCAAATCCGTGGTTTCATCTCATAGAAGAAACCACGAAGGCGTGGTTTCATCTTATAGAAGAAACCATGGAGCCATATATCCCTATTTCGTGCTCAATGGATGTACAATCACACCTGTGATAATTCGGGGTTGCCATCTTAATGAATAGCTAAGCTTTCAAATCCGTGGTTCCATCTAATAGAAGAAACCATGGCGCCAAATCTCCCTGTTTAGTGCTCTATGTATGTACAATCACACCTGGGATAATTCGGGGTTGCCTAGTTAATGAATAGCGAAGCTTTGAAATCCGTGGTTTCAACTCATAGAAGAAACCACGAAGCCGTGGTTTCATCTCATAGAAGAAACCATGGCGCCATATCTCCTTGTTTAGTGCTTTATGGATGTACAATCACACCTGGGATAATTTGGGGTTGCCTAGTTAATGAATAGCTAAGCTTTCAAATCCGTGGTTTCATCTCATAGAAGAAACCATGTAGCCGTGGTTTCATCTCATAGAAGAAACTATGGAGCCGTGGTTTCATCTCATAGAACAAACCATGGCTCCATATCTCCCTGTTTAGTGCTCTATGTATGTACAATCATACCTGGAATAACTCGGGGTTGCCTAGTTAATGAATAGCGAAGCTTCCAAATCCGTGGTTTCATCTCATAGAAGAAACCACGAAGCCGTGGTTTCATTTTATAGAAGAAACCATGGAGCCATATATCCCTATTTCGTGCTTTATGGATATACAATCACACCTGTGATAATTCGGGGTCGCCATCTTAATGAATAGCTAAGCTTTCAAATCCGTGGTTTCATCTCATAGAAGAAACCATGTAGCCGTGGTTTCATCTCATAGAAGAAACCATGGAGCCGTGGTTTCATCTCATAGAAGAAACCATGGCGCCATATCTCCCTGTTTAGTGCTCTATGTATGTACAATCATACCTGGGATAACTCGGGGTTGCCTAGTTAATGAATAGCGAAGCTTTCAAATCCGTGGTTTCATCTCATAGAAGAAACCACGAAGGCGTGGTTTCATCTTATAGAAGAAACCATGGAGCCATATATCCCTATTTCGTGCTCAATGGATGTACAATCACACCTGTGATAATTCGGGGTTGCCATCTTAATGAATAGCTAAGCTTTCAAATCCGTGGTTCCATCTAATAGAAGAAACCATGGCGCCAAATCTCCCTGTTTAGTGCTCTATGTATGTACAATCACACCTGGGATAATTCGGGGTTGCCTAGTTAATGAATAGCGAAGCTTTGAAATCCGTGGTTTCAACTCATAGAAGAAACCACGAAGCCGTGGTTTCATCTCATAGAAGAAACCATGGCGCCATATCTCCTTGTTTAGTGCTTTATGGATGTACAATCACACCTGGGATAATTTGGGGTTGCCTAGTTAATGAATAGCTAAGCTTTCAAATCCGTGGTTTCATCTCATAGAAGAAACCATGTAGCCGTGGTTTCATCTCATAGAAGAAACTATGGAGCCGTGGTTTCATCTCATAGAACAAACCATGGCTCCATATCTCCCTGTTTAGTGCTCTATGTATGTACAATCATACCTGGAATAACTCGGGGTTGCCTAGTTAATGAATAGCGAAGCTTCCAAATCCGTGGTTTCATCTCATAGAAGAAACCACGAAGCCGTGGTTTCATTTTATAGAAGAAACCATGGAGCCATATCTCCCTGTTTAGTGCTCTATGTATCGGAGTTGCTTAGTTAATGAATAGCGAAGCTTTCAAATCCGTGGTTTCATCTCATAGAAGAAACCATGGAGCTGTGGTTTCATCTCATAGAAGAAACCATGGCGCCATATATCATTATATTGTGCTCTATGGGTCTACAATCACAACTGGTATAATTTGGGGTTGCCTAGTTAATGAATAGCTAAGCTTTCACATCCGTGGTTTCATCTCATAGAAGAAACTACGAAACCATGGTTTCATCTCATAGAAGAAACCATGGAGCCATATCTCCCTATTTCGTGCTCTATGAATGTACAATCACACCTGTGATAATTCGGGGTTGCCATCTTAATGAATAGCTAAGCTTTCAAATCCGTGGTTTCATCTAATAGAAGAAACCATGGCGCCATATCTCCCTGCTAAGTGCTCTATGGATGTACAATCACACCTGGGATAATTCGGGGTTGCCTAGTTAATGAATAGCGTAGCTTTCAAATCCGTGGTTTCATCTCATAAAAGAAACCATGGAGCCGTGGTTTCATCTCACAGAAGAAACCATGGCGCGATATATCCATATTTCATGCTCTATGGATGTACAATCACACCTGGGATATTTCGGGGTTGCCTTTTTAATGAATAGCTAAGCTTTCACATCCGTGGTTTCATCTCATAGAAGAAACCATGGCGCCATATCTCCCTGTTCAGTGCTTTATGGATGTACAATCACACCTGGGATAATTTGGGGTTGCTCAGTTAATTAATAGCTAAGCTTTCAAATCCGTGGTTTCATCTCATAGAAGAAACCATGGAGCCGTTGTTTCATCTCATAGAAGAAACCATGGAGCCGTGGTTTCATCTCATAGAACAAACCATGGCTCCATCTCTCCCTGTTTAGTGCTCTATGTATGTACAGTCATACCTGGAATAACTCGGGGTTGCCTAGTTATTGAATAGCGAAGCTTCCAAATCCGTGGTTTCATCTCATAGAAGAAACCACGAAGGCGTGGTTTCATCTTATAGAAGAAACCATGGAGCCATATATCCCTATTTCGTGCTCAATGGATGTACAATCACACCTGTGATAATTCGGGGTTGCCATCTTAATGAATAGCTAAGCTTTCAAATCCGTGGTTCCATCTCATAGAAGAAACCATGGCGCCAAATCTCCCTGTTTAGTGCTCTATGTAAGTACAATCACACCTGGGATAATTCGGGGTTGCCTAGTTAATGAATAGCGAAGCTTTGAAATCCGTGGTTTCAACTCATAGAAGAAACCACGAAGCCGTAGTTTCATCTCATAGAAGAAACCATGGCGCCATATCTCCTTGTTTAGTGCTTTATGGATGTACAATCACACCTGTGATAATTCGGGGTCGCCATCTTAATGAATAGCTAAGCTTTCAAATCCGTGGTTTCATCTCATAGAAGAAACCATGTAGCCGTGGTTTCATCTCATAGAAGAAACCATGGAGCCGTGGTTTCATCTCATAGAACAAACCATGGCTCCATATCTCCCTGTTTAGTGCTCTATGTATGTACAATCATACCTGGAATAACTCGGGGTTGCCTAGTTAATGAATAGCGAAGCTTCCAAATCCGTGGTTTCATCTCATAGAAGAAACCACGAAGGCGTGGTTTCATCTTATAGAAGAAACCATGGAGCCATATATCCCTATTTCGTGCTCAATGGATGTACAATCACACCTGTGATAATTCGGGGTTGCCATCTTAATGAATAGCTAAGCTTTCAAATCCGTGGTTCCATCTAATAGAAGAAACCATGGCGCCAAATCTCCCTGTTTAGTGCTCTATGTATGTACAATCACACCTGGGATAATTCGGGGTTGCCTAGTTAATGAATAGCGAAGCTTTGAAATCCGTGGTTTCAACTCATAGAAGAAACCACGAAGCCGTGGTTTCATCTCATAGAAGAAACCATGGCGCCATATCTCCTTGTTTAGTGCTTTATGGATGTACAATCACACCTGGGATAATTTGGGGTTGCCTAGTTAATGAATAGCTAAGCTTTCAAATCCGTGGTTTCATCTCATAGAAGAAACCATGTAGCCGTGGTTTCATCTCATAGAAGAAACTATGGAGCCGTGGTTTCATCTCATAGAACAAACCATGGCTCCATATCTCCCTGTTTAGTGCTCTATGTATGTACAATCATACCTGGAATAACTCGGGGTTGCCTAGTTAATGAATAGCGAAGCTTCCAAATCCGTGGTTTCATCTCATAGAAGAAACCACGAAGCCGTGGTTTCATTTTATAGAAGAAACCATGGAGCCATATATCCCTATTTCGTGCTTTATGGATATACAATCACACCTGTGATAATTCGGGGTCGCCATCTTAATGAATAGCTAAGCTTTCAAATCCGTGGTTTCATCTCATAGAAGAAACCATGTAGCCGTGGTTTCATCTCATAGAAGAAACCATGGAGCCGTGGTTTCATCTCATAGAAGAAACCATGGCGCCATATCTCCCTGTTTAGTGCTCTATGTATGTACAATCATACCTGGGATAACTCGGGGTTGCCTAGTTAATGAATAGCGAAGCTTTCAAATCCGTGGTTTCATCTCATAGAAGAAACCACAAAGCCGTGGTTTCATCTTATAGAAGAAACCGTGGAGCCATATATCCCTATTTCGTGCTCTATGGATATACAATCACACCTGGGATATTCCGGGGTTGCCTTTTTAATGAATAGCTAAGCTTTCACATCCGTGGTTTCATCTCATAAAAGAAACCATGGCGCCATATATCTATATATCTTAGCCGCCATGACCTAGTTCCTGTCCAAATTTTGCCCAATTTCGAAATCATCCTAGCTATAAGTGAAATGGAAATATGGTATAATTTTTGGAGCGATACTAATAAAAAATGTTGAGTGAATCCTGACATTGTACATTTTGTTCAATAGTAGTTGTCTAGCTATCTGGTCCGGCTTTGCAGATATTACGCATATTACAAAAATAATGGCCGATAATCGGTCATTTTTCCCGCCATGACCTAGTTTCTGTTCGAATCTTGCCGAAATTCGAACCCTTTTCTACGTATTAGTAAAATGGATATATCGTATAAATTTTGGAGCGATATATAAAAAAATGTTGAGTGAATCGCATTGACGAGAAAATTTGTCGATCGGAAAAAAGTCAAGGTCATAGGGGTCACAGAAAGTCAAATAAGTCAAGCTTTAGTCATGATTAACCTGTATGTGAAATTTAATTCCAGCTACGCTGAACAAGTTATAGTGCCAAAAGTGGCGGACAGACGGACGGACACACGCGCCTGGCGACGACAATAGAGACCCTCTTAAAAATTATAAGTAGCATTTAAACGAACTGCAGAATTTGAACAAAAATGAGCTGACATAATGACAGGGCTAAAACATCCATTGATATGATCTTTTTATTGTGACATGACCATATGTTGGCAACATACATACTATTATCCCACATGGAATTCTAGCTCATTTTATTGGATAACAAGAATTACACAAGGTGATTCAAGTTTGAGTTGATTTAGATAATCTGAGACATAATATATATTGAAAACAATTTTGAGCGTTTAGATTTCTGAATAAATACGATGAAGCGTAGAAATTTGTACAGGTTTTTGGTGCAGGTTGATTGGATATGTTACTTATCTTATTATTTTAACTATCATTTGATTAACAAGAATTACGGCTACACAATCATCCAATCTAGTAGAGGGCCTCCCCCTGACCGGGGTCGCAGGTTCCATAAGGGTGCATAGTATTTGCCCTACAGTGGGTATAGGTCATCTCTGTCCGGGTCCCCAGCCGCCTTCCGGACAGTGTGTGCACAGAGCGCGAAAATGACATTAAAATTTGTTTTTAAATTCTCATTACACAGAAAATACAAACACATCCTTAACAATATTATGTGAAATTATTTGCAATTAAAGCCTTAAATGCAGTGTTGTTTGAAGACATTTACAACATTATTCAGAAAAAAATTTAATGCCACATGATGTGACAGTGCATTGAAAGATGCAAATGCCTTTTTACACTTCTTACACATATACTTTGATTTATTGTCTTGTTTGTGAACTTTATCTTTGTGATCCATAAAATTATAATCAAACGGGTAAGAAAGAGGACATGAACGGCATTTAAAAAAACATTCAGCTTCATCCACAAAATTGATTGGAACGACATCCCTAGAATCATCCTCATCATTCTCCTCCTCAGCATCATATCGTTCATCTCGCATAACATCTGAGTTTGAGTCAGAAGCATCAACAAGAGCAACATCATTGGTTAAACATTCAGCTTCATCCTCAAAATCGATGTGAACGACCTCCCTGGATTCATCCTCATCATTCTCGTCCTCAGCATCATCTCGTTCGTCTCCTATCAGGTCTGAGTCAGAAACATCACTTAGAGCAACATCATTGGTTGAACATTCAGCTGGGGTTTTTTATGCTCCCTTAGACTATCGAGCAGTTGTAACAACTGTTTCCTGGTGGGCTTTTTTTCCTGCAAATAAAAATATAATGAGACGTGAAAATAGCTCAGAAGATAAGTACTGATATGTTCATGAAGCGGTTCTAAAATAGTCTCAGGGTGGTGTTTCTAATCCCAGAAATTTTTTTGAAGATATCTATATATTTTATGAAAATATGGCAGAAAATGTAGCTGAATATGTCAGGAGTGTAACACAATTTCGCGTGACGAACAAATAAATTATCAATTTGAATAGTACATATCTTGACAAATACTACTGCAAAACATATTTCGTTCATTATTTCTTGATGATTGGTATCTTTGACGTCAATAATGCTACTCCATAGATGGTAATCATGACCAGTGTCATCATAAGCTTCACATACAAAAATATTGTCTCTGCAGAAAAAATCACCGACAAACTTGTCACACTTGATTTAGTTTAATTGTCTGAAACCTGTTGAAATTTATTGATATCCTTATTTTTTATAGCTGCATTTGTTTATTTCGTGACGGAATGGAAAATGCACACCTGATAGTAATATTGTCTTGTTTTTGTGATGTTGTTTAAAACAAGAATAAAGCGTCAGGAGTGTAACACTAATTATATTCTTGTCTCATAATAAACTTTAGAGCCCTTACATAGTGGTATTTTATTTCAAGAGACAAGCACATGTGACCCTAGTACATTATTACATTCAGAAGAATAACATACTGCTCTATCAAAAATAACTAAATACATGACAAAATGTAAAAAATGTGTCATGTCAGGAGTGTAACATTACAGCTGATCTAAGCTTTCTGTGGATCAATCAATTTTTCTCTTGATAATGTTCAGAAGCTGCTAAACCTATGCATATATTTGTTCATGGGTTTGTAGATACAGTGAAGAGTAAAGTGACAGAACTTTATTTTGTCACCTTTGTGATAGAAATTCTAAATCATACAGCATATTATTATGGTCGAGTTAATAAAGATTCTACATTTTATATTCTTTTTTATTGATAATGTGTACATTTTGAAGGCCACAGGTTCTTCTTAGTCATATCTAGGCATATGTCAGGGGGTGTAACATTTATATTTAAACAACATTTTATGTACTGTTTCCCACAGAGCACACAATCAAATCTAAAATTATTTACTGATAGTAATATTGTCTTGTTTTTGTGATGTTGTTTAATAACAAGTGAAGAGTAAAGTGACAGAACTTTATTTTGTCACCTTTGTGATAGAAATTCTAAATCATACAGCATACAACAGTGCACAACAGTGCATTGATGTATTTTACAACATTTATTGATTATTTTGTTATATATAACACCTTTTGTTTATTATGGTCGAATTAATAAAGATTTTACATTTTATATTCTTTTTTATTGATAATGTGTACATTTTGAAGGCCACAGGTTCTTCTTAGTCATATTTAGGCATATGTCAGGGGGTGTAACATTTAGATTTAAACAACATTGTGTGTACTGTTTCCCACAGAGCACACAATTAAATCTAAAATTATTCCTTATCAATATCATTATTTTATTATTTGTCAATTAAATGAACCTTGCAAAAGAAGGGAAATGATATGAACATATATATATTAAAATAACAGGATTCCACCATTGTTTGGAAAAAACAATAAGTTTTTAGAGGGACAAGGACATTTGAGCTCATATCCTCTAAAGTTACAATATGCTGTCCTGATTGTGTGTCTTTGCATGGACTGATGAAATTATCACTTATAAAGTATGCCATGTACATATATACATTTAGAAAAAAATTGTATATGTCCTTGCTATAGTGGCAGAGCAGCATGCCCAATAAATTTATTCCCTAGCACTAAACATGTTTTATGTTGATAAATTTATTAATGGTTTAGTTGAAGAAATAGATTACTACAGCAGAACCTGAATTAAGCAGCCACTCTTCTGAACAGCCAACCTCCCATGACAGGCCACGTGCTATCTCCCAAAAAGGCCAATAGCATGCTGACAGACCTCTTATGAGCGACCTCTCAAGACAGGTTCTACTGTATACAAGTCTACTGTCCGCCAATTTTGTGTGCTGATGTCATGATTCATAAAAGAATCAGATGATAAACCTCAACCAAATTAAAATAAAACTGCCAGTTTAAGATAAAAGTAGGAATTGTGAAAACATATATTGAATAGTACAATCATTTCTGAGAAAGAATACAGAAAAACAGTATCTATATATTTATTGTGTTGTATATTGCTAACAGTCAATATTTACCATACCAAGGCATTCACATCTTCGGCCGGTATTGTCCAGTAAGAGGATGACCACAGGTACGCCATCGCTTTCACATTGATTTATGAGCTGAAACAGAAAGACCAAATGTTGATTGAGATTGGTTTTGCATCTTAACCTATAGTTTGAAGAAAAAAAGACGGTAACCCCAGTTATAGGCAATCAATTGTATAAAAAATTATCATTACATCACAAAGGAGGTTCATTAAACTAGATTTAAAAAATAAGCCAACCACAAACCAATCCATATAGACTTTACAAATCACTACTGGTCAAACCAACGGTTCTGTTTTCAAAATTGCTGTTCATTTTAATGGCCTAAAATAGTCCCCTAAATTCAGTTCAGTAAGAGTTCCACAAAGTACAAGTACATGTATTTCAAATTAAAAGTAAGCTAAGGTGCATACAGTTTTGGATTGGGTATCCTTGTAAAAAAATTAAACTCTGCGATAAGCAATATCAGGGTTCGCACTGGTCCTGGAAATCCTGGAAAGTCCTTGAATTTAGTAAGAAAAAATCCAGGCCTTGAAAGTCCTCAGCTCCTGGAATTTTGTTAAAAGTGCTTGAAGGTCCTGGATTATTAAATAGTGAGAAAAGAGATTGCAAAAATGATGTGTTGCTAGAGTCTAATACTTAATAGTAAGGACGAGATTATTTGGTATGTAAATTGTCTTTTAAAAGATATAGAAAATGTAACCATAAAGTTTAACACCACTGTGAACACATTCATGTCGGCCTTTCCATCTGAACTGTACATGACACATTCCACAAGTGGTTCCAAATGCGTAAGGTTTAAGTTAGTTTCAAGTTGTAATTGGGAAATAAATATATTAACCCTTACACTGCTATGGGCGACTAGTCGCCCAAAATAAACCAAACGCAGCCTGCTGTGGGCGACTATACTATATACTATAGTCGCCAGGTAAATTAAAAAAAATATATATTATTTGATTTTTTTTCACTGTCATTCTCTGGTGTTTTTCTATTTGCACTTTAAAGATAACTAAATGACTGATTTTGTAATATAATTGCTTTTAATAACACTTGTTCATCAGATGTTTTTTTTTGAAGAAAAAACTCGCCAGATATTACTTAGTGGGAAACCACACATGCTGCAAATTTTATGCAGTAGTGTAAGGGTTAAGTTATTGTGTACACTTAGGAACCTGAAAAATCTGATTAGGTCCTGGAAAAGTCCTGGAATTCTTCATGGGAGTATGAACCCGGAATATACACCCTCTAAAATGCCTATTTAATGCACCAGAGATCATCTTTTATTTCCAAATAATTACCATGTAGTTCAAATTAAAATTACGCTAAGGTGCATTCATTTATAGATAGAGTATTATTATAAATAAAATCAATTCTGAGAAAAACAATATACCAACTCTAAAATGCCTCTAGAATGCACCAGAGAGCACATTTTATTTCCAAATAATTACCAAAACATTTTTTCAACACATCGCCATACGGCTAACAAGTTACAGATTTGGCTAAAAGTTTTCTCATTTGGCTAATTACTTGGCTAATAATGTCTATGAGCCAAGGCTGGCCCTGATATATTGCAGTTATTGGTAATAATACTGTACTTTTGTGATATCTATATAACCAAAGTTACATTTATTAGGAATTGTGTGTTGTATGAACTCATTTATACACGTATACATATGTGTATTCTCATAGAAAGTGGTTAAATTTTACTCACTTTGGAACTGAGGGTGAAACGATTGCGACGTTTCGATCTGCCTCCAGCAGATTTTGATCACGCAATGATCAGGGTGGGTGATTTAGCTCAGGTGGTGGTGGTCGCGGAATGATCTGACCATAGATGGGTGGCAGCTGGTAGCCCTGGTCTCTGTTCATGGAAGGGGCTCTCTGCTTGATGTGGATGGCCTCCTTCACCTTGCGTTTCAACCAGTCCTGTTCTCTGTCTAGGACTCAAATTATCCATGGAGACACTGTGACCGGTGGCACCTGAGCCGAATCACCCACCCTGATCATTGCGTGATCGAGATCTGCTGGAGGCAAATCAAAACGTCGCAATCGTTTCACCCTCAGTTCCAAAGTGAGTAGATTTAACCACTTTCTATATGAATCTTAGACTAGGCATATTTTCAGAATATCAGAAACCTGTAGGCATTTTTGAGTAAAAGTTGGAAAACCAGCTTTCTAACCTATTTGGGGTATGGAGAACACGAAAAAAGTCCTTTCCAAGCTGGTAATTGGAGTTTAGTTAGTCAAAAATCCATATCAAAATGGCCGCCATTTTTTATCGATAATTTAATTAATTTGAAAAGTATATATTTCTTTTTAACAGTTTTGTTATTGGATTTTTTTGTTAACAATTTTCCTAACCTAAGTGGGTTATTGAATTGAAAAAAAATAGTAATGACCTAAATGTTGTAGTTCAGACATTAGAAATCTAAATACAAAATGGCCGCCAATCGAAATTGTCATGTTTAGTCCATGGACTCTTTCACCAAGGTGTGAATATTGGTATAAAACCACGAAATTTGGCACATGGACCCCACTCATAAAAAGCTTTGTGATTTGTTTTGTGGTGGAAAAAAATCCTCCATCATAAGAGGTCTAATTTGCATAAATACAAGATGGCTGCCATAAATATAGGAAATTGAAAATATAGGAGTGGTACTGTGTACACTGTCATCTATGTTTTGCCAAAAAAGTTATGATATATAATGTTATCATCACATTATGCGATGATTGGCAAATAAGATGGCGACCATTTTTAATTTAATCCAAATTAGACACGGTTTTGCAATTTCAATCCTGATTATTTTGACACATTATACATGTTTCTATCATCATTTGTTCCGAAGTTCCAATGCATAATGTAATAATCATCAAATCACATGGCGGCCATCTTGGATTTATGCAAATGAGGCCTTTGTCATTATTAAAATGTGATTGCATAGTGTTGTCAATGCAATTCTGATTAATTTGACACCTTATTCATTTTTATATCTTTTTTTTTCCAAAGTTATGAGGCATAATAATAATTGGCAAATCATATGGCGGCCTCTTGTATTTATGCAAATTAGGCATATTATGAAGGAGGATTTTTGTTTCTTTAAACAAACATCACAAAGCTTATTGTAAGGAGTGCCTGTGCCAAAAAAAACACCGCTACAATTACCATCTAATATATTATGGGATTGCATAATTGAATACATTAAGATATAATGGCGGCCATTTTGATTTTGATTTTTGCCCACCTGAACCTCAAAATTCAGCTTGGAAAAGACTTTTTACGAATTCAGCACACCCGAAATAGATTAAAAAAATTGCTTTCCAACTTTTCCTCAAAAATGCCAACAGCAATGTTAATACAGACACTAATCCCATTTTGTGCCTAGTCTATCTTGAAACCATGAATAACATATTCTCTACTATGTGTATTCTCATTCCCGAATATCTGTATATAGGCCTACTGTCACATTATGGGTAGGTGATGCTAATTGCTCGAGCTTGTTTATTTTATAATATGTTATAGGAGATGTTAATTTTTAGCAGCACTTGGCCGGCGCTCGATATATCGCTCACACTATTATCGCTCACACTATTTAGTAGTATAGATACCTAGTTTAAGCTGACTTATAAGCCCTTATGTGCTGGGTACAACTAACTCAATTAAAATGTTGTGCTTTTTTATGATATACATGTCAGTATAATAAAATAAATAATGAATAAATGATGATGATATAACACAATATTAAACTTTTTAACCTTGGTATGGGCCTTTAAAAAGCCAAAAAAATTACAGATTTTGTTACGATTTTAGCCTCATAAGAGGCTTTAACAAAGTCTATGATCTATGATCAGAGGCGGATTTAGGGTACAAAAGGGGCAGGGTCACTGAAAGATAAAAGGGCACATACGTCTGAAATCAGAGGCGGGCGCAAATTTTTTCCGAATAAAATTACTGAGGAAAATTCTTTCATAATAAAATACCATATACAGTAAAACCTGTACATACCAGAATGCCTTGGGGACAGGTTCCGGTTTGGACAGGGTCTTTGCTTTTGGAGAGGAGCAAACAACGATAACTTGTACAATTGACAAGAGGGTTATAATTCAGGCTGCGTCATCAGTAGGTCTACAATGATGATGGATGTAGGCAAATAAATTGATATAATAAAATACACAATTAAAATTTTGTTATATAATATCAAAATAATAAGCATCTAGTCATACTGATATATCAGCCTATATTGCGGTTTTTATAGGAATTGCCTGTTTAGCACCTAACTTAAAAAAATAACACTGTTGACATACATTCTTGTAATCGTCCGTCACACATTTCAGACACGGAGCATATTTGTTAACAGCGGCATCGGCACATTTAAATATCAAAGACATAGAAGAAGCTGTGTTTTCGATACGGAGTTCATCATATTGCATCAGACTTTTTATTTTTTTAACTGTTTTATTTTAGATGACGACATCTAAAATACTCGCTTTTAGTAACTTTTATATATTTCCTAGAATATATGATGCTGGATTAAACAATCCGATACTGTACAGTTATGTCATTTAATACAATTAATATCTTAACTAAGAATCAAAAATAAAATAGGAATAATCCAGCAATGAAATATTTTTAACAGGGTTTCCACCAGGAATGTTTGAGAGGGGGGGTCCAAAATGGGCTGGGGGGTCCAGGGGTTCTCCCCCAGGGGGAAAAAAAAGATTTTTTAATTTTTAGTGCCCAAAATGGCATATATTTTTTACTGAAATGACAGCAAAATATGCATGCACAAAGTGAAAAAAACTTGATTTTGAAAACAGCTTGAAAGTTTTATGTTATGGGCTAACATGATACAAAACTACTTCAACTAATATTGTTGCAACTTTTTTTTTATTATTTGATTGAAAAATGACTAAAAATCAACATATTACCATTTTTATTGTTTATTTTTTCACAGAAGGTAATTTTCATTTTTCTTTTTATTTTCATCAAGATTTTTTCAATTAGTGAACTGTTTCCATTGTTTCTATCTATAATCAATAACATAATATGTTTCTGCAAAATATAAAATCAAAATATTAGATAATTTGAGCACATTGGTTTTTTTGTGCCAAATGTTTGCTCATGTTATTTTCATAATTTGTCCGTACGACATATGAAACATAATTTTTCCACATTAATTAATCAATTTTGCAGCCCTAATCTTGTTAAGTACTACAAATCCTCTTTCTTTAATTAGCAAAGGTTTGCCTGGTTCTGTTTAAAATATTTCACATCATTAGTTTTTATGCAATTGGCATTTTAATGCTGTCCGTACGACATATAAAATGTCGTACGGACAGCATTTCCTGTACATTATATTGATAATCTCCACCTTTTAAATATGCTCATTGGTTTTTGTATAAAACTTCACCATCTATTTAAAAAGTTTTTTCATAACTAACAAATTTATTGACTAACAGAGGGCACCTAGGGCTTGTTTAACATTGAATAAGAGATGGATACATGAATATTTTAGTGAGAAACACTGCTATCCAGCTATCTTAATACATTCCGGGTATCGAGTTTTGCTATTACGGGTATCCCACATATATATTTTGGAATCTAACTCTGCTTATACTAAGGATTAAACTATCATGAGTATCTCTATAGTTTGCTAATAAATATTTTCACTGTGAAAATACTATAATTTTGTTCTAAACAATTGCATCTCCCTACAACATGTAGAATGCAAGCAATGTAAAAGGCTGTCTGTCTATTTTATATTTTTCAAGCTTGTTTATATGATGAAACTTGATCTTTTTTCGGATCAACTTCAGTTAAAAATTTAGATTCACAAAGTGAATTATTATAATATTTTGGTCTTCAGTGCATATGTATCTTTTGTGCCATAACTCAAATGCTTGAAATAATATAACATATAATGGCCAGCATCATGTAATATAATTTCCTGTTTTTGGCCCTTTTTGTATATATATATATTAGAAAAATAGTATACAGGATGATGTGCAACACTAAAAAATGTATTTGTTTAGTCCCTTATTAGCATATAATAGAGTAACATAGAAACATAGCATTCAACCTATATTTTTAAAATAATTTGAAAAAACATACATGCCGTGATGTGTGATTCTGAAGTTTTATCCTGTCGTCGGTACAACATATTTATTAAGTGCACGGCCCTCCAAAAAGGACATTCAAAAGCCCTACAGAAATTGTGAAGAAGCTGCAAGATCTACAAAATGTTGCTATGATGGGCACATATATTTATGATAAATCTTAGTATTCACATATGTCAAATAAGACGCTCTAACAAAACATTTCAGACACGGAGCATATTTGTTAACAGCGGCATCGGCACATTTAAATATCAAAGACATAGAAGAAGCTGTGTTTTTGATACAGAGTTTATCATATTGCATCAGACTTTTTATTTTTTTTAACTGTTTTATTTTAGATGACGACATCTAAAATACTCGTTTTTAGTAACTTTTATATATTTCCTGGAATATATGATGCTGGAGTAAACAATCCGATACTGTACAGTTATGTCATTTGATACAATTAATATCTTAACTAAGAATCAAAAATAAAATAGGAATAATCCAGCAATTAAATATTTTTAACAGGGTTTCCACCAGGAATGTTTGAGAGGGGGGTCCAAAATGGGCTGGGGGGTCCAGGGATTCTCCCCCAGGGGAAAAAAAAAGATTTTTTAATTTTTAGTGCCCAAAATGGCATATTTTTTACTGAAATGACAGCAAAATATGGAATAGGGCGATCCCATGCACAAAGTGGAAAAAACTTGATTTTGAAAACAGCTTGAAAGTTTTATGTTATGGGTTAACATGATACAAAACTACTTCAACTAATATTGTTGCAACTTTTTTATTATTATTTGATTGAAAAATGACCAAAAATCAACATATCATTTTTATTGTTTATTTTTTCACAGAAGGTAATTTTCATTTTTCTTTCTATTTTCATCAAGATTTTTTCAATTAGTGAACTGTTTCCATTGTTTCTATCTTTAATTAATAACATAATATGCTTCTGCAAAATATAAAATCAAAATATTTGATAATTTAAGCACATTGGTTGTTTTGTGCCAAATGTTTGCTAATGTTATTTTCATAATTTGTCCGTGGAATAATTATTTTTTTTCTAGCCCTTAAATTATTTGCATAAGCTGAGATATAATCTCTGGATGTTCGTATGACATCCACGGAATCGCCCAATATATTATTATTTTCTTTGTCAACAATATTGCCCCCTTTGGTGCTGAGTGGGGGGGGCCGGACCCAAACCCTTGCGGAAACCCTGTTTATATTTTACCTCCCAGTAGTTATTTATTTATTGGGTCATTAAGTATCCAATTTCCACTTGTCTAGTTGGACAACTAGCTAAAAAATCGACTAGTCCTTCCCAAAAAAATCACTTGTCCTTCGTAATAATTGTCAAGCACCCTGAGAAAGCTCATTGACATTAAAACTGAACTTGTCCTTCCCAGATTGTTGGTCGGACAGAGCCAATTTTTCGCGCCCTGAGACCCAGCCTAGGCCTAGCTATAGTCTAGACTACAATATCTTTTACGACATTTTCAGGTTCGATCACACTGATGCCAAATAACTAATGTTAGAAAATAGGGGAAAGCTTTTCTATTGTAGGCCTACCCCCTCCGACGCTCTGTCATTTAGTTGTCACATTGTCATTGTGACATTTTATCGCACATACTCATGATACGGAAAAAAACCGTCGATGACGAAAACAGCCACTCGAATGGGCCTAGTGAATCAGTGAATGACGTGGCCATGTGTTACAAATTGCCGTGTCGTCCTCTCAGAGGCCGTGGATGGATCTATTTGCTTTACCTGAAAAATCCAACATGGCGGTGACTGAGAGCAATCCCGACCCCAAGGTCCGAAAAATGTCCATAACTTTTTAGGCAGTGGCTAATCGTACGTGATTCTTTATAATGTAACTCTATGGGCAGCCTCGTTTACGAAATGACGGGCTCCCATTGACTCTCATTATAACTTTGCTATACGATTAGCCACTCCGAACTTTTAATTGACTACAGGTGCGACCTCTGAGTTGAGCATGCGGGCATGGAACTGAAATGTTACTGATTCTAAAAAAACTATTCTGACCTGATTACTCCTAGATATTTTCCGATAAGACAGTCCAAAGAAATGTCCCACGATTTTGTACGTGGTTAATCTGTGGCTGAAACCTGTTTAAAAAAAACGGAGGCCGGAGGCTATGCCCAAATTTCTGATTGTTATGTGCATAAGTAGTATATTTGCTACTGTTACTTTATTGCGGGGCACTCGTTGGGCTTTCCAGACATCTCGCATCATTGCCTCTTCACCGCCCTTTCACCAGAGGACGCTTCGCTGTCGCATTTGAATGAGACGTCTCGCATTATAGTCATTTCCCATCATAGTCATCTCGCCCCCGTCGCATTGTAGCAGTAATAACCTTCCCACAGCTACAGGCCTATGAACATAGCAGTTAGACAAAGGACGTTGTATAGAACGTTCTTGGTTGGACTGATCTTTCGCCGTCGCACCATAGTTATTTCGCATCATAGTCACTTCCCTGTCGCATTATCACATGTTAACTCTCTGCACAGGTATATTGAAATTAGTAAGAGCAGAGATATTTTATACTGGTAATAGGCCTAATGTTGACAAAGGAGTCCCATGTGGCAATATAAAGAATGAATTAACCAGAAGCACCAGATATAATTATATCGTTTATAGCTATGGGATAAGCCTAAGAATTTAGACAACTTTAATAAAATAAACGTAAGAATGGTAATAATGTCCACATGTATGTCTGTAGGCCCTTATGTCTGTCCGTCTGTATGTCTGTCTGCTGGTCTGTGATAATTTGTTATTTACATCTCAGGATAACACAGCATTACTAAAGGGAAATAATATTTAGTCATTTAAAAACAATACATGATACAATATATAACTACAGCCTATGTAGGCCTATGCATAGTGAAAAAGGCAAATGGTGGTTACATGCACTATAGTAATGTGAATAAAACATGTAAAAGTGTCCATAATGTGTATACATATCAAATCCATATCACCTAGCTCATTATTACCTACGTACCCAGCTAACACCCCACTGGTCAGACGACGTTGTTGCGACGTTGAAACAACGTCAATAACGTTGATTCAACGTTGATTTTGACTATGATGCGTGTTTCACCTTATAAACTTATAATTTATGACATTGAACTGATGCGTGTTTCAGCCCATGAACTTATATTTTATGAAATTGAACTGCCATGACATTGAACCCGGCCCCACAAATGAATAATGTAACTATGTAAATACTAATTATTTAATGCTTTTGTACAGTGAGATTCATGAATATTGGTTTAATATGTTATTATATCATAATAAAGTCTGTTGTGGCACCATAGGCGTACACCTCACTAGAGAGCAGCAAAATAAAACATAAAATGAGATTAAAACAACTATATCCTGGTTATCAGGTTACATGTATGTGTTTGTTTTCTTACAGTAGTGGATTCGATATATAATCATAATGTTTCACCAAGTTCACTGGAGTAGCGGATATGATCTCTGCTAAATATATCTCTATGATGCGATAATTAGGCCTATAGAGTAATAGGGTTTGGAATAAAATGGTGATGCATCAGTGTAGGTCTATTATGGAATAACGCCGGCGAAATGACTATGATGCGAGATGACTATGATGCGAAGCGTCCAACGACGGGGGCGAAATGACTATGATGCGAAGTGGCAATAATGGAGATGTCCGGAAATCCACGTTGGGTGCCCTGATGTATCTAAAACTAAAACTCTCAACAGCGGCAACACCTCAGTTTTCTTCAGCTGCTTCAAAAAGTTCAAGTGTGTGGGTGATGTTTTGGATTCTGTTACCCCCATAACAATTTGCAACATTGAGGTGCCATCTTTTGGACGTTTTTAAAATTTAGCTCAGATTTTGATCTAGCAGTAGCAGTAAGTTAGCACAGCAGACTTGGTTCTTGATCAGTGGAAACTGTGGAATGTGGACTCTGTGGTTAAATATTTCTTTTAGCATGTCGACAGTAGGCCTATAGGTCGTACGCCCAATATCGCGAACCATGGTTTTTGCTATTTTAAAAATATTTACTGGCTGAAATTATTTTTTTTAACGTCTATTCAACTCACTAACATGTCCGGCGATCTCCAGGTATAATTTTTGGTTGAAAATTATTTTACCTTGGGAAATCCTTTCTTTGTTATGTATACCGATTTACCCGAATTTCACTTAATATCGCCCACCGCTCTTATGATGAATGAATTGCACCTGTCATCATACATGACAAAGAAAGGATCAGACGATGTAAAGTATTTTTTGCCGAAAAAACGGCAGAAATAGGCGCCGTATAACTTGGCAAGTTGAATGGAGTTGAAAAAAATTGAATTTAGTCACCAAATATTTTTCAAATGGCAAAAAACGTGGTTCGCGATATTGGGCGTACGACCTATAAGTCCGTTAAAGGGACTAGCCCAGGTCTAAAATCATCAAAAAATCGATGATTTTATTTTGGCTTCTTACTATGACCATATGATGTAAACATGTCTATAGACTAGAACTGCAGAAGTTTTTTAATTTTTGTGCTGCGCATTTACCAGTTAGGCTAGATATAGAGGCGAAATTCACGAATTTCTTATTTTTGACATGGTTGTCAATAATTAGAAATCAGGAAGTTTGTCTCTATATCTAGCCTAACTGGTGAATGCGCAGTACAACAAAATTAAAAACTTTTGCAGTTCTAGTCTATGGACCTGTTTACATCATATGGTCATATTAGGAAGCCGAAATAAAATCACCGATTTTTTGATGATTTTAGACCTGGGCTAGTCCCTTTAAGTGAGCTACGAAAAAAGGCTCAGCATAATTTTATTGGACAATTTAAAAATTTATTGAATCTAACTAACTGCAGAACTGTTAAACTAGGGCTAGTGTTACAACGTCAACGGCTTTTGCGAGCGCAGGCCGATATAGCGCTATGAATGACAGAAACCTTTATTATCGCCCAAGCCAAGTCTGAGGCCAAGGGTGGCAAGGCTTGGACTTGGTAGACTACGATTCTCTTTCTCAGTTAGCTTTTGGAAGTTTTGCTGGATGAGGGGTTTATTCTCCGATATATCTTCTATTTTGATCAGACATGTCAGATAAACAACACGACAGATACGTTTTTATACAAATATAAATAGTTGACAGATTTATGTTTGCAAAGTTAAAGTGAATTGCCAGTCCCTCATCAAAACACTTTTTTGTCAGACTAACGCTGATTGGCCCCCCGAACCACGTGGGATCAGAATAACGCTGATTGGCTCCCCTCAATTTGGTGGACAACACTGGTGTTACACTGTTACCTCGCTATTGAGGTCGGTGAATAATTTTCTGGGTCAAGTCACAGGAAATGCGTCAAATGGGAAATACAATACTGTGAACAACTCTTCATCCGGGGAAGTGACCTTTCAAAAATGCCTGAATTCGGGGATTACCCTATTCTCATCTAAAAATAGCAACAAGTCACAAACATTTGCCACTGGGCCATACCAGAGGCTACATGAAGCTTGGCCACGCCGCGTACTGTGGCTCTGGGAAACAGAGTGGACCTTTGTTCCCAATACCAGTGATCTCGGCCTTCGACAATCTCGGCCCGGGTGATCTCGAACGGCCTTTGGTGATTTTGCCCGGTGATCTCGCCCGGTGTGCGGTGATCTCGCCTGGTGACTTCGCCCGGTGATCTCGGCCGATCGGCCCCTGACTGGCCTGACCACCTTACCCCTCTATCAGAACACATTGACGGCAGGCTGCCGGAGATCTCGCCCGGTGATCTGGCCTGGTTATCTCGGACGCCTAAAGACGTTATTACCGCGGTGATATTAGCCTATGTAATGTTAGGGCATATTTAAAAAATACTTAGATGCTTAGACATAGATCAATATGATAGGGGCCTATAATACAAATATGTAGGCCTACATTTTCAATGACATTCCTCCAATCTGCTCCCCACATATATGTGAACTGTAGGTCTACAGTAGGCTAATAATAGGCAGTACACTCTAAACAATATAGGTTCTTCAGAAGGAACCCTTCAGTACTATTACCATTCAACCCCGGGAGGTTTCTCTTGGGGTTGCATGGTAATAGTACTAGGCCTAAAGGGTTATTTTTAAAGAACCTATATTGTTCGAAGTGTACAATTTTATCGAAGGCAGGCATATGTAGATCTATAATTATTAGGCCTATGAAAGTAATTATTTAAATAGATAATTCAATATCACGACATGGCTGATTGTGTCATGCTATAAGCAGGGGGAAATCTGGGACAGGACACGGGCCGAGATCACCAGGCGAGATCAACACGGATGGGCCAAAATCACCGGGCGAGATCACCTGGGACGGTCCGAGATCACCGGGCGAGATCACCTCGGACGGTCCGCGATCACTCGGGCCGAGATCGTCGAAGGCCGAGATCACCGCACATCTTTGTTCCGGTTCCGGTTCTAGGAACACGTGCTTGCATTTTGCAAAACAAACTTTCCGTTTATTTTTAAGTTTTTCTGGCTATTATTGCTTCTTTGTTATATTTCATTTTCAAATTGCAGAAGCAATCTACCAGTAGGCCTACGAAGAAGCATAATGGACCTAATTGCTACCATAAATGAAAATGATAAGATTGATGTCGAAAACGAAAGCACAGACAGTGACGAAGAAAGTGTGGCTGTCAAGAAAAGGAAGAAGAAGAAGGGAACGAATATTGTTTTGTCGGGTACAAATGATATGTTTAGCAACAATTTCGATTTTATGGATGGTGACGATGATTTTGAAAAGTGGGGGGAAGATTTTGCCACAGCGCACGATAAAGCAGTGTTGCTAAGTAGTTCTTTAGATGATAAAATTGCAAAAAGACGGCGTCTGGCATTGAATAAAAATAAATCACTTGAACTTGATTGTCTTGAAGAATTAGAAACTGCTAATGTTAGTGCAAAGGCAGATAATCATGATGAAAAAAGAGAAGACTTGGATTATGTGTCAAATGAAGATTATTCAAGCTCAGATGATGAGACAAAAAAAGATACAATTCGGGTAAAAATTACCTCAATGTCAAAGAAGCGTAAAAAATATTTGAAAACTGCAGAAGAAACAGAATCAGAGCATATCAAATATGCAGAAGAGATCACTTCAGCTAATGATATCTCATTCCAAGATATGAATTTATCAAGACCCTTAATGAAAGCACTCAGTGCAATGAATTTTTCAATGCCCACTCCAATTCAAGCAGCGACAATTCCAATAGCTCTCCTAAATAAGGATGTTTGTGCATGTGCAGCAACAGGAACCGGTAAAACGGCAGCATTCATGCTGCCAGTATTGGAACGTTTGTTATATAAACCTCGTGAGGCCCCTGTTACACGGGTATTGGTTTTGGCTCCAACTCGCGAGCTAGCTGTTCAGATACACCAAGTGTCAAGACAGTTGGCACGTTATACAAATGTGGAAATTTCTTTATCGGCTGGAGGGTTGGATGTGAAAGCTCAAGAAGCTGCATTGCGTATGGGGCCTGATGTAGTCATTGCTACACCAGGTCGTCTCATTGATCATCTTCATAATGCTCCCAGCTTCAATCTCGGAAGCATTGAAATACTTATTTTAGATGAAGCTGACAGAATGCTTGATGAATATTTTGCTGAGCAGATGAAAGAAGTGATTAGACTTTGTTCTAGGACTAGACAGACAATGTTATTTTCTGCGACAATGACTGAAGAAGTAAAGGATCTTGCTGCTGTATCTCTCAAAGATCCTGTTAAAATTTTCATGAATGAAAACAGAGATGTCGCTATGAATTTGAGACAAGAATTTATTAGAATTCGAGAAAACCGTGAAGGTGACCGTGAAGCTATGCTTGCAGCTTTGCTCAAAAGGAACTTTACAACTAATACAATTGTTTTCATTCAGACAAAAGTTCAAGCTCATCGAATGCACATTTTGTTAGGTTTATTAGGACTTAAAGTTGGTGAGTTGCATGGGAATCTTTCACAGCAGCAACGATTAGAAGCTTTAAAGAGGTTCAAGGATGGAGATATTGATATTCTACTTGCTACAGACCTTGCAGCTCGTGGTCTCGACATCCAAGGAATTAAAACAGTTATGAACTTTACTATGCCAAATTCATTACAGCATTATATACATCGAGTTGGAAGAACAGCTAGGGCTGGTAAACTAGGCAGAGCAATATCCCTTTTGGGTGAAAAAGAAAGAAAATTGCTAAAAGAAATTGTGAAAAGAGCCCAGTATCCTGTAAAAAGTAGAGCCATTCCCCCAGAGGTTGTCACACGTTACAGAGACAAAATACATTCATTAGAAGATGATATTAAGCTCATTCAACAACAGGAGGAGGCTGAGAAACAATTAAGATCAACTGAGGCTCAATTTAATAAAGCTACAAAGCTACTTGACAATGCAAATTATATGGGAGTAGATCGCAAGCGAACTTGGTTTCAATCTCACAAAGAAAGACAACAAGAAAAAAAATCATTATCCCTAGAAGAATTTAAATTGAATAAATCAAAGAGTAGGAATAAACAGAAAATTAAATTAACACCTGTGGATAGAATTGAGAGGGAGATACAAAAATCCGCACTTTATTTTGCGCGGGCTGCAAAGAAAAGTTGTAGGGAAAGAAAAACTACTGTTTTTGATGAAGGCAGAAGCAAATCAAAGAAGAAAAAGATAAAGAGGTCGCCTGTTGCTTCTTTCCAAGAAGAATTGACAAGTACAGGAAAGCGAGCTTTGAAGAAATTTCGAGCTGGACCATCTTATGAAGAGAGGAAAAAAATGGCAGTCCCCCAGAAAAGAAAAGGATCTAGTAGGCCTCAAAAAAATTTTGGCAAAAAATCAAAAGGGAAGGCTAGGAATAAATAAGAGATACATTTTTTTATGTATTGTATATCCATTGATTGTGTATATTTAAACTGGTACAATAATTCGGGGTATTACAGATATTATATTTATAGGTAATTTTCAATGTTAGATCTAGATGTTGTATATTGCTGCTACAAAAAACTACTCATTTGAGTAGATCAAGAACATCACTATTAATTACTGATATGCTGCCAAATAGTTAAAATATACATATATAATAGTCATATACATTTTGTGAATCATTATAATTCTCACAGAACTTTTATACACAGACTTTTCTTGTATTAAATTTGTGAAAACTAATCCTTTAAAGATTCAATTTTGCTATAAAACATGAAAACCCACAGATCTATCTGGGCTGTTCATCAGATAATTTATAATACCAATAGATTATGGGTCAATTTGTATAGATAAATTCTGGCATCTGATCAGGTTGTTATTTTCCAGCTCCTATTATTAATATGTGTATATTGGAGGGACTAACCCACCACCTAGCGGTAATTTTAGTCATGGTTCAGTCACTGGTAAAATGTTATTATCTGGCATCTGATCAGATTGTCTCGAAATGACCTTATTTTCCAGCCTTTTGATATTGTAAATATGTGTATATTGAAGGGGTTCAGCCCACCACCTAGTTTTAGTCATGGTTGTCAAAAAGTCTAAAATTGCCCGAAACATTATTGATAAATTTCTCATTGTTAAAATATTACTAGTCTTTTTAACTATAAAATTTTAAATTTAATATTTTTTATACCCCAGGCGAGGTGACAACCTTGACAAAAAATAGGTCCCTTTAAATGTGATAAACATTGTGATCGAAAAGCTTTTTTGTCTAATTGCTAGCAAAGTGTATTCAGTTGATGCAATAATAGGTTTGTCATATTTAATACGGTGGCAGTTCCAGGAATTGACAGACAGGTGGCACCAATTTTTTTACAAGAATCTGGGGGCATGCTCCCTCTGAAAGTTTTTGAAATCTAAGGCTTCAAATATAATATTGAATTCTAGAGCATATTTTGGCCCATGCAAGGTGACAGGTCATTTTTTTGTCTTGGAGACCCTGGATTCGCCACCGTCATAGAAGCATAATGTGGCTAGTGACATCCACAATTTTTTTGCTGGATTATTAGTGAACTTTTTGAATTGTCTTCTGTTGGTGGTATTTAAAATTTCATTGTGCACAATTTTAGAAATAATATTTGCAATATTTTGCTGATTGCTTTAATTTTTGCTTAACAATTGTTCAAAATTTACTAAACAAATTGAAATCTGTTCTGTCTGTAGCTGCATATCTTTGGCTATACTTGTAACAGATTCTGATTTCCAAAGCATATTTGTCTGTACATCAGGGTCTATTTAAGCACTGATCAAAGTGAGCCGTTGCTGGCTCGTCTTGCCAACTGATTTTTTCCAGTGGAATTTTAGAAAACAAAACCATGATAATTTTTTTTCATCATTAAAACATGATTGTTTTCTGAATCTATGAGTATCCTTTTTACCCCTCGGCCCATTAGGCCTAAAGGGGTATTGTTGTCCCCTTCGTGTGTCGCTGCCGCACACCTTTTTAGCTACTACACCAACTTTGTGCAACAGATTGAATTCCTAATTCATAAAAACATTGAACCCCTCCCAGCAATTTTTTTGTCAAAGGTCAAAGATTAAAAAAAAATATTGTTTACTTGATAACTTCATCAGCAGAGGGGCAAGGACTTAGCCAGGAAATGATAAAAGGGAGTCCAAATTTACTTATTGTTGGGCCAGGACGGGGTCTAGGGTCCTTCCACAATGCAATTTGGTGGAATCCGGCCATATTTTCTACGTCCAGGCTGAAAATGGTCGGGTCTATGCTGAGGTGTATTTGAGTGCTTGCGCGGTATTTTTGTGATTTGTAAGAGTTGGTAACTAGATAAACCTTTAAATATCAGTATGATATGAAATATAAAAATTAGGACCAGCATTTTTAATGGAGGGTCAGTAACTAACTTTGAAAGACAGTTGGCCCCCAGCCTGTAGAAATTTTCGGCTTAACTGGTACACAAACTCACAGCCCAGGTTTCTGTGATACTATTTTGAGCTTGCTTGGTTCGTTACCAATACGCATGTTTTATTTCATCACAACACTTTGGGAGTGTGTTTTGGTTTTGAAAGCTGACAGGAAGTTATGTCTGCTATCAAGAATATATTATGGTTAATATATTCTTGCTGCTATGTTAGTGGCCACCACAGGAGTCATCACAACCGCCCGCACGCTGACAATGCCAAAAGACTCCTACATGCCTACCTCATAGTAAGCTCCGCCCCGTGTGTCCGGCTGTCCATCTGCCTGCATTTTCATTTCCAGAGCAGATCTCTGGATTTCTTGCTTATTGCACTCACACACACATCCCTTGGGGGGCTGTAGATGTGCCTTTTAGGGGGTTATGACTGTACACCTTTCGACCACAATAGCTTTATTTATTTTAATATTGCATATATCTGGCATACAGTGACAGATAACTAGAGCATTAATATAAAACAAATTGTGCGGTTTTTGGTAGGGGATATGCCCTGAAAAGTTCAACTTGATCAAATTCAAGATGGCCAACTATCGCCATTATTAACTTTAATATGCCTGATATATGGCAAACGGTGCCAGATAGCTAGACCATTTTACTATGAAACAAAATATGCAATTTCAGGGAGTGATATGCCCTGACTTGTGGCCATCATTGTCTTTTATATCTGTGATATACATGGCAAACTGTTTTAGTTAGCTAGACCATAAGGTCTGTAAAACAAAATGTGAGAGTTCGGAGAATTTGTTATCGGGCGGGGGATTTTGGTGGCTAGCTGGCCTTTTGTTCCTCAACGCTTTAGCTGGCAATAGAAACTGCCCCCTAGGCTGTGTTCTGAAACAATAATAATGTATGTTATTTTCTATCACTCAATAATAGTGCTATATTTGATATCAGCGTTCTCTATAGTATATAATCACTTTATAAATGTACTGGTTATGGTAGACTTAACCCTTACATTGCTATGGGCAACTAGAGTCCAAAATAAACCAAGCGCAGCCTGCTGTTGGCGACTATAGTCGGCAAGTAAACTCTTAAAAAAAAAAATTGGATTTTTTTTTTCACTTTTGTTTTGTGGTGTCTTTCTATATGCACTTTAAAGATAGTTAACTGACTGATTTTGTAATATAATGGCTTTTAAAGGGACTGGCCCAGGCTAAAATCATAAAAAAATCGGTGATTTTATTTTGGGTTGTTAATATCACCATATGATGTAAACATGTCCAAAGACTAGAACTGCAAATTTTTATAATTTTTGTGCTGCGCATTCACCAGTTAGGCTAGATATAGAGACGAAATTCTTGATTTCTAATTATTGACAACCATGTCAAAAATAGGAAATACGGGAATTTCGTCTCTATATCTAGCCTAACTGGTAAATGCGCAGCACAAAAATTATAAAAATTTGCAGTTCTAGTCTATGTACATGTTTACATCATATGGTCATAATAAGAAACCAAAATAAAATCACCGATTTTTTGATGATTTTAGCCTGGGCCAGTCCCTTTAATATCAGTTGTTCATCAGATGTTTTTTTGAAGAAAAAACGTGCCAGATATTACTTAGTGGGAAACTAAAAAAAATTTTATGCAGCAGTGTAAAGGTTAATTATCACGTTAAATTTGATGATTGTCTTGGGAGCCATGTTTTGATATGATATTAAAAGTTAAGTTATGAGCTAAGTTGTTATTTCACTGCATGAAGTTCTGATGCCATGTTATAAACCTATCATAAAAGGCATTGTGTCCAAGTCAGGGCTCTGAATTTCCACTTGTCCAAACAAGACAATTGACTAAAAAATTGACTAATCCTTCTGAAAAATTTTGCTTGTCTTCCCAGTAATTGTCAAGCAGGGGCACTCGTCCTGTAGTGCAAGCTCAATGAAACTGACTTGTCCATCCCAGAATGCTGGTCGTCTAGGACGATCGAATGCGGCCAATTTTGAGCCCTGCAAGTACATTCATGTATCATGAATCGTCTTTGTAAACGGCACAGCCCATTTTGTAGCAGCTATAATATGACGTGTTCACATGTCTAGAATAATAATTAATTGTTTTTGAAAAAAATATTGTCTTCATGAAATGTGCTCTTTGATTGACTGAATATAATGTTATCTATTTTTCCTTCGTTGAACTTTATAATTTTCATTCTACTGCTATTGCGTGGTAGTGAGATCTCTTTTTATTAAACAGATGCAACTGTTTTTGAAGTGAATATAAGCGATTTTACCAAATATTTTGTTCGAGCAAGATCTTTACCCCTCTGCCTGAGGGCTATTGTCGCCCCTTTCATGCGCCGCCGCAAGCCACCTTTTGGCTACTACACCAAAAAAGGTGAAACGGATTGAATTCATAATTTATACAAACATTCAACCCCTGCGGTATTTTTTTCTACCCAAGGTCAAAGGTCAAAGATTCGAAAAAATTCTTGTTGATGCGATAACTCTCCTATTTTTATCCCCCGCCCGTAATGGAAGGGGGATTTTAGGCCCGCCAGGATTCTGTCTTGTGTCCGGCGTCACGTTTTCTTGTGGGCGCAAAAACTACTGGTCAATTTTTTTTTGAAATTTTAACATGACATTCCTAGCAACATGGGGATGTGCAAGTGATTTTTTAAAGACGCTACCAAAATTAAAAATGGCCGCCAGAGGTCAACTCTAAAATTTTTGGTGAGTGCAAAAACTTTGAAACTTAACGTCAGAAATTATTCAAATTTTAAAATCACATTCCCGAGATGTGCAGGTGATTTTTAGCTTCGAGACTCTAGTTTTTAGGCTGAGTTTCAGGGAAAACGTCTGTCGTTAACCGGAAGTCGTTATCTGTTCTGCCTGTGCAAATTAAGTCAGAAGGCATTATCTGCTGCCTGGTAAACTAGTCATTTACTGCTTTTTAACAGGCTCTTCCTGCCATAGCGCTGCCAAAAGGCCGTATTTGCTCACTTGTAAATCAAGTACATACTTCCTTTTCGTTGATGTCACTGCCTCCTTCTTGTTTGTAAGAGCTATTTCAATAGACAGTATCTCCAAACTTGTAAAATAAGCAGATACTTGGTTTTGGCTGTGTGCAGAAGTGTCATATACCCAGCTAACACGAAGCATTAACAACGAGGCAATCTTGTTATAATGTTGGGCCGACGTTAAAGACGGCGGGCAACATTAGAACAACGTTTGTCATGTTAATGCCGATATAAGGGTGGTCCATAGCTGGTCTAATGCTGGGACAAAAACGGCCTTTACCCAATGCCGTTTTACTGCTAAGCCAAGGTTGTAGACAATGGGCCAGCATTAAGCTAGCATTGGTGGCACGTTTGTCATGTTAATGCCGATATAAGGGTGGTCCATAGCTGGTCTAATGCTCGGCCAGCGTTTTAGATGGTGGGCCATCATAAAGCTAGCACTGTGTCAACGTCTTGTGTTTGCCGTGGAGCTGTTACACGTGAAGCTGAAAGGCAAGCCGGCAAGTCTGTGGCGTGGGAGGGATAACTGCCCCCTCTCTCCCACCGCTGACATCTACACAGCTGCCCTCTACAGTGTTATGCAATATACAACTTAGGTCTTGGCTAAGACATTTATCTTCCAAAATATCAATTTTCCTAATTTCAAAAATAGATATTCGGCCTTTGTGATGAAAGGCAATGTAAATTGATATAATTTATACATTTCTGGCGTGAAATACGACCGAATAACGTGTTTATTGCATGTTGTGTGAAGTCATGACGATTTCGTGTCTTAATGGGCGCCGGCCGACATGATCTTCAGAACACTTGAAACACGTTGTCACGTATAGCGACTTAATTACATATTAAGTATATGCTAAGTGAACCCTAGCACCCGAAGTGTGCTAAGCGTGAGATAAAGGCATCGAAGCTTCTATAAAAACTGCTTTTGTCGACAGTGTCCTAGCTTTGACCCAGCATTACGTTAGTGTATCGTGTTCACTATGTGCATCACAATCGTCGCGAGCTTACCAAACACGGTGACTGGCCTACGTTTACAGATACGTTTTACACACAATGAACTTACTGCTAGAGCGCTATTTTTTTTTTATAAAACTCTACATCTATGTATAATCAGATAATACGAGGTGCTTTTTTGTGACGTGGGTGGGGGCCCTAGGGTAATGGTTAGCACCGCTGCCTTTCACGCCAGAGTTCGGGGTTCGGTTCCTGGTCTCGGCGGTTTGAAAGAAACAAAAAATGCTTCTTCCCCATCCACGTGTGAAAGTTAGTATTGTGGGGAGCCTCCGTGACTGAGAGGTAGCGTGCTCGGCCTCAGACCGCCAGGGCTCGAATTTCGAATCCTGTGTCTGGAGGACAGTGTCATCTCAATCATCTCACCATCCTCAGGAGGTTCTCCTGGCCCAGTTTAGCCTATATGTGCACAAAGGTGGCCTAAAGCTCGATTCATTTTTTTGTTTGTGACGTGAATAGGTAAGAAAAAACATACCCTAAATATGATCCAGAACACTTTATTTGAGGCCTCAGATTTATTTTTTCCCGGGTGGGGGGGAGGCGGAGCATGCCCCCGGACCCCTCTAGAACATACGAGGCTGACTGTGGTGTTTATAAATTCTTGAAAAAATCGGCGGCGCCCCCCCCCCCCGTTTGTCAATTCCTGGATCCGCCACTGGGGATCCTATACTTAATATTGCGTTCTGCGCTTGGCTGTCCAACATGTGATCTGTTTACTTACACTCAATGCTAAAAAGCTACAGTAGACAATACAGTATAGCCCCTATACATGTTGCGTCAATGATTTTTAAAATTTGAATTCTGGGTTGAGTTGTCAAACATGGTCCAATTAAATCAACACTTGAGACACTATGACTTATATTGCGGTGCGACAATTGTTGCCCCGTTTGCATAATTTGTGTCATGTGGACAGTAGAGTCACCATGCTTCGTTACTCATTAAGGGGAGATGCCCAGGTCTATAATCATAAAAAAATCGGTGATTTTATTTTAGCTCAATAATATGACCATATGATGTAAACATGTTCATAGACTAGAACTGCAAAAGTTTTTTATTTGCGTGCTGCGTACTTACCAGTTAGGCTGGATATAGAGACGAAATTCCCGTATTTCTTATTTTTGACATGGTTGTTGTCAAGGTTGTCAATAATTATTAGAAATCAGGAATGTTAAATTTTAAATCAAATGTGATCAATTTACCTTGTGTTGTTTGCCCGACTGTCCGTGTGCCGTCACCATACTCCAGCATACCCAGAGAAAGTTATGTAGTTATGTAGTTTTGAATGAATTTGAGTGGAATGGTCTAAAAGTGTCTGAAGTTAATAATTTGAAAAATAGAAAGTTACTAGAAGCTATAGCGTCTCATCTTAATTTGTGAAATTTAACAAATTTGGTTGTTTTGAATTTGTCTCTTTTCAGAGCCACCAGGATTCGTTGTGGTATTTAATCCTATCTGTTATTTTGTCTTGTTGTTTTGATGGTTTGTGAATTGTGTATTTAAGTGTATGCTTGTTTTCTTGACGTTTTGTGAGTTTTTGTTTGTTGGTGAGAATTATTAATCTGTTATCTATAAGTGTTCATGTGAATGCGTGACATGGCTTGTGAATAATGTCACTCACTCACCAATGCGGTGACACGTTGGTGAGTGACAACGTGTTATGGTGACCTGCTCAACGATGGAAGTGTTGGCCCGTCAACGCCAGCGTTGCGCCAATGCTGGCTCAGTGCTGTTAGTGCTGGACTGACGTTGGCACTGCGTAGCCACACTGTGATAGCATTCGATGTTTCTATATCTCTCTTACTTGCTGCCAGCGTTGTCCCAACGTTGGTCCAGTGCCGTTGGCACGTGACGACACTGACACAGCTCTAGCAGTAATCGCTGGTTTATTGCTGGTCCTCCGTCTGCAACGCTGGCCCAAGATTAAACTAACATTAACAACACATGAAAACTATAAAAAAAAAAAATATTTAAGCCAATTGAGTACACCATCAATGTATATGATTGTATGGATCATAAAAATCATTGATTGGAACCGTTTTGCTAATCAGCTCAGGGGCGTAGCCAGGAATTATTTTGGTGTACGCACGAAATGCTTTTATTAGTATATATCTTAATGTCAATTTGCTTGTGAATATGTGGCGAGCGTAGCGAGCCGAATTCAGCAGCTGGGGGTTTGGGGGGGGGGGCGCTGTCAGCCCCCCCCCCCATAGGATTTTTTTGTTGTTGGTTGTTTCTGGGTGCACTTGAGATTAATTTGTAGAGACATAATTGAGCTGTCAATTGACCACCCCGGCCCCATCTCTTGATCCGCTAATGCCTCCCCCCGAACTTTTGCGTATTTCCGACTACTTTTAGATGCTGGAATAGAGTATAATCATCGATGTGCATATTTATCGACCATGATGTACAATTGGTGATCGATTTGAGTGCTATGCAAGTCCGTACCCGCCTGCTATTGATGACGATGATTGAGCCGTTTTGCTAATTACCAATAATTTGTATATAACAATACCGCTGTCCACTTTCACCATCCCAACGAACTCTCAAGTTCTCCTGGCCCAGCTTAGCCTATATGTGCACAACGGTGGCCTAAAGCCCGATTCATTTTATTTTCTCAAGTTAAAACAGTGCTGATTACACGATGGCCTGGTATGTCCAGTTTTGACCCAACATTTGCGCAAGGACGCGTGTGAGTTGAGAAGGTAGGCACGTGTCGTGACCTGAGGTAGACCAACTGTGAGGCAGACCCAGTGGATTACGCCTACTTGTGATAACGATGGATAAGGGGATTCGTTGATTTCACGGCTGAGTAAGTGCCATTAAAACGTGACATTTCGGCTCAGTAACTATCAGTTAGATCTAATTACAACCGATTTTTTTTTTCAAATTCGTAAAAATTGAAACACGCGAAAATTACCAGATCTACAGTATATAACTACAATAGCAAAGGGCTGTTGAAAGGCCCAGAATAAATAATAATTGCACCTTTACTTTTGTAATATTAATTACATTGTAGTCCTGTAAAATGATTCTTTGTCAAACATTTTTCATTAAGTGCAGTACTTTGGAATGTGTGTAAAATCAGCAAATGATGGGAATTGAACATATATTATGGATATGATGAATAGGATATAAATACATAGTAGGCCTACCGGGTGTATAGGCCCCTTTTCATGATAATTTATTAGCTCCCGCCGTCACCGTAGGTGAGCGAAGGGAGCTGTGGATTCTACCTCCGTTTTTTTTTGGCCTCTTCTTTTGCCTATAACTTTGTGAGAAAATAAGCTAGGATAACAATTTTTGGTATGTGGGTTACTTCCAGGTGGCTAATGGACGGGTTAAAATATTTTTAATCTGAATTCAATACGCAAGGTTGCAGAGGAGAAAATGATGATGTGACGGCGTTGGGCCGTTGGGCCGTCCGTAAACAATTCGTTTCCGGAGCATATCTCTGAAAGTACTTGTCCGATCGTCCTCAAATTTTACACACAACACCCCTAGGGGGTCTAGTTGTGCCTTTTGGGGTATTTGAACTTTGACCTACTTCTGGTTCAGAACTATGACCTATTTAGACGTTTTGACGCGCACTTCGTTTCCGGAGCAGATCTCGAAAAGTACTGGGCCGATGACAGTCATATTGCACATACATGTTCTCTAAGGTCCCTAGTTGTGCCTTTTCAGGTTTTTGGACCTTGACCTTGAAGTTGACCCAGCACCTTGACCTAATTTATAACATCGGTAAATCCGACTGAAAGATTTTGCGGAATATCATGAAAACCGCTCAAGATAGCTACACCATTACTATAAAACAAATTGTGAGGTTTCAGGAGAGGATGCATCTTGAAAAATTTCAAGTCGATAAAATTAAAAATGGCCGCCTATCGGCCATTATTCACCTCGACAGGCCTGATATTGCAGAATATCATGAAAACCGCTCAAGATAGCTACACCATTAATATCAAATAAATTGTAAGGTTTCAGGAGAGGATGCATCCTGAAAAATTCGAAGTTGATAAAATTCAAAATGGCCGCCTATCAGCCATTATTCACCTCGACAGGCCTGATATTGTGGAATATCATGAAAACCGCTCAAGATATCTACACCATTACTATAAAACAAATTGTAAGGCTTCAGGAGAGGATGTATTTTGAAAAAAATTCATTTTGTCAAAGCTCAAAATGGCCGCCAATCAGCCATTATTCACTTTCACATGGCCGTTATTTGGTAAACCGTGCTAGATGGCTAGACCATTACTATAAAACAAAATGTGTGATTTCAGGAGAGGATGCATCTTGAAAAAATTTGACTCGATAAAATTCAAAATGGCCGCTTATCGGCCATTATTCACTTTCACATGGCCGTTATTTGGTCAACCGTGCTAGATGGCTAGACCATTACTGTAAAACGAAATGTGAGATTTCAGATGAGGATGCATCTTTAAAAAAATTGACTTGATCAAATTTAAAATGGCCGCCTTTTCGGCCATTATTCATTTTCACATGGCTGATATTTGGTAAACCGTGCTAGATGGCTAGACCATTACCTGATTACTATAAAACAAAGTGTGAGTTTTCGGGGGAGGATGCACCCTGAAAATTTTTAGGTTACGAATTCAAAATGGCCGACAATCAGCATTATTTACCTCGTTAGGCCTGATATCAGGTAAACCGTGCTAGATAGCTAGACCATTACTATAAAACAAAATGTGACGTTTCGAGAGAGGATGCCTTTTAAAAACTTTCGACTCAAGCGAATTCAAAATGGCCGCCTATCGGCCACTATTTACTTGCACATTGCTGATATTTGGTAAACCGTCTTAGATAGCTGGACCATTACTATAAAACAAAATGTGAGATTACAAGAGAGGATGCATCTTGAAAAAAATTGACTCGATCAAATTCAAAATGGCCGCCTATCGGCCATTATTCACTTTCACATAGCCGGTTTTTAGTAACCGTACTAGATGGCTAGACCATTACTATAAAACAAAATGTGAGATTTCAGGAGAGGATGCATCTTGAAAAATTTTGACTTGATCAAATTCAAAATGGCCTCCTATCGGCCATTATTCACTTTCACATGGGCGATATTTGGTAAGCCGTGCTAGATGGCTAGACCATTACTATAGAATGAAATGTGAGATTTCAGCTGAGGATGCATCTTGGGAAATTTTGACTTGATCAAATTCAAAATGGCCGCCTTTAGGCCATTATTCACTTTCACATGGCCGATATTTGGTAAACCATGCTAGATAGCTAGACGATTACTATAGAATGAAATGTGAGATTTCAGCTGAGGATGCATCTGGAAAAATTCTGACTCGATCAAATTCAAAATGGCCCCCTATCGGCCATTATTTACTTTCACATGCCCAATATTTTGCAAACTGTGTTAGATGTTAGTCCATTACTATAAAACAAAATTTGAGGTTTCGGGGGAGGATGCACCCTAAGTTTTTAACTAATTTATATCGAATTCAAAATGACCGTAAATCAGCTATTAGTTAACTCGATTGGCCTGATATCGGGTAAACCATGCCAGATAGGTAGACCATTACTGGGATACTGATTAGGATCATTAATTTCAATGGAGGTTTGCAATCTCTGACAGACTGTCTAGTTCTTATCTTACTCTTAGACTGGGCTTCTTAGACCTAGTTGTCTTGCGTCTTGATTTTTGACCTAGACTAGGACTACATTGATAACCCTATACAAAATTGCTTAAATCAAATTCTAATTCGGAGCGGGAGCTCCTGGACTTATGTAGTCTTGTTTTAGAACATAGATATACATTCTCTAACACATCTGTAGCTGATATTTTGCAATGCTGTTGACAAGCGTCAAGGCCCCTGGGCTTGGATTGGCTGAAATTCAAAATGGCTGCAATGAATCAATTTCATTTTTTTAGTAGAGCGAAGCTCTACTGTTGCAGTTGTCTGAGCTTAATGTATTTTAGTGTATATTTATTCCACGACAATTGACGTTAAATTCGTTGAGCTGAGAACATATCTAACATCATGTGTCTGTTAAAAAGAACTTTCTTCATTGCACTACGAGCTCCAATTTTGAGATTTCGATTTATATGCTCAGATAAACACAGTTAAATATCTGTTTTTCTGTTAAACCATGTCAGCCTTTAGGGATGACGTGTGGCCCAGTAAACAGCGTACAGGTCAATCCAGTGAACTACATGTATATACAGTTCACTGGGTCAACAAGTCCTCTTCTGTCCCCTGCCTCTGTCCAGTTGAGTAATTAGGTCAGATCGGTGACGTCATGTGTGACCCGGCTGCGCTACATTATCTTTATGCACTGCATTAGGCCTTGACGCAGTGACACCGCCCAGCAAACACAAGGCTACACAAGGCATTCAACCAATGCTGTTTCAATGTTGGCCAGCGTTGCCGTCGTTGGCCCAGCCTTGAAACCGTATTGGGTGAATGCCTCGTGTTTGCTGGGAGGACTGCATCATATTTCTGCAGATCTGTAGAAATACGATGCAGTCTTCCCACCTGCCCAGAAAATACAAGGCAGAACATCATCATGTATCTGTATCCCGGGATCTGTATCTATGCAGATGCAGTCATGTTATAATTATGTTTTAATAATATTCTGCCTCCATTCTCTGTCTACCTGAAAAGCGCGACAAGCAGTTCATGGGGATATTCTTTTTTTGCTAGGGCCAAGCAAACACTTACACAAGACATTCAACCATTGCTGTTTCAATGTTAGGCTAGCGTCGCCGTCGTTAGCCCATCATTGAGAAACTAACAGCTCCAACAATTTTCATTGTGTTTGTTGGGTACATAGCCAGCGGCTCCGGTTATCCTGGAGGTGTCGGTGGCGAAATTTTGCTGCATTAGGGGAGGGGCTGTCCAATTAAATTCTGATCAATATAATTATAAATAGTAGAAATTGTATTAGATGTAGGCCTAATCGTTTGTATATTAAATACATGTAGGCCTACAAGTGTGTTTGCATTTTATATTGTTTGTTAATTCAATGTTAGTCTATATAATTTGATTCTGAAATATTATTTCGCCTATTTATATATTTTGATAATATGATCTTCCGATAAGTTAGTAGACCTCGATTAAAAAACGGAGAAATGAAAATTTGACTAAGCCTAAAATAATTATAGGAATATGCAGGCTTATCGTTACAATTGGCCTGCTATTGTCATAATTGATCTACAAACACACAATATATAATACCGGTATCGTATGACAAAGTTATAATATTTGCAAAAAACTTTGAACGGACTTCAGATAGACTTTCGACTTCAGACTTTAAACTTCAATTTTGAGAATTAGACAATGGTCTCTGGTTTCAGACTTGGACAACTGACAGACTTCAGACTTTGGTTTCAGACTCAGATTTTGGACTTGGACATACTTTGGACTTCAGACTTTGGTTTTTGGACTACAGGTTTTGAACAGACTTACATAGTACTTCAGACTTTGGACATAATTCAGACAGTTTTCGGACAGACGTCGGACAGCAAACTTTTGATTTCGTCAGACTTCGTACATCAGACTTCCGATTGTGACTTTAGACATCAGTTTTCAGACTTCGGATTGTGGACTTCGGACATACTTCAGACGTCGGATTGTAGCCTTCATTGTCAGACATCGTACAGACGTCAAACTTCGGACTCGAAGACTCGGACAATTTATTTGTCACACAACAAAAACAAACATACATATGTAACCAAATAAGCTCAAGAAATACATTCTAATATATGTTATGAGGATCAGGAGAACTGCTGATCAATAATAATAATAATAAAATTTATTTATAGAGGGTAGTATGTTGTACTAAATTGCAATGGGCCCTCTTCATGCACATGCAATAGTACAATGATTTAAATATGTACACAATTAATGGTAAAATATAATACAGACTATAATACAAAATATAATACAAACTATAATACAATATTTAAAATTTGATATGTAAATTTATACTGTAAAAACACAATGGCTATTTAAGAATATGTACATCATAAATGTTTTATTTTTTTTATTTATATTAATTATTCAGTTATTGTTATACATAGTACATATTAACTAGAGATACTTTAACAATAGAAAAATAAATTATTGCCATATTGTGTAAATATTATTCCTGCACCAAAACCAGAGATAAAATAACTATATAACTCATTATACAATGTTTCGTTGTAGTAAGAAAGACACTCTGGAAAGCGTGGAATACTAATTTGTGTATTTAAGTATATATCTGAAATATTGTTAAAACCATTTGATATATTCTTAGAAGTACTAGGAATAGTACATTAAAATATAATGGGGTTATTGGGGATTGCCATCATGCAGACCACTTCAGACAGACTTCGGACAGTTTTCAGACTTATGACAGACTTGAGACAAATTTCGGACAGACTTCAGACGTCAGACTCCTACTTTAGACTTTTGACCTCGGCCAGACTTCGAACATCAGACTTGAGACAAATTTCGGACAGACTTCAGACGTCAGACTCCTACTTCAGACTTTTGACCTCGGCCAGACTTCGAACATCAGACTTCGGATTTTGGACTTCTGACTTTGAATTTCAGATTTAAGACTTCGGACAGACTTTGAACTTCAGACATCAGAATTCGAACTTTGAACTTTAGACTAAGAGTTCGGATTTTAGACTTTTGATATAGGGCCTACATCGGTCAGACCTCGTCCTTCGGATTTTGAACTTCGGTCTTTCAATTTCAGACTTTGGACAATATAGGCTACTTCAGATTTCTTCGGACTTAAAGAGTTCAGACTTTGGCCTTCGGACTTTAAATTTCAGAGTTCGGTAACCCCCACTGGGTTTTAATACTTTAAACAGTTAAACAATAAATTAAACACCATTTTCTATGACTTGGTCTTTTGTTTAAGATAAGCAAAACAGCTAAGCAGCTTTAATAATTATTGTGAGACAGCTCCATTTCAGCTGTACGGAGAACAATAACCCTGAAGGTCGACGCAAGCTCTACTTCAGTGCCGTAAGGCTCTAGTTTGACGTTGCAACAACTCACAAATTTAACGTCGTGAATTATTCAAATTTTCCAGTCACATTTCCCACAATAAAGAGATGTGCATGTGATTTTTTGAAGGTTTTACAGAAATTCAAAATGGCCGCCATGCATGAACTTCATAATTTTTTGTGGGCGCAAAAACTCCTTTACTTTTAGCACTATAACTTTTTTCGAATAACTGGAATGCACATTAAACTTCACATACAGGTAAATCATGACTAAGGTTTGACTAATTTCACATTTGATCTTTCTGTGACCCCTGTGACCCTGACTTTTTTTAATCGACAAATTTTCTCGTTAACGTGATGATTCATTCAACATTTTTACATTATTGGAACTCATTCCAATAATGTTTTAATATGGTTCACAAAACGGATTCTGGGAACTGTTTTTTTGTGGTAATATTCCTTGTGTCCCAAATGACTATCACTCACATCTTCTCAAAAACGACAACACCCATCGATCTAGTTTTCTGTCATCACACAGCCTATAGTAGGCCCACCAAACCTTGCTTCTGAATAAGCATAAATATCTGTATTTGCTGAGTTACTATGATTTCCGTCGTCACTTTTACGACAGTTAGGGGTCTCTAAATTTTGAGCTGTGGGTTGAGCCATCAGTTTATACCCCGTAGATAGCCCATAGATTTTACTGAGAACATTGTCTACCTTGGGATCAAACTAATCCAATATAATCTTAAGAAATTGCCACAATGAGAGTCTGGAACTGGTCACTTCTGACTGTCAACTAAATCTATTTAAATTGTAAATATATCAAGATTCAAGTTACATTTTTGTTCTTTCCAGCTATAACTATTCAAGATTGATATATTACATACTTCAATAAGCCCAATATTGACGATCAAACCAGCGTTGGCACAATTCTAGGCGACCTAGCTGTCTGGTGCTTGTGATCAGCTATAAATTCTGACCAAATCAGGACAAACGTTGATCCGTTATAGTCACGAAGTTCAGCCCCCTGTTCATGGCAAACTGCGATACACTGGACTTAACTTGAAGTCATTAACTGATCACTGGTAGCCTGTGAACGCAATGACGTCAGCGGAAACACTTTTAAATGGCTACTTGGTAAAACAATGTTATATAAGGCCCCCTTCCGCATTGTATTAGCCAGCTCGGTGAAAACATTGGCGGTCAAGGCTATTGAGTTTCACAGAAGTAACACTTTCTTTGGTACGGCCTATCACATTGTCAAACATCTTTCTAACTAAAAATGAATGGGGTTTTAGGCCACTTTCGTGCATATATATAGGTTAAGTGTCCTTTAAAAAGGTTCGCGAAGTCCAGCTTAAGCATCCTGTAGAGACTTCAGTTGTATTCGTTCTCACTCTACCCCTGAATGCGATGAGGCCTTTTCCACCTATTTGAGCACTTCTCTCCACGCGACTCCCAACTGTCGGCCCCTCCCCTAAATTTCAAACTGCCCAAAATTGTGAAAGTGATACATGTAGAACAAATATACCTTTTATTGCAATAAATATGTTACCCGTATATTTCTATTTTAGGTATGTCATAGCATACATATTTTACCATAAATATATATAGACACAACTACCGTTCTGAATTATTTTCTTCACTTTGTATGAGCACATTTAAGGCACGTACGTGTGTCTCCTTGGATAGTGGTCCCATATAGGTCCAATCAGGCTCATCAGCGGCGAGGGTGGTATAGGGAACTACCCCAGCCAATGACGAGATAATCTTGAGATGGTGAACAAACAGTAAAAAGGAGGTCTGTTTATCATTGTTTATCGGGGTCCTTTATATTTTTGCATTTGCCTGGTGATAAATAATTTAAATTTCGATTTAATTTGCATTCATAATTATCATATAGTACAATATTATACGAGTCCCAAAATCCATAGTGTGGTGGAACCTAAAACGATCATTCCAACCATTTGATTTTTAGCCAAAATAGCAAGTCACAGATTATACAATACAGTCTCTCACTAATAGAAGTACGGTATTATTGGGCCTACTGATTTTGACAGAATACCACCGTATATTAAATGTTAAAAATAATAATAAATGCTAATAATTAGATAATGCACTGAATAATTGAGACGTTGCTGTTCATAAAGTCTCGTGTAACAATCAGCACGTTGAGCCTCAAGTGCGTTAGTGTGGCCTCGTTGCAATTTGAGGTGAGGCCCCTGTCAGCACATTATGTATTGTTGTTGTGATATGAGTTGTAATATTCAATGGAGTTTTATATGTGTAGCAATTACCACGTTGGGGTGCGACTCCTGTCAACACTTCTGGGTTGTGATCGTCATGACTGTAGTATACATTACCTGATTACGTCTTGCCAACGTTCTTTGATTGATAGATTAATTACAAAATATAACATCTATAGCGCCTACAGTAATTGGAAAAATATATTCTATTAAAAACAACTTCAATGCACCAACTTAAAGAACCGCAGGGTTATTGTTTTACTAACATTCACTTGAAATTATTTGTTTGTAAACATTTCCAGAGAGAAGTTGCAAATATATATGTTTTGATGTGAAACACCGTTTAGTCACTGCGTTCTGGTGTAGTGTGTTTAACTTCAGAGCTGAATTCGCTTTCCTTATATTCAAACAAATTACATAATTTAGTAATAATCAAGTTATTTTTTGTGAGTTTACCATAATTTATTTTCAATTGAACTGAAAGACTTCATCATGTCGAAGCCTGAATATTATTGGCTCTTTTATTTAAGTGATTTTGATTACGTGACAAAAAGGTACATTTGTTTGTATTGCTGCTGTGTAAATTAGCCCACGAATTCTTGTGTTTGTGGAACCTTTTCTATATCACCATAAGATAAAAAAACTTCAGGAACCTTTTGTGTTAAGAGTATATCCCATAGAACTTTGACGAATAGGTAGACAGAAATTCCGTCTCTAGCCTCAGCGAAAGAGCCATGAGAGGACTGTTGCACAGACTAACGAATAAGTCGATCGACCTTTGACGAATAGGTCGATCTATAATATGTAACTTTCTTATAATATTACTATAGATTAACCATATAATTATATGGTTAATCTATGACGTTATTTACTATAGAACACTATACCTGCACGGTTTTAAACAAGAAATGGTTGGTTGGATGAAATGAAAATATATAAGGTTTTAGAAAGTTTTATTGGCTGTTTACATGTCAACTTTGACATAATAGTCATTTTTATTTATTTCTTTTGTACGCTTTTTTATACGGCACGAATCGATTATACGTTCGGTTGTTATTTTTATCCTACGAATTTGAACAGTTTGGGTCACTGCATATGTGTGTACCAAGGAAATATATCGGGCGCAGCTGGAATCGAACCCGGTACCCCCGGGCTCTGAGTCATTGAGCTACCAATGAGCTATCCTGACAACAATATACTTGATAGCGTAAAATTAAAATATACATGCTACCGTAGGCCCTATCGAAAATTGATGATATTCATTTCCAAAGTGATCCATGTGGATGGTGTGACCAGATAGAGGTGTATTACCATGCTTACAATTGTAGCATTTTCGTTTATTTTGCAAGGTGTTATGTTGGCAACAATACTGTGGAGCACATGCTTCCGGACGCGTACCCAGCAAACACGATACATTGCTCCAATGCTGGGTCAGCGTCGAATACGTTGGCCGTACGTTAACCCAACATTGGGTCAATGTCTCAACAAAAAATATTCTTGTCAATTTAAAAGTTTTTGCCTTTAACGGTAGCCTACTAACATGGGCACATGTACGGTTACACAATAACGCTGGAGCAGGTTATTTTATGCAATATATATAGTTATATCATAATGAAGAAAATTTTGCTCTAATTTTTTAATTACGAGTATATAATATAGTCATTTACCTCGTCATTTAAGTACCGGTAGTTCTAGTTGATATGAGGACTTAGAAACCGCAAGTGTAATGTCCCCAGCAAACACGAGACGTTGCCCCAATGTTGGTTAGATGAAGCTGGGCAGACGCCGTAGACGGTGGACCAAAATTGAACCGGCATTGGCTCAACGTCTCGCGTGGGTCTGCAGTGCGGCACTGTGTATTGGCGCTGTTTATATTTTCATCTGGTGTTTCATGATTGCAGAACTTGCAATATTTGTGTAAAAAAAACATCATAATTTTATTTCATAAAAAAACATCATATAAATTTGTGTTATAATATTTTAAACAAGTCGCGAGCGTACATCCGGCACAGGGTAGTTGGAGTGCTTGCACAGTATTTTAATATACTGCTATCATGTGAACTAACAAAGAAAACATCTTGCACTTGTGCATCTAATTATTTTCAAGCAAGTTATTGCAATTTAAAGTACTTATTGACGGGAAATATATATATTTGTTCTGATTACAGTTTGACATGGCCCATTGCCTAAATATCAAATACAGTCTGATGCAAAAAAATGACTCTCAATAATGTTCAGAACCGCAGAGTTCTTGTTTTATGTAGAGGCCTATCGCTCCAAAATTTATAGCCTACCATATATTTATTTCACCAATAGCGCGGATGAGCTCGAAATTGGGCAAGATTCGGTCAGAAACTAGGTCATGGTGACCAAAATGGCCGATTATCGGCCATTGTTTTTGTCATATGCGTGATAGGCCCTATCTGGAAAACCGGACCAGATAGCTAGACCATTAGTATTAAAACAAAATGTGCCGTTTCAGGTAGGGATATACCATGACAAATTTTGACTTGATTAAATTCAAAATGGCTCCCCTGCGGCCACTTCTGATCGACAAATTTTCTCATTAACGCGATTCACTCAACAATTTTCTATGGATTGCTCCAAAAATTTATGCCATGCATTCCACTAATAGCTCGAATGAGTTCGAAATTGGCAAGATTCTAACATAAACTAGGTCATGGCAAGTGTGCTCTTGTTTCAAATGATTTTCATTTTTAAACTATGATTAGAGGCTGAGGCCTATTTCCGTCCTCAACGGGCCTTGTTTTTTCTGCTTCCCACCGATAATCGAAACGGCCACCCCCTGACGATTATTTTTTTTATTTAATTTTTTTTCGCAATCCCCTTGAAACCTGGTATATATCGGTTTTCGGGAGCTGCGAGTCTATTGGCATTGTCCGTTTCCATGTGCAACCGAAAACAAGGCTATGGCGGCCATCTTGATTTTCAAAAATTCTTGTTAACACGATAACAAAAATAATTATTGGATCTCTCCAGGTTTCAGCTTGTCGACAGACAGACAAACAGATATTTTATTGACAGAAAGAAAGTCAATCCAGACTTATTTGTCATAGAAATAAGAGAGATAATCTGTACATGTATATACAAGATTGTTAATTTGTTAAGATCATAATGACAATATACATAGTATGACATACATAACTAATATCATGTTAACTGGCATTGCCATAAAAAACACTGGGTATTACGATAACATAAATGACTGCTACTTAAAATAAGATTAAAAGGTATTACCAAGAAAATATGGGGTCTATCATTTTGTTTCCCACACCAAAACCAGATATAAAATAGCTACTATGCATAACATACTAATTATATATAGTAGCAAAAAAGACACTCTGGAAAGCGTAGAAACCTAAAATATATACAAGTGCATAATTATGCTACAGTAGCTGGAGTATCCAATAAGACAATGGTGAAAAAGATCTGGTATTAAAAAACACGTTATAATATCATGTAAGTACAATTAATGTGGCAATCCGCGAAACAGGTAGCTCCGGCCCATGTGGCCATGCAAGCACAGTCGCTAAGAGCCCGGAGATTCCCTGATATTGGTGCAAACTTAACAAGGTAATAACAGTAATAATGGCGGATAATAATCATTTGTGCCATTCACACAGGACATGGCCCTCACACACAAAAAAAAACATTACAGCTTATTTTAATTTCCTATATTGTTCAATTCATAACATTTCAATCACGACCTAGTTAGTAAAGTAGCCTACCACATACCCGGAGTTGCAATCAAAGAAAAACATTCCCGACCTCATAGAGAAAATCAGTTGACTTAGCAACTCAGAAATCCTCCATAATGCCCCATCTCGTCTCATAACAGAGGCAACGGAAACGTCCCTAACCGGCCCTCAAAAGCCAAATAATAAGATCTGAGAGCAACAGCCGTCCTGATATGTGGTAATACCCAAGTCAGATCATGAAGGCATGATAATATCGATAATATGTGCCGTGCCATATCAAAACCGGTCATATGTCGCAAGATATAGAAAATGAGTTAGTAAGTGGCGTTTAAAGAGCCAGCGCTCAGGTTTCAAATGCACAAAAAATTATAAAGATATCTCAATTATTTAAGAAATCATGGATAAAACCAGATTTGGAAACTTAAGCCCTAAATATTGCAAAATGTTGAGAAAATGACATACTAAGTTGAAATTTAATTGACAAATAGTTTAAATAGTTCAAACTAAATCATTTTTTATATGAGAAATAAAACTAGGGTGTCGTCAATATTTTGTATTTATATTGCTTTGAAGTTGTATTTCCGAGCAGCGTTGAAAAAGAGAATTAGCAAAAAAGTATTATTTTAACAAAACATGGCCATAACTCGCAATCTAAAGCTCCGACATAGGTCGGGTGCCGATGTGTCACGTCACATATAGAGACAGGTAACTTGTGATTGTCGAGATAAAAATGTAACGTTATAACAATAATAATGACACATAATCATGATAATAATTATTTGTGCCAGTCACACAAGACATGACTCTCATACAAAATATTCCAGCTTGTATTTTAATCCTTTGATTTGTTTAAAACAACTATAGATACATTTTGCTAGTGATTTCACCACTGTTATTTCTTTAGATGTCCTAATTCGAAGAAACATATTATTTGTTGGTTGCATATTGATAATTGTGGCTACAGAATTTAGCAAGATTTCGCGCTCATTGTTCATAGCATTACAGTGGAGAAGAAGATGTATTTCGTCGTCAATTTCGTTTGATTCACACCTTGTGCATATTCGTTGGTTTATTGGAGTTATTGGATTATTGCATCGTCCTCTCTCTATTTTCAAATCGTGTGAGCTCATTCGATATCTCGCCATTGCTGTTATGAGATGGTTCCCCTTTATATTTAAGATGTATGGTTCCACACACAAAGATTTTTTTACTAATGAATATGTGCGCAGCTTACTTGAACTGTCAATATATTGTCTCCACTGCTGTGTAAATATTCTAACAATTGAATCTTTAAAGGAAAGCATGAATTTATTTGTATTGCCAGTGTGCTGCGTTTCCCAAGCTTGATCTAGCCCGGTTAGTTCAAGAACAGACCGAATACGCGAGCAACAGTTTGTGAATCCAGTGCCATCTAGCTCTAGTAGCATATTATAGGCATTTCTGACAGGGTGGTTCTGTGATAGGTCCTGAATTCTACACAATATTTTACAGATTTAATATGCTGTCTGATAATCAATGGAAACCGTCCTGTGTCACCATATATTGCAGGAGTGGATGTTTGCTTTCTAACACCCAGAGTTGATTCAATTAATTTTAGATGTATTTTTTCCAAATCATTAACAATATCACCGGTATACCATATATCACTTGCATACTCTAATATGGGCAGTATTTGACAATCAAAAACCTACGGGACGAGATTGCTTGTGCAGAGAAAAAACTGCTTTACCAGCTTGGGAAGCGAGATGGAGGAATGTTTCTTTCAATACATTCTTAGGATATTTAGTACTATATACAACACCAAGGTATTTATATTTTTCAGCTTTTTCTATTACGTTATCATCATAGTGAAAGTTGTCACATTCTGACGTATAGCGTTTGTTAAATATGAGAACTTTTGTTTTAGGAATTCTGACTATTATATACCACATAGAAGCATACTTATACAGGGCAGTTAATTGCTTTTGCAATCCATTAGCTGAATCTGAAAAAAGGACAAGGTCGTCTGCAAATAACAAGTATACAATTAATAAAGTGTCTACGGGGATACCTAGACCTTGATCAAATGATTTGGATATATCCTGAAGAAATTATGTAAATAATTTGGGGCTGAGCATACCACCTTGCAAGACACCAAATTCGCTTTTTAATATTTCGCTGATGCACGAATCCTACTTTACACGGCACTCAGCTTTAGAGAACATACTCTTTATTACATTTAAAAGATTGCCGTCTATTCCTCTGCTCAGTAATTTATAGTACAGTGCTGATCTGTAAATATAGTCAAATGCTTTTGTAAAATCAACAAAACATGTATACAGGGGCTTTGAAGGACACCTTTGCTTATCTATAATGGCATATAGTATAAATGTATTATCAGTTGTCCGGGAGTTACTTCTAAAGCCGCTTTGAAAGGGGTCATTATCATTGCATACATCATTTTTAAAGGGATCCAACAGAAAATACCCACACAACGGTATTTTACTGTGTAATGCTTATAATTTATAAATCCGTTGCTAATTTTTGCATAAAAAATACAGTAATAGAAATAACTCATGTTGAACTTGATATATCTGCACCCAGCGCCACTTCCATGGATGGCGCCATGTTGGATCAGCCTGTCATGGGGACCCAGTAAACATGGTTGTATTGGACCAATATTGGTCCTGTATTTGCAGTATAGTTATGCCAGGTTTGGTCGAGTATGGTCATGCCAGTATCCCATATGGGGCCAATATTGGTCCAGTATAACTTTGGTATTGTTTGCACATGGGACCTGTACTAGGCCAATATTCGCAAAACGGTAGGCTATATGGTCAGAATATAACCAATATGAAGCCACTATACATAAACTGGTTTGTTAGTGGTAGCCCAGTATTGGCCCAGGACATTTGTCGATTGGTTAAGTACTGGCTGACCATTAAATGTATGATGGTTTGATATTGGTTACCCATTATTGGCCCAGGATAAATGTATATTGGTTAGGTATTGGCTGATCATTTTACCTTGCCAGTTATAAAACACACAAAAAATGAAATTGCACAAAAATTGCATAGATTCCATATCTGAATTGCTTGAAATCTAGTGCAAAAAAATAATATTTTTATGGTAAGCACAAATTCCAAAGAAGCCTTGAAAATATATGCTTTAAGTAATGGCCTTTTTAGGCCTCAGACTAAATTTTTTTTCAAAAAAAGTAAAAAAAATGAAACAATACTGAAAAAAGTGAATGCAATTTATTTTTCTGATTATTTAAAAATGTCATCCCGTTCACAGCAACATATAATCAAATAATGCCAAAGCAATCTTGAACCAGTTTATCTTAATCAGCTTCGGCAAGATCAGCAGCAATAGCAGCGGGGGCTCCTGTTCTTTTCTTTAAAATGCGTTGCTTCCTGGCTCCATCCTCATAAGCTGATTGTGAATCACAGATTATCTTGCACCCTTTCCATGTAAAGTGACTGAGCACAGCATCTGAAAACAAAACAACCACAGTAGCCTATATAAGTCAGTATCCGAAATAAGATAAGCTGTAACTTAATGAGTAGGCCCACTGATTTCTTACTGGCGATGGCCTGATTATATGTCACCTAATAAACTAATTAATGTCTGTGTGTCATTTGCTCGAGAGTATCATGTATTATTTAATCCTATAAAAAGTAAACTTATAGCTTTTAACTGTGCTACCACTGAAAATATATATGTAACCTTTGATGGTGAAAAAAATCAAAGAATTTCTAAAGATGTCCACCTAGGTAATATTGTCGGAAAGTGTAGTAACGAAATACGGATCAAAGTAACAACAGATGATTTTATCAGAAGAGCGAATACAGTAATGTCACAATTTAGGTTAGCAGTTCACACAATTAAGTATAAATTCTGCTCTTCTTTGTATGGATTTTTACTTTGGGATATTTCAGCAAAGTCGATCAATAAGTTCTATATTTCTTGGAGAAAATGTTAGCGACAATTGTATCAATTACCTTATAGAACGCACAATAATTTGCTGCATCTCATTTCTAAAGACTAACCAATAGATGTTCAATTACACCTACGAATCATGAAATTTGTGTTGTCTAACCTTAAAAGTACCAACTCACTTGTACGGTTATCCACACAATTATGTATGTCAGGCAGCAAATCGTTCACATGTAAGAGTATCAATCACATTATGTCAATATAATTATGGTTTAAGTAAATTTCAAGTATATAATTACGACTCATGGATAACTATTAAAAATAAAATTAATAATGTTTCTGAGTCGAATGTAAGGGATGAAAGCAGAAAAGCTGCAGGTAATGTGTTAGATTTCTTGACAATGCGGGAAAATTGTGACAATGTCGAATTCTCGCATGATGAATTAAATGCTATGTTAAAGTATGTTTGTACAAAATGATTTTTATATAGACACCTGACACCGGATTAATTTAACTTTGTTTTTTATTCATTTGTTGTTCACAATTGTATAATGTAATATGTTCTTTGAAAGAATAAAGATTTATTATATAGCGGGAGGCCAGGCTATGTAGTAGGAGTACGTTAAAGGTGTAGTCAACTGTCAAAATATGCGGGACAATGTGCTCCCCAGAATGCAACAGTGGCCCCTGGACATTCCACAATGACATATTACCCCACGTCCACAGTTATCAGCCAAGATAATAATACTATATGCGTTTCATACCCATCGCCGCATTAAGAGCAAGTTCTCAAGTCATATAAACTCTATATACTTGAGCGACATCTATGAGGAAATAATTCACCATTTCTCTCATGTGGGCTTTGTGTTGTGACACAAAAGGTTGAGTTCTGTCTAATTTGAACGATTATTTCATCAATGATATTGATATAAATTGTTTTAGGACGGATTTATAATATAAGTTAGGAAAGGACTAATCTGTGCTTGTGTAAACATCTATAAGCTGATCCCTTTAAAAGACTGTTATTCAGTACAGATTCGAATAATTTCCCAATGCATGGCATTACTGTAACTTTCCTGTAGTTATCGGGCACGTTATGGTCAGCTTTTTTGTGGACAGGGTGAATTATACCAGTGGCCCAACTTGATGGATATTCTCCATTGGCAATAATGGTATAAAACAGTAAAACTAGTGCTGGTAAGAGTTCATTACAACCATTCCGCAGGAATACCATCTATACTTGCCGCTTTTTTGCATTTTAACTTTCTAATTGTTTTTGAATTTCATCTATAGTTATGGGGCTGTTTAGGAACTGTAACAAATCGGATTGGCCATTCTCTCCCTTCTCATTAATAATATCCAGACACGCTAATAAGCTGAGTTTCTGAGGTAAATTGACGTCGTTAACTTTCTTGTTTGTCCACAATGCCTGTGCAAAGGCAAAAGGCAATATCTGCTACCTGGTAATTTAAGCATTTACTGCTTCTCCTCTGGCGTCACTGCCTCCTCCTGCGAGCAACAGAGCAGCCAGAAGGCCGTATTTGCTCACTTGTAAATCAATCATATACTTCCTTTTCACTGGTGTCACTGCATGCCTCCTTCTTGTGTGTAACAGCGATTTCAATAGACAGTATCTTCACACTTGTAAAATCGAGTTTCCTGTTATGCGACTCCCCGCAAAAACGAGACATTTAGCCAATGACGTTTTACTGCTAAGCCCATGATCAGGGTCGTAGACGATGGGCCAGCATCAAGCTAGCATTGGTAGAATGTTTATCATGGTAAGGCATATACTGGTGGACCAATGCTGGGTTAATGCTAGCACAGCGTTTTAGATGGTGGGCCAACATTAGGCTTGTGTTTGCAACGTCTTGTGTTTGCTGTGTAACTGTGACACACAAAGGGGAAAGGCAGAAGCACACGCTCAGTCTGTGGAGGTGGGCTAACCCCCCTCTCTTTCACCGCTGACCTCTAAAGCCGGTCTGTGTTATGCAATATTATATAGAAGCTAGGTCTTGGCTAAGATATTTATCTTTAATAATATAAAATTTTGTATTATAAAAAAAGATTTTTGGCCTTGGCGGTAGGAGGCATTGCAGATTTATATAATTTATACAATTCTACTGAAAAACGTCTTTGCAATGTGCATTTTTTTTCCCGACTAGTAGGCCCCTAGAATGTCATTCACTGTATTTCATGGTTGATGTATATTAGCGGCCTAGACAATTGTGATAATGCACCCAGTGAGCACGATACACTAGATACTCTAATGCAATGCTGGGTCAAAGTTAGGACACAGTTGTCAACGCTGGCGCAACCTTTGAGCAGCATTGGACACTAATTCCTGTTTGTTGTAAGTGCAAGACGTTCACCCAATGCTGGTAAAATGTTGGCCACCATATGCGACTCTGACACAACATTGTTCCAGCATTGCGTGAAGGTGTCGAGTTTGCTGGGAGCCCCTGTCTCCCGTTTCCGCCAAAATGCAACGCAGAGTGTCACACTTTTGGCAACCACGGGCATATAAATGACACTGTTAGTCTGCAACCAATTTACACTTCTCTGTTCAACCCCTGAGGTCAGAATGATCTGTTAAATGTAGTTCACAGAGGGGCTGTGTAGCATTTGTGTAAAGTCCTATTACACCCTGCCACCTTATACAGTCACATGCCCCTTGTGTCTAGACGATGCGGCTAGTCTGCAAATGATTTACAATTGCATTCCATCTTGGAATGTTCTTATTTGAGCACGACGATATCAAAATATGTTTTTTGTAATAGATGAATTAAAATAATAGAAATTTGTCGCCGAAATATAAATATTTAAAAATCTGACTGATTACATTTCATACAGTGTATATAATATGTGGAGTTTGTAGGCCTCAGAATGTCTGCCTATACTCTGCGGTGGAAAATGAAAATGTGGATACAGTATTTGCTTACTTCACAACAGATCTATACTGCCCTTTGGTTTTGTAGAGCTGTACTGTTGTTGGTGTTCCCTCCATTACACATCGAGTATGCAGGTGGCTGTCCTGTATCACGGCGCTATAACTAGTATAAATTTGAGGGCGTATTATACAGAGGTGCAGATTTTTTTTCACGTCATCCGAGTTAGTATTGTGGGGAGCCTCCGTGACCGAGAGGTAGCGTGCTCGGCCTCAGACCGCCAGGGCTCGAATTTCGAATCCTGTGTCTGGAGGACAGTGTCATCTCAATCATCTCACCATCCTCAGGAGGTTCTCCTGGCCCAGTTTAGCCTATATGTGCACAAAGGTGGCCTAAAGCCCGATTCATTTTACTTTACGTCATCCGAGGCCTCAAATCTCAACTTGTATTGTACATGGCGTCGCATTATCTGATTATAGGCTGGGAGATACAGTTATTATCTACATAGCATACACCACAACAATTTTAAAGAATGTATACACTAAATTCACAGTGACTTGCTGACTGCATTACATTTTTTTCAGCTGGGTCTGGCAGCTAGATTTCACAATCTGCACTTATGCTAAACTTGCGCACCTCGACACCCGCCACGGCCGGCCATCACTCCCTATTTGAACAAAGTATGTGCACAGCGAATCGTTGATATAGTTCTTGGCCGGCCTCGATGGCTCATTCGTATCGGCTTTTAATCTGGAGGTACCAGGTTCAATCCCGGTCGAGCTGGATATTTGTCATCGTGGTTGTGCATATATACAGTGCTCCAAACTGTTCAAAGGCATGGAGTCCCAATAAACATGGACATAATGGGCCATTAATGTTCCTTTTGCTTTTAACCGAAATTCTAGTTATGGGACTGTCAATGCATGCCAGTATTACGTTACAGTGTCTGGATTGGGCCAATAATGTACATCTATCGTTTGCACAGCTTTTCTTAATCGGACCAATAATGGCAATAAGACAGATCCAATAGTGGGCCAATAATGGCCCCCATTGGCGCAGATGAAAACGGATAGAAACTGGCTTCATAGTGGCAAACAAGACTGGCACTTTATCCAAACATGACTGAGCCATTATCGTTTGGCTGTATTTATTGTACATTTATCGGCCCATTATTGGGCCATCACAGGGCTGTAAAAAGTATTATTAAGGCTTTCAAATGGCAAACTTGAGGGATACTTACAATGGCCCGTGATAGGGCCATTAATGGTATTTCTAAAGCTTTAAAATTGTAAAATTAAGGTATTGCTAACTGCCTATTCGGACTAAAGGGTGGAAATATGATCTTGGCATAACACAAATATCACACAACAGACACATTCTATTTATTGTTTATTGTTCAACAATAACACATTGTAACAAAACTAGACATTGTTTCAACTGACAGATCCTGTATTTTCTGGTTGTTTACCAAACAGTTTGGTAAACAACCAGAAAATACAGCATCTGCAGTCAGGCCTGGCACATAAGTATTCTAATATCAGTAGGCCTACCACCATTTATTAAAATCTGCCAACTCATGGCACAGAGATAACACATTGTAACAAAACTGGACATTGAGAAAGCACACCCCCCCCTCCCCATGGATCATATGTACAATGTTGTATTTGATTTTCAATAACAAAACATATCTGCAAATGACTCGTTTATGCTGTGTGAAAGTGAGCCTATCTGCATCTGAATACTCTTACAATACACTTCTATTTTTAGGATAGTAGTAACTTGTACTAACTTTGGAACAAGTGTTTGAAACTTATAACGTTTCGACTTGCTTCGGCAAACCTTGATCACATACTGATGTCCTGGCAGTGAAATGGCTCAGACATCAATTGGTGATCTACAAAAAGATCATTTCGCTGCCGTCTGAGCCATTTCACCGCCAGGACATCAGTATGTGATCAAGGCTTGCCGAAGCAAGTCTAAACGTCATACGTTTCAAACATTTGTTCCAAAGTAAGTACAATTTACTATTATCTATGTGATTCTTGAAACTATGAATAACATATTTTCAACTTATCTATTATTGGCGTCTAGTATGCGAATTTTGAAGATCAATCGACTACTAGCATCAATGCTGCAAAATTTCAAATAAGAGAAGTGCAGCCAATACACATTACAAAACGTAATGTATTATAGATGAAAACTGCAAAATTATATTGCATTGTTACATCCCTAATCAATGTTGTTATGCTGCAACACAATACACATTTCAACAAATATTGATACCATTTGTCTAACCGTAATTCCAATGTTGACGTTCGATAGAAATGATAAAATCGTTAAGGGGGCTGAATTGAGTTAGTCTGTGCAGCCAATCGTTGTATTTGTTTGACATGCAAAATACTAGCAGATATCGATTTAAAGCGACTCAATCTGGCTAAATTTATCAATTTAAAGTACCCTGACTAACTATATTGGTAACAAAATACATCATCAGTGAATAATGTTGAATAACGTTTACCATGTTTACTGCTAAATAACCTTGTCAGCGAATCGCGCGCTGCAGTCAGAAGATGCGATTGCCATGCCCTCTAGTGAATGATCATATAATTATTACTCCACTATAGGCACCGAATGGGGCCATAATCAGTTTTATTAGTGTAACGTGAAATTAATGATAAATAGATACTTTCATAACTAGTCGAGGACCAATTATGTGATACTGTTACAAATAATTATATAAAGGGATTATAATAATTTACCATGTTTACTTATCGTATTCACAAAAAGACTTTCAAAGATCCAAAATGAACCAGATATAATGTTTTTTATACGTAGTATAAGTGTTTTGTACGTAGGCCTAAATAATTTGTATCGAGTAGCCTAGCCTACTTGAATACATAAATTAACTTCAGACCAACCCCCAGCCCCCCCCCCCCTAATAATTTGGCAACATACTTGAAAATTTCGCGAAATTCCAGTGAGAATTTGAAAAGTTAGACCACTTGACATCTAACACAATGTCAAATGGTCTAACTTTTGAAATATTCAATATTTTTTACGAAAATTTTCAGTATAGATGACTAATGACTACAAAATAGGGCTCACAAAATTTCATGAAAATCGTTTAAGAATTGATTGAACAGGAAATGAGCCGAAACGACTGGCATTTGTCACAACTAAATATTTTTATATTTTACACCTATTGAGTTAATTAAATTAGCCAATACAAGAAAGTAAATATTCAACAGTGCTATATATATGGGAATATTTTTCATCAGAGAGCTATTTCAGATGTCTGAGAACTGATAGTTTTGTTGCTTAAACTAAAGGTACACATTTTATACCCTAAAATGGCATTATAACAATGACAAAATCAAGCACAGTGGAGCTTACAGGGCTTTATTGTTTTTACTGATAAGGGTTGAAAAACAACACCCCCAAATCACCTTAAAACTCCGTTACAATTCCTGTAATGTTATTAGAAACTATACTCTTTTTGCAGTCCCCCAGTTGACTTGGAAGTCCATATTATGTCCTAAATTGTACAGAAAGCATAATCTCAGATATATTATGAGGATAGATGTATCTAGAAGATATGGTAACAGAGTTTTACTTCACAAAGCTGTCTCTCAACAGGGAAAATTTAACTAACCAAACTATTTTCAAGGACACTCCAGGTTTAAACCTCATTATATGTCACAATAAATTTGCCTAAGCGAGACAACAATGCAAACATAAAAAGGCAAATTAATAATTAATACCTTGTGAATAAAACTCCGTTACCATTTACTAGCTATAAAAAACAAGGATGTAAAGCTGTTTTATTGAGATCACTTTGGGTGTTTCTAATATTGCAGATTAAACGAGTAAAAACAATTTAAAAATGATAACTGTATTTTTAAAAGTAGCAAAAAACATTTCCATATAAGAAGTTTGGTAGATGTTACGAGTTATAAATAAAAAACATGCAAATCAAGCTCCTACAATGAGAACTGAGAGTTGTTTATACATTGACAGTGCATTGACAGTTTTAGCAACACAGTTTTAGTAACGCAGTTAAAAAAATGGAAACAGTTGCATGTACAGTATTACTTAAGAGCTAATGTTGGTTTCCCCTGAGAAGACTAATATAAGCTAATCTTGGTGCCTGTCAGTATCCCAACGCAGCAATCATATTTCTTGTTACTAGAATCAAATTTTTAAATATTAGCCTTCAAACTCTGTGACTAATAGTAATGTAGTTTTAGTAACGGAGTTTTAAATCTGTGTTGCAGCTGGAAATACAATGTCAGGTGGCAATAATGAAGGCTTTTCTATTTGCAAATGCTGCCTGGGCTAACAGCTCTTTAATATACTGTAATAGGGTTGATACAAATTTGACAGCTTTGTCAACAAACAGTGGTAACAGAGTTTTATCATAGTTTATATACGTTTTTAACAGTTTTTAAACTGTTCAAAACAATTGCAAAACTTACCCAGAATTTTTTTCGCTTGCATGATGTTTGAAATGACAACTCACATTTATTCACAAGGTCGTAGTTTAGGTTTACACACAAGGTGGTGGTAGTAAACATGCTGGTAACGGAGTTTTGAACAAGTTAGGGACAGGCTTTCAATGTTTTCAACTTTTAAATCATTTTCGAACAAATTGTTACCATTTGATCATTGTTCTCCTAGTTGTGGCCACTAGAGCATACATAACAGTTAAAGCTGCATAACTGTTTTGCTTATTTTAATCAAAAGATCAATCCATGGAGAATGGTGCTTTATTTTTTTATTTTACTTCTCCGGTTACTGAGTTATTAAGGATTTAAGTTTTTTGTTTTTTGATATTGTTGATTATAAGTACCAAGTGGCAGATAACGGTCATCATTAAAAAAGAGTGGAAGACTTTTAAATTATTCCTATTTTTTAAGTGATCATAGATACATTTCACAGTACAAAGTGTATTGTCTCATGTCAGTTAGTCATATCTAGAAGTTATTACTTTGTGTGATATGAGTGATATCTGCATATAATGTCATGTTTAATTTCGGTACCGGTATAGAGAATGTCACTCAATTGAAAAAGAGGACACTGTTTTAGTATGGTGCTTTTAAGTGTGGGCCAGCATCTGAGCCTTTGGCCCGCCATTAAGACGCTCTCCCCCGACCGTGGGAAATTGCAGGCCGAATTACACCAAATTCAGTGTAGGCCTAAATCATCTTTTTTTGCGCAGTCTTTTATTTGATACCTCACGGGTATTTCAAAATATAGTGGCAATGCTATGAGTGAATTCAAAGTGAATTTTGAATGACAAGAGAAACACGATCTATAGTGACTATGCTATTCGAAAATATCAGACTATTTTACTTCATCGTTAGTCATCACATACAGCTATATAAATAGCGAAATTCGGTAAAATAAAATAATTGTAAAAAGGAATCCTTTACGGTACCAGTAGCTGAGTTCCTAGCAAACAAGAGGCATTCAACCATTGATGGGTCAATGTTGTACCAGCGTCAGAGAAGCTGGACCAACATTGAGCCATCAATGGGTCAGTGACTCGTGCCTGCTGAGTCCTAGGGGCTGACCTAGTCTTAGGACACCAACCGGTGGTTTGTGTGAGCTTGGCATCGCAGCCAACACGACCCAACAAACACCAGACATAGATCCAATGTTGTTTACTGTTGGACCACCGTCTGCGACGCTGGCCCAGCATTAAAACAACATTGAGCCAGTGCCTCGTGTTAGCTGGGGAGGCATTGATCCGATGTCAAACTAATTCGGGGCCATCGTCTACGGCTCTGGCCCAGCGTTAGACCAATGCGGCTCAACGTCTCGTGTTTGTTAATAAGGGGTTTGATGTTGGTCTAATGTAACATTATGGCTGAAATCTTAGCTAGATACCGAAAAGCTAACTTTCATGTAGACGGGGCACCTGTCTGGCACTTCCGTTTCTGGGACCGGTTGAAAATGTTGACTAACTGTCATCCTGGACCAGCTTCCACCGTCGGACAGAAACTCCCCCCCCCCCCTCTTGCCTAGTAATTGAATGATGAATTGATTTGGCCGTGGGCTCTCTGAACAGCGACATTTCATATTAAAATTGCATGAAAATCGCTTGAGAATTGACTGAGTAGCCTAGTCTAGGCCTAATCAACAGAAAGCCTACTTTTATTCTGGACAATCCTCCTCCGTTGGACAGACTACAGACAGTCTAGTAGAAGAGTAACACACATGTTGACAACAGGCACTATTATAAATAAGGTTTACAAAATTTCATGAAAATCGCTTGAGAATTGACTGACTGGATACCGAAAAGCTAACTTTCATGGCCTAAAGGGTTAACTTGTTAAAAAGTATCTTGTGGACAGCCCTGTTAAAATAACATTTTTTCATGTTGTGACGAAATCATTTTATTGTGTCGAAATCACTTGTGTGAGGATCACAATGTGTCGAGGTTAGCCCCATCAGTGGCTGACCCGGAACGGGTCAGCCACAAATGCATACATAGGCTTCTGGCGAGAAACCCCACCCCTCAGGACCCCTGGTTATCGTGGAGTTAAATTACGAGGGAATCGTACCCACCTGCAAGTATCTATGTGTGTACGCATGGTCCTGAATATTCAAGCAGCTGCGGGCACTTATTAAACGATCTGTAAGATTAATATTAATTACTATATCCAAGCATATCCAACAAGGGTCATTGTCGACGGTTTATAATTCTCGAACTCCCATTTTGATCCCGCTCTTCAAAAAATGCTCGGCTAATCAGATACCTTGTAAGAAACCACGTGATCAGACAAAAAATGTAAGCAAGCACACGAGCCACGTGTATACATCGAGGACAAGTCCCACCATTAATGCAAAGTCACATATTTTAACCACATGTTAGTTTATGCACATTATAGGAAGTGTTATGCCTAGAAAGACCTGTATAGACCTAAGTAATATAACCTATGATTTAAATACACGATAAAAAAGTGCAGTACATGTAAGTTAAATTATATAGCGTAATGTATATTACCAAAGTAATTTATTTCAGTTCTTTTGTTTTGAAGAAAATTATTTTTGTATAGCCTTAATATATATATAGGCTAGTGCAGGAGCCAAAACGTCACAAACCAATTATTTAGGGAGTTCTTGTGCACATCACTGCATTAGGTAGGCCTATCGTTGGATAAGTTAGAATTTCAGGGTCACAAATCATGTAAATTTGAAAAATGTGATGTTTCCATAGTAAGCTTCAAAAAGATCGTTGTACTCTGACCCGAGTAAAACGATCTTTTTGTAGCTCTTCACAACAAATATCCCCATATTTTTCATATAACATTATTTCAATGTCACGTATGGTATGTGGTTTTAGTCTAACCCTACTCTCCATACAGCAATGCTAGTTAGGCCTACCTGATGACGTGACACTTATGACGTAATGATCACCCTTGAACAGGCTAATATAAAGGATTCATTCTTAACCTAGCAGTGTAATATAGTCTAACAGCTGTCACAATCATATCATCCACAGTGGCGTATCCAGAGGGGGCAGCCAGCGTCCCCCGTTCAGGCCCCCTTTTCATATTTCGTAATATTCCGGCCAAAATATGGTCGAGAATACGTCATTTGAGACTTTATATTATTAAATTTCCCAGGGGAGCAACTCCCCCGGATGGCCCAGACCCCTCTAGGACATATGAGTGCCAGCTGTGGTGTGTATAAATTCTTGCAAAAATCGGCGCCCCCTCTTCTGTCAAGACCTGAATCCGCCATTGCTCCATCCTTACCACCTCTTCGTATGACACTGTTTTTCACGAACACAACGCCATATTCAGACTAAGACAAAGGATCGAGCCCTAATCTGAGCGAGGCGCGGCATATATACGTCTACATGGACAAAAACAAGGTTCTAAATGGAACTTATTTTAAAGAGTCATTCAGCTTCAAACCGCGCATGCCTGGGACGGTCAAGTGTAGGCCAACAGTAGCCTATTGAGTACAGATTGACGGCATTAATATAGCCACTGAACTGATTACAAGATACTACTCAAACGAGACATTGATCCAATGCTGTTTTAATGTTAGGCCAACGTCTGCGACGCTGGCCCAACATTGAACCAACATTAGATAAATGTACAATGTTTGAGAGAAAGTCCTCCTGCCCAGCAAATGCAAGACATTTGTATGACATTTATGCAATGTCGGCCCAACGTCTTCGACGTTGGTCCAACATTGCATAAAGTCATACAAATGTTTGTGTTTACTGGGTGACAATACAAACTTGGGGGTCAAGCAGTTTCCAAATCCCCGCAGTAATACAGTCAGTTTGTTTGCAAGTAGGCGACCAAGTAGGGGCAAAAGACAAGGGCTTTGAATTATTACCTCATAGATGTCGCTCAAGTATATATGAACTTGCTGTGATTTGAGAACTTGCTCTTAATGAGGCTTTGGGTATGAAACGCATATTTAGTATTGTTATGGAATAGGGCCTTGGCTTACCCACGGGCACTATTGCCTTCTGGGGGACCCTTGTCCCGCGAATTTTGACAGTTGACTACACCTTTAACCAACATTTTCAGTCATATTTTGATCTATCCTGAACTTGGGCCTGAAGTACAACGCATTTCGTGGATATCATATCCCCCCTCCCTTGGTACGACCCCCACATGGCCTACTTGGATATAGCTAGAGCCGTCAAAAAGTCACTTTGGGTCCATTTGAAAATGAGAACAACAGTTTTCAAATTAACGAGATTCGACGTGTCATACATGATTAAATTAAAAATGGCTGCCTAAATTTCTGATAAAATTAATACATTGTCACTACCGTTACACACCTAGACTAATACAATCAATAAAACCTTTTGACGCGAGCCAAGCCGAGGTCAAAGGTCACGAAATGTCAAATATATCAGACGATAATAAGTGCGACAGTTTTATAGGACTAGGCCTAGAATTATTTTTTCAGTTGAATACATGAATGGGGCGTTAATATGTCATGCACTTATAATCTAAGCTGGACCAGGCAAACTACCTCATGATGTTGAGATGAATCATATGATAGGCCTACTGCCCACAAAAAGGGAAATTGGGAAACACCATACATTATTTAACTTGGGATTATTCTTTTAGGTTTCGGGCTCGTTTTATTGTTTTAATTTTAAGGGACCTTTCCTGTGGCCTGTGTTATTGGACTAGGTGGGAACGTAAGGAATTAGTCACAGCTGCTTTCTCAACTGATTCGTTTTTAGGTTTTTCCTTCTTGTGTAAATACCAAATAATATGTGGGAGTTTCTATGGCGTTTCTAATTGTTAAAATAACTTAGCATAACGTGTGTAACGTGTTTGACTATGTGTGTTTGACTATATGTATTTGCCTATGTTTTATGTTTGCAGAGGTTTTATTTAGTTTATTTATATGCTTCCTAAAGACTGTATAGCTCTAGATTTTGTGTTTACGTTGTTTTAAATAATTATGATGCATATTTTAAAAACCCTGTGTTTATTTAAATATAGAAATGATAATCCTGGTTTTAAGTGTACATATCATGTCGGACACTGTTATTTCCATTTGTCACAAACTTGCTACAACTATTATCAAATTAAATAATATCATGATAACATCAAGTTTTAAACTAAATGTCTTTAGTTTAATCAGTTGGGCATTTTTACTTTATGCCTTCCACAATTTTATCACACAAGCAATGATGTTGTTTTTAACCTCATAGTTTTTTAAAATTGCCATATTATATTCTGTACTGGCAGGTAGCGTTTTACACCATTAATGGCAATATGGTAATGGTCCAGTACGGGTGCGGCTCACCACAACCATAATTACTGGTAACCGTAGCTGGCCAATACTGGTACGGTGTTTCGCAGGCATAATGTTAGGAGCACATAATTATATAGCCCTAATTGCGGTACCGGCCCTGTAGAGATGTGGTAACTGGTGCCATTATCATATTATTTATAACCAGGTGTCTATCATATTTGACAACAGACGCCCCCTACCCAACAAACATTCTGATGATGGCCGGTATAATGCTTTTCACTGGCATGTAACGTTTGTACCGTACCGTTCATGGCAATAAGGTAATGGCCCAGTACTGGTGTTTTTCACCAAAACCATGAACTACAGTCAGACCTCAGATGGACAACATACATACAGAACACAACCAACAAAGCACAGAAGATACTAAACATGTTGATAAGTAACATTAAACAAGCCTATACAACTGTAAAATCACAGCCATACGAAACACTAGTCAGACCCCAGCTTGATTATGCATCAGCCATCTGGGATCCACACACGGCAACATTAACAAAATACAAAACTATGCAGTAAGATGGGTCCATCATGACTATTCACACTACACAAGCGTTTCCTTCTTACAAAAACAACTAAATGTCCCTCTCTTTCGGTTAGTCATCTACTAAGTAGACTAGTACTTTCCTACAAAATTTGCCATTGGAAAATTTCCATCCCTATCCCACCATATTTACAAATACTCCTCAGAACTACACGCCACACCTCAAACATGAACGAAAATAGCTACTGATACAGACAACTTAGCACATCAACAGACACATACAAATACAGATACTTCCTACGAACACTCATAGACTAGAATTCACTGCCACTACAGTGCAGGCCTTCAAGGAAGGCCCAACCCGCCATCTCCTTCCGAGCCTGTAATTCACATGTGAACCCCACTGTATATAACCACGAATGCACTCTCGATCCACTATAAAAAAAAATCTGGGGCCGTATTCTCGAAAGAGATAAGAATTGCGTAAGTCTAAGAATTGCGTAAATAGGCTAATAAGTTGCGTAACTTTGAGAATTTTTCTTAAGTGCTATTCTCGAAATAGTTAAGATAAGAAATTGAGTATTTTATTGCGTAACTTTACGGCAGCTTCAAAGGTGCCGTAACTTTACGCAACTCAGTGTATTTTGTGCCAAAACAGCACAGAAAAGCCTTGTTTACAGCCAAAAACTACACACATGTGAAACTTACACTTATTTGAACACTATACAAAAGACCGTCAGTACATATTGATGTTTTTATTAAGATAAACGACATTGAAGTTTGCATGCGAGAGAAGCTGTCGCCATAGACTGGGCATAGCCATAGGCTTAGAATCTGCACAACATGACTGATAGACTAGGCAAGCTTTGTGACGTCATAGTAAGATGACGATGTTGGAGCTGTTGCTATTGCAACAAAGTAAAGAAATTTGAGTAGCAAAGAATGTTTTAAATTTTTTCGAGAATAGGAACTTACGCAACTTCTTAGTTTCGCCACTTCTTATCTTAAATAAGAAAAGAATTGTTCTTATCTTAGCAATGTACGAGAATACGGCCCCTGCACTGCATTGCAAAAGTCAGTTCTTTTTTCATGGCGTCACGTGTGATAATAATGTCATTAAGTGCCAATTAAAACAAAATCATATAAGTGTTACAGCCTAGGCTATCAGGGCTGGGCAGGAGGTCGAACAGCTTATCGCTGTTGGGGGCCGAGCAGGTCAACATGTCACGTCACTCACGCCACATAGGCCTATAGGCTTGTAACTTGTTATGTTCTAAGGGGCACAAGGGGTAAGGGGTTGAACAGGACAGAGGTCGAACAGGAAATGAGCCGAAACGACTGGCATTTGTCACAACTAAATATTTTTATATTTTACACCTATTGAGTTAATTAAATTAGCCAATACAAGAAAGTAAATATTCAACAGTGCTATATATATGGGAATATTTTTCATCAGAGAGCTATTTCAGATGTCTGAGAACTGATAGTTTTGTTGCTTAAACTAAAGGTACACATTTTATACCCTAAAATGGCATTATAACAATGACAAAATCAAGCACAGTGGAGCTTACAGGGCTTTATTGTTTTTACTGATAAGGGTTGAAAAACAACACCCCCAAATCACCTTAAAACTCCGTTACAATTCCTGTAATGTTATTAGAAACTATACTCTTTTTGCAGTCCCCCAGTTGACTTGGAAGTCCATATTATGTCCTAAATTGTACAGAAAGCATAATCTCAGATATATTATGAGGATAGATGTATCTAGAAGATATGGTAACAGAGTTTTACTTCACAAAGCTGTCTCTCAACAGGGAAAATTTAACTAACCAAACTATTTTCAAGGACACTCCAGGTTTAAACCTCATTATATGTCACAATAAATTTGCCTAAGCGAGACAACAATGCAAACATAAAAAGGCAAATTAATAATTAATACCTTGTGAATAAAACTCCGTTACCATTTACTAGCTATAAAAAACAAGGATGTAAAGCTGTTTTATTGAGATCACTCTGGGTGTTTCTAATATTGCAGATTAAACGAGTAAAAACAATTTAAATATGATAACTGTATTTTTAAAAGTAGCAAAAAACATTTCCATATAAGAAGTTTGGTAGATGTTACGAGTTATAAATAAAAAACATGCAAATCAAGCTCCTACAATGAGAACTGAGAGTTGTTTATACATTGACAGTGCATTGACAGTTTTAGCAACACAGTTTTAGTAACGCAGTTAAAAAAATGGAAACAGTTGCATGTACAGTATTACTTAAGAGCTAATGTTGGTTTCCCCTGAGAAGACTAATATAAGCTAATCTTGGTGCCTGTCAGTATCCCAACGCAGCAATCATATTTCTTGTTACTAGAATCAAATTTTTAAATTTTAGCCTTCAAACTCTGTGACTAATAGTAATGTAGTTTTAGTAACGGAGTTTTAAATCTGTGTTGCAGCTGGAAATACAATGTCAGGTGGCAATAATGAAGGCTTTTCTATTTGCAAATGCTGCCTGGGCTAACAGCTCTTTAATATACTGTAATAGGGTTGATACAAATTTGACAGCTTTGTCAACAAACAGTGGTAACAGAGTTTTATCATAGTTTATATACGTTTTTAACAGTTTTTAAACTGTTCAAAACAATTGCAAAACTTACCCAGAATTTTTTTCGCTTGCATGATGTTTGAAATGACAACTCACATTTATTCACAAGGTCGTAGTTTAGGTTTACACACAAGGTGGTGGTAGTAAACATGCTGGTAACGGAGTTTTGAACAAGTTAGGGACAGGCTTTCAATGTTTTCAACTTTTAAATCATTTTCGAACAAATTGTTACCATTTGATCATTGTTCTCCTAGTTGTGGCCACTAGAGCATACATAACAGTTAAAGCTGCATAACTGTTTTGCTTATTTTAATCAAAAGATCAATCCATGGAGAATGGTGCTTTATTTTTTTATTTTACTTCTCCGGTTACTGAGTTATTAAGGATTTAAGTTTTTTGTTTTTTGATATTGTTGATTATAAGTACCAAGTGGCAGATAACGGTCATCATTAAAAAAGAGTGGAAGACTTTTAAAATTATTCCTATTTTTTAAGTGATCATAGATACATTTCACAGTACAAAGTGTATTGTCTCATGTCAGTTAGACATATCTAGAAGTTATTACTTTGTGTGATATGAGTGATATCTGCATATAATGTCATGTTTAATTTCGGTACCGGTATAGAGAATGTCACTCAATTGAAAAAGAGGACACTGTTTTAGTATGGTGCTTTTAAGTGTGGGCCAGCATCTGAGCCTTTGGCCCGCCATTAAGACGCTCTCCCCCGACCGTGGGAAATTGCAGGCCGAATTACACCAAATTCAGTGTAGGCCTAAATCATCTTTTTTTGCGCAGTCTTTTATTTGATACCTCACGGGTATTTCAAAATATAGTGGCAATGCTATGAGTGAATTCAAAGTGAATTTTGAATGACTAGAGAAACACGATCTATAGTGACTATGCTATTCGAAAATATCAGACTATTTTACTTCATCGTTAGTCATCACATACAGCTATATAAATAGCGAAATTCGGTAAAATAAAATAATTGTGAAAAGGAATCCTTTACGGTACCAGTAGCTGAGTTCCTAGCAAACAAGAGGCATTCAACCATTGATGGGTCAATGTTGTACCAGCGTCAGAGAAGCTGGACCAACATTGAGCCATCAATGGGTCAGTGACTCGTGCCTGCTGAGTCCTAGGGGCTGACCTAGTCTTAGGACACCAACCGGTGGTTTGTGTGAGCTTGGCATCGCAGCCAACACGACCCAACAAACACCAGACATAGATCCAATGTTGTTTACTGTTGGACCACCGTCTGCGACGCTGGCCCAGCATTAAAACAACATTGAGCCAGTGCCTCGTGTTAGCTGGGGAGGCATTGATCCGATGTCAAACTAATTCGGGGCCATCGTCTACGGCTCTGGCCCAGCGTTAGACCAATGCGGCTCAACGTCTCGTGTTTGTTAATAAGGGGTTTGATGTTGGTCTAATGTAACATTATGGCTGAAATCTTAGCTAGATACCGAAAAGCTAACTTTCATGTAGACGGGGCACCTGTCTGGCACTTCCGTTTCTGGGACCGGTTGAAAATGTTGACTAACTGTCATCCTGGACCAGCTTCCACCGTCGGACAGAAACTCCCCCCCCCCCCTCTTGCCTAGTAATTGAATGATGAATTGATTTGGCCGTGGGCTCTCTGAACAGCGTCCATTTCATATTAAAATTGCATGAAAATCGCTTGATAATTGACTGAGTAGCCTAGTCTAGGCCTAATCAACAGAAAGCTTACTTTTATTCTGGACAATCCTCCTCCGTTGGACAGACTACAGACAGTCTAGTAGAAGAGTAACACACATGTTGACAACAGGCACTATTATAAATAAGGTTTACAAAATTTCATGAAAATCGCTTGAGAATTGACTGACTGGATACCGAAAAGCTAACTTTCATGGCCTAAAGGGTTAACTTGTTAAAAAGTATCTCGTGGACAGCCCTGTTAAAATAACATTTTTTCATGTTGTGACGAAATCATTTTATTGTGTCGAAATCACTTGTGTGAGGATCACAATGTGTCGAGGTCACCTACAACTATGTAAACCGGAACTGCAATCTACTTGGCCCAAACCGGAACAGGCTGCGTCCATGACAACTTCGAGATGCAAGTTAAAAGCAGCTGTCATGTCTGTCATGTCTGTTGATCACTTGTTCTGAGTTTGTTTATACTACGGAAATCGGCCGAAAAAATTAATCATGGTTCGACCAAAATACTACACACCAAACGAAGTTGCCATTCATAATACTCATGATGATTTGTGGGCATCATTCCTCGGGAAAGTTTACAATCTGTCTCCATTATGTGAAAAATATAAAGGTAAAGTCTAAACTTGACTACTCATCTACTCAGTCTATCTCAGCCACTCAGTCTCAATACCTACGAAAACATGGTACACAGTTAATAAACTGCAGAAATAAAAAAAGGCGAATGTGCCAACCGTGGCAATATCACCTCATATTCCATATTAAACGTTCATCAGGTGTTCATGCTGATAGAAATATCAAGGTAAAGATTCATATTGGCGGTTATGCTATTATTAAAACCGGAAGAAGAAAAAATAGTTTAACATTCAGCGTTTGCAAGTAGGCCCAATCGACTTCACGTCACCACCCACTCACATGAGTTATTATCACTTGTGTCAATCAATTGCGTCAACAATATCGAGTGTTATTGGAGTCGATCACATAGCTTGAGTGCTACTCATTGTCTTCCTCGGGTGCTGTCGGATCTCTTCTTGGGGCAGTGTCATCAACTTCCTCTGTTGTTGCCGCTAGGCCTATACCTATTCACCTTAAACCCGCCAAGCGTGACTGTAGTCGCTTTAATCCATTTTATTAGCCATTTAAACATCAAGATTTGTAAATTGCTTAGTCTTAAATTACAAATTAATCAAATACGAGTTGTTTTCTCTCACTTAAAGTTGTGGGTCAAGGTAGTGAGACACAACTCCAAGTGTGTGGAAATTTAAATTATTTAATTAAGCGGTTTAAGGGTTAATATATTATTATTATTAGTCACAATGAACAAATTTTTTACAATATTTGCTGTTCAAAATAAATTTGTAGGCCTATTATTATTCGTTATATATTGGTCCATTTTTTGAGAATTTTTTGCTTTTGATTTTAATGGCACATATAGTCTAAGTCTATATAGACATCTACACCACGTTCAAGGTCGAAATTTCCCTGAAAATACATTGATAAATGCGGATACAACAGGTGTGGCGAAGTTGTGGCGAGGTTACTTAGCCCCATGTGGCGAGGTTGCCAAAGCTGTGGCGAGGTTACTCAGCCTTCTGTGGTGAGGTTACCAAATCTGTGGCGAGATTACCTGTGGCGAGGTCACCTTGTGGCGAGGTTACAGTCAGGTTACAGGTGACAGTCCAATATTTCGTTGGAATCAGCAACATTTTAACTACATTTTGGTTTCAGTAGCTCGTTTTCTGCCATACTTCATTTAAATTGTATTGGTAAGCATATAGGCCTATGGTTTGGATCATGGGATGCCGAACCTTGACTCTGTTCTAACAACGCTTAATACTAATACTGAAACTAATACAGCGATACACAGCTCACAATTTGACAGTGTGGGCCGTAATGGGCATTTATTGGTGGCACCTACCATGTCAAAAATAAGAAATACGGGAATTTCGGTCTCTATATCTAGCCTAACTGGTAAATGCACAGCACAAAAATTAAAAAAAACTTTTGCAGTTCTATTCTATGGACATGTTTACATTATATGGTCATATTAATAAGCCAAAATAGTATCACTGATTTTTTGATGATTTTAGCCTGAGCCAGTCCCTTTAATTCAGCAGGCAGGGCCTTATCTTCAAAAATCCTATGGCCCACTAAAATTAACTTGTTGCGTCAAAAACAAAGATATTGCTCAAAGTGTGGCGCAGCGATAGAATGATGTTGGGCCAGTTTTATTTTTTGTGGGAATCCCACAATTAAACCTACTCTTTATAAGTCAGGCACTGGGTATTCTTTACATCAAGCGCCAGAAACACCAAATAACACGATACATTGGCCCAATGCTGATGTAATGCTGGGCCACTGTCTGCGACGCTTGGCAAATATTATTTCAATCAAAACCCTTTACGGTCTTATCACTATATTTAATCATGAACATATATTTTATGTGAACACTTCTTAAAGACGAAAGTAGGCCTACCTAACCTACAGTAGGGACCCCAAACGTTATATTAGACATATTCATAAGGACTGGTGTACAGAAATGTCAACTGTTTCTCACACACAGCACCCCTATTTCCCCTAAATAGGACACAAACTCAGGTAAAATAAACTTAATAAATAAAAATGTATATTTCACCATACTTTGTCCCCTTTTCATGTCAGATGGTCGTAATGAAAGGGTTAACCCTTTGGATCCGAGCCTCCTGGTGATAACTGCCTCTCCCACCGAGCTTCCTGGAGCAGTAGACCCCATTGGTGATATTATTATTGACCATATTTTACCTTTCAAAGACTCTACACAATTATCCTGACGGAATTCACAAAGTAATATACCATTAATATTATTATAATGCTGTGGCTTGCAGAGACAGTAAATTATGACGTCATAATTTTATTTATAATTTGTGTTCTATTGTGTTTTTCAACTTGATTTATTACACAATATTTAGACCTAAAATCGTTAATTTCATACCGATATATCGGTACTTCGAGATATATATATGACGTCACAAAAATACCAATATATGGGTACATCGGGTCCAAAGGGTTAACTCACCACATGATCAGGCATTGCAATAAATTACATTATTCTGTCATTTTTCACACCAGAAGTGTATAAATTATATCAATGTGCAATTTCTTTACTGCCGAGTCCAAAAATCTAATTTTAATAATACAAAATTTGCAATTTTTAGAGATAAATATCTTAGCCAAGACCTAATTGTTATATTGCGTAACATAACAACACAGTAAAAAAGTGTCAAGTGAGGCAGAGAGGGATGGGAGAAGGTGGCTAGACCTCTCGCACAGACTGCTGGCATTCATGAACACCTACCCAGCTATCACGAGGCATTGACCCAATGTTGTTGTAATGTTGTTGCCGACGTCGAAACGGTGGGCCAGCATTAGAACAACATTGGGTCAATGCCTCGTGTCTGCTGGGTTTTGCGGTCACAGCTGATCAGCAAACTCGAGTCATTGACACGCTGTTAGCCTGATAGTGGCCCACCGTTTACAGCACTGGGCCGACATTAGCCCAGCATTGGCATAGGCATACCAGTATATAGGCCTTAACAAGATAAACTTTCACCCAATGCTAGCTTACTGCTGGCCCATCGTCTACGACCATGGCTCAGCTGTAAAACAGTAAAACAGCATTGGCTAAACTCGATAGCTTGACACAATGTTGGTTCAATGTTGGAAGAGTGTCATAGATGATGGTACAACATTTAACCAACATTGGGTCAGTGCAAGCCAGAAGGAGGCGGTGACATCAGCGGAAAGGAAGTATATACTTGATTTACAAGCGAACAAATACGGCCTTTTGGCAGCGCTATGGCAGGAAGAGACGAGACGCCAGTTAAAAAGCAGTTAATGCCTAGTATGCCAGGGAGCAGATATTGCCTTCTGACATTGCACAGACAGAACAGATCGTAAAAGTTAACGACAGACGTTTGTGTGGAAAACCAACTTAAAAGTTTGTCGAGTCGACAAACTAAAAATTGCATACCACTACCAATCCTGTATTAAACCCACTTTGATTGATATTACACATTGAAGTGGGCGTAAAATAGGATTAATGAATGTTCCGAATAAAACATTGGGCCAATGTTGCCACAATGTTACATTCCATTATAACTGGAAGACGCGTGCTTATGTTCTGACCTGTTTTAAACCCATTTCAATGGCCATTTCTTAGCGAGGTGCGTTTAAAACATGAGTAATAGACCTGAATAGTAATAAATACTACTAATCCTGTATTAAACCCACTTTGATTGATATTACACATACAAATGGGCATAAAATAGGATTGCTAAGTCTTCGCAATTATACATTACGCCAATGTTGCCACAATGTTAACTGAAAGACGCGTGATTATGTTGTTACCTTTGCAACAAGAATATCTCAAAATAGTGACACTTTCTTATTCATGCTTTGAGCCAATGTTATTACAATGTTAACTGAAAGACGCGTGATTATGTTCTTACCCTTGCAACGAGAATATATCAAATATATATATATATGTAGGCATATATTGCCCATCTTTCAGTTCCCTTATTACATTAAATAAAATCGTCGGTATGCACTAAAACACGCGGACATGTATACATATTGCTCGTCTTTTAGTTATCTTATTCCTCATGCTCATATATTTTTATATGAGCAACTGATTTATATTTTTCCGGTATTACTTCTGGTTTTATACACTTTGACAATACGTTCAGGAATGTAATATTTACTATTACAACTGAACTATAGCATTAGTTTAGTACGTTGCAGCGACTGTTTTTAAAACATATTAGAGGGATTCTATAATTTTAGGCACCAGTGATGATATTTTCCTTGATATATGAGATTGTCTGAATATTGTCAAAAATTTTAACACATGTCAACTTAGCTTTGTTTATTGACATGCCGTTTTCAGCAGAGCTTAATTTCAATTTTAAATGCTTATTTTTATAAATTTAAATTTTTCTTACCGTTATGGAGAGACTTATTTACCGTTATGGAGAGATGAATTTATGTTACGGAGTAATCTTCAAACTTAAATTTCTCAGTGACCCTTCTACAAAAGTATACCATATTTAACAAGTAGTTGAACATGGCTATTATAATATTGATCACTTAATTTAGAAAGAATCACTTTATGACAATAACCCTTAAATGGTATGCACTAAAACACGCGGACATGTATACATATTGCTCGTCTTTTAGTTATCTTATTCCTCATGCTCATATATATTTATATGAGCAACTGATTTATATTTTTCCGGTATTACTTCTGGTTTTATACACTTTGACAACACGTTCAGGAATGTAATATTTACTATTACAACTGAACTATAGCATTAGTTTAGTACGTTGCAGCGACTGTTTTTAAAACATATTAGAGGGATTCTATAATTTTAGGCACCAGTGATGATATTTTCCTTGATATATGAGATTGTCTGAATATTGTCAAAAATTTTAACACATGTCAACTTAGCTTTGTTTATTGACATGCCGTTTTCAGCAGAGCTTAATTTCAATTTTAAATGCTTATTTTTATAAATTTAATTTTTTCTTACCGTTATGGAAAGACTTATTTACCGTTATGGAGAGATGAATTTATGTTACGGAGTAATCTTCAAACTTAAATTTCTCAGTGACCCTTCTACAAAAGTATACCATATTTAACAAGTAGTTGAACATGGCTATTATAATATTGATCACTTAATTTAGAAAGAATCACTTTATGACAATAACCCTTAAATCATGAAATAAGAATTACTCTCTGTTACGATTTTTGTCGTTATGGAGAGTAATAATAACGAACATTTTCTCTCCATAACGACAATTATTTCCGTTATGGAGTGACAATAAACAAATAATAAATATCGATGCTATCACAATTTAAAAGATAAAAAAAAGTTACTATTTCAACAAGTGTCACTTGCTCGTTAAAATACCAAATTCATAAAGGTTTACAGCTATTTTTAAATGAGTAAAAGGGTAATTTGTGACTACTTTTTCTCTCCATAACGTTTTTATTTTTGTTATGGATGTAAGATCGGGATTCCAGTCCATTGATCTTAGCAACGCATCCGACTTGGTTCAATCAGATCCCGATTCCCAGTACCGTAGTACTGGCAGAAAGTAATAACTCGAACAAGTATTCAAATTTAATATAGCATGGCTGATGACAGTGCTTCTCTCGTACTTTAACTCTCGTTACTCTCTGGTCTTAATCTCGTACCAATCTGCCCCTGTCATCAGCATGGCCTCTTTTTATTCAACCTCTCATAGCATCACATTTACATAGCATACATGGCGCGGCCTATCGGCGAAGCCCCGGGGCGAGGAGATAGGGCCGGGAGGTGGATCCCAGTGCCCTCTCCTGGTGGCGGGTCGCCGGTAGGTGGTGCGATCAGCGGTGTTTACTCAGGCCTTTGATAACCCCCGCTTGTGTGCTGAAGGTTTAACCTTTGTCGCTGAGGCTGCCGCCGATTGCTTGGCTCAGCAATTGACACGTCTTGTTGCGTCATAGACTTCGCCATGTCCGTGACGATCTGTGGCAGCCGCCTTGATCACAGGTCGGTTTTATTAGGGCTGTCATAAATGTAACAAACAATCCAACCACTTGTCAGACTAGGGGATTACAGATCGCACAACAGGTCGGAAACATAGCAGTGGCTCAGAAGTGCAATCCTGATGTCTGGCGGCGACACGACTGATTGCCCCTGCATGCTTGATCACAGCACGTTTATTAAGCCTAGCCATAAACCATACAAACACGGGGATTATAGTGGTTCCTGTGTTATGTAAACCATCTGGTTAGTCCGTCTACTGGCGAGGTTTAATAGAGCTGAATAATAGAATAAATGTAGTAATAATAATAGGTATAATAATAATGGTAAATTAATAGGATCCATAGGTGGGTATTTCCATATATACACATATGTAATATAACTACATATATATATATATATATATGCATATATGGGCGTGCATGTAGATGTACGCCCTGTTCACCTATGTATCCCAGCCAGCAACATAAAGCATTTGGTTCATAGCATAATGTATATGTTGCTTGTTGTATATTATAAAGAATCTGGGATTTTAATCCTGGATTCTACATTCCTCCCTTTCTTTTAGACAAGATATTATCCTGACCGAAACTAAATATGACAATAATAATATACATTGAACGTCAGTTCTTTATGAACTGAGAAGATCATCGTATCAACATTCATTTCTAAACATTTTGTAAAAATTCTAAAATTAGTTTTATTGAATGTACATTAACTGTCAGTTCTTTATGAACTGAGAAAATCACTCTATCAGCATTCATTTCTAAACATTTTGTAAAAAGACTAAAATGAGTTTTATTGAAATGACATTGAACCGGCAGTTCTTTATGAACTTGCAAATCACTCTATGAGTATTCATTTGTAAACATTTTGTAACAATACTAAAATGAGTTTTATTGAATATACATTGAAACGTCAGTTCCCTATGAACAGGAAAAAAAAAATCACTCTATCGGCATTCATTTCTAAACATTTTGTAAAAATACTAAAATGAGTTTTATTGAATGTACATTTAATCTCTGTTAGGCGCAAGTTTTTGTGCCGGTAAATACTCATTTTTATCGTTCTTTATATGTTTGCTGAAAATCATACAGACATTAATCTATAAAATATACCCAGTTTCGTATCATTGTACATTTCGTCGTTCCAAAGGGAACAGTGAATACTCATTTTATAGTTCTTTACATGTTTGTTGAAAATCATACAGACATTAATCTATAAAATATAACCAATTTCGTGTCATTGTACATCTCGTCGTTCCAAAGGGAACGGTAACTACTCATTTTATAGTTCGTTATGTTTGTTGAAAATCATACAGACATAAATCTATAAATAGACACATTTTCACATCGTCGTACCTCTCATCGATCCGGCGGAACGGTAAATACTCATTTTTATAGTTCTTTATATGTTTGCTGAAAATCATACAGACATTAATCTATAAAATATACCCAGTTTCGTAGCACTGTACATCTCATCGTTCCAAAGGGAACGGTAAGTACTCATTTTATAGTTCGTTATGTTTGTTGAAAGTCATACAGACATAAATCTATAAAATACACCCACTTTCACATCATTGTACATCTCGTCGTTCCAGACGGAACGGTAATTACTCATCTTTTGATTATTTTCTTTACATGCTTGTCGTACGAGTTGGCGCGCTACTTTATTCAAACAGGGAGCCTACTCGTACTGTTACTCTTATTTCAGTAGCCGCATCACCGGCACGCTTACTTCTCGGTGTATGAGCACCTTCGTGATAGTTGCATTCACGTATGAGGCACCATGCCTGAACCAGCGTTTCTCTCACGACTATAATATAGATTCACAGAAAATCACACTCACCCAGCACTCCCAGTGCTCACATGTACTCTTGTTAACCCCGTCTGACACTAGGGAAAACAGGCGTTCTACATATTCACTAGTCACACAATCTCTCTGAACAGCTAAGTAAAGCAACTCAAAATAGACAATGTGATGATGTGTCAGTCAAAACTAGTACCAAGATAAGATACCCGTCGTATCTTCTTTAAAATATAACCTCAACGTACAGTATCACTGAACAGCTAATTAAAGCAATTTAAAACATGTGATTTTACGTAGATACAGTATTACTGAACAACCAATTAAAGTAATTCGAAGTAAACAATGTCAATGAGCGGCTAGTTAAAGCAACTTAAAATCCATTGTATCAATTAACCCATGGTACTAAAATACGGTACTCGTCGTATCTCTTTTTAGTACAACCTCAAAATGCAATATCACTAAACAGCTAATGAAAGCGATTTAAAACATGTGATTTCACAAAGATAAAATATTACTGATCGACTAATTAAAGTAATTCGAAGTAAACAATGTCAATGAGCGGCTAGTTAAAGCAACTTAAAATCCATTGTATCAATTAACCCATGGTACTAAAATACGGTACTCGTCGTATCTCTTTTTAGTACAACCTCAAAATGCAATACCACTAAACAGATAATGAAAGCGATTTAAAACATGTGATTTTACAAAGCTGCAATATTACTGAACGACTAATTAAAGTAATTCAAACTACACAATGTCGATGAGCGGCTGGTTAAAGCAACTCATTGTATCGATCAAACAATAATACTAAGATACGGTACTCTTCGTATCCTCTTTATATCATAAAGTAGCTAATTAAAACAACTCACTGTATTTTATGAAAATACAATGTCGCTGAACAACTACTGAAAGTCATTAAAATATGTAAACGGCTAATTAAAGCTATTCAAACTACGAACTTACTTATCTGGGCATACTGTGCATCAGAAGCCATTTACATCGAAGTCTCCCCCCCAAAGACATACAATGATCGTCGGCTACGCGTCGACATTAGATCGTTATTTATGTAATAATACCGTGTCAAGCATTCTAGTCTCCCCCCAAAGACATATCATAACCGTCCATTACACGTTGTCTGTCAATTATCAATTCGTTAACGTTGTACATTGTAATCCAGCTGTGAAAATACATCCCGGTTCGTCAATGTCACAGAACAACTAATTAAAGTGATTCAAAAATAAATGAAATAAATGAATAAAGATGGACCAATATCACTGAACGGCTAATTAAAGCAATTCGCGCGGGTGGTCATGCCACCTCGGTATTTAATATTACAGCCTACTAAATACCTTGGGAACAATGTCGGTCATGACCAGTCTTTCTCGTGTAAGCTGCACGGGACTGTCGTTCCTGCTGACACACTCCCACTTCCAGATTAAATGCTCGGCACGTTGCCGTAGCACTGTTTGCCAGGTACAGCGATAGTCGTGGGGATGCTGTAGCCGACACAGAGACAGTGCTGCCACTAGAATACTCACGAAGCCATATGCCCAACGCGGCATGTTCGTGCGGCCTGGCCTGCGTTTGTCTACGTCCCTGCTCTCCATTGCGTTTGCGTCCAGCGGCCTGAACTGCGTTCTTCTTTGTCTCCGCTCCAGATACGGACCTCAGCTGCTCTTCCAAGCGGCGCTGTTTTACCCAAAACTAGAATGCACAGGAACTCGGATCCCGTGGTTCCTGGATGCCATCCGTCAGCTCTCTGTGTGCCGTTCATCATTATTCCAGCTACCTCACCGTCGCGGATCTTCATCCATCGCCCAATGGTAGCTCTGTCCATTTTCTAGGCCAGCTTTATTTCAGCGTGGCCTCCCAGTGTGGTCAAACTTTGGCATTGTTCAAATGTCATGGCAAATGCCGCGTTTGCGTTAACCATTCTGTCACACTTCCTGGTCTTTAGGCAAGATCGCCAGTTGTAAGATCGGGATTCCAGTCCATTGATCTTAGCAACGCATCCGACTTGGTTCAATCAGATCCCGATTCCCAGTACCGTAGTACTGGCAGAAAGTAATAACTCGAACAAGTATTCAAATTTAATATAGCATGGCTGATGACAGTGCTTCTCTCGTACTTTAACTCTCGTTACTCTCTGGTCTTAATCTCGTACCAATCTGCCCCTGTCATCAGCATGGCCTCTTTTTATTCAACCTCTCATAGCATCACATTTACATAGCATACATGGCGCGGCCTATCGGCGAAGCCCCGGGGCGAGGAGATAGGGCCGGGAGGTGGATCCCAGTGCCCTCTCCTGGTGGCGGGTCGCCGGTAGGTGGTGCGATCAGCGGTGTTTACTCAGGCCTTTGATAACCCCCGCTTGTGTGCTGAAGGTTTAACCTTTGTTGCCGAGGCTGCCGCCGATTGCTTGGCTCAGCAATTGACACGTCTTGTTGCGTCATAGACTTCGCCATGTCCGTGACGATCTGTGGCAGCCGCCTTGATCACAGGTCGGTTTTATTAGGGCTGTCATAAATGTAACAAACAATTCAACCACTTGTCAGACTAGGGGATTACAGATCGCACAACAGGTCGGAAACATAGCAGTGGCTCAGAAGTGCAATCCTGATGTCTGGCGGCGACACGACTGATTGCCCCTGCATGCTTGATCACAGCACGTTTATTAAGTCTAGCCATAAACCATACAAACACGGGGATTATAGTGGTTCCTGTGTTATGTAAACCATCTGGTTAGTCCGTCTACTGGCGAGGTTTAATAGAGCTGAATAATAGAATAAATGTAGTAATAATAATAGGTATAATAATAATGGTAAATTAATAGGATCCATAGGTGGGTATTTCCATATATACACATATATGTAATATAACTACATATATATATATATATATATGCATATATGGGCGTGCATGTAGATGTACGCCCTGTTCACCTATGTATCCCAGCCAGCAACATAAAGCATTTGGTTCATAGCATAATGTATATGTTGCTTGTTGTATATTATAAAGAATCTGGGATTTTAATCCTGGATTCTACAATGGAGAGACAGAAAATACGCGTTATGGAGAGACGTTTTTTTTACTAAATCGTGCCTAGCATCTATGTATTATGCTATACTATGATTATTTTTGTTTTTTTCAAATGAGGTTGTAGTAGGCTTGGAGGTTGCAGGGTGCTTAAAAGTTTTATTGCAGTATTTATGTGTAAGAAATTGCGTTATGGAGAGACGTTGAATTAAAATACTCACCCAAAGACTTGCACAAACCTTACATTATTTCTAAAGAAAAATCACATTTATTATACATTTTTTTCACGATTCACTGCATGAAGGTCTCGCGCAACTGTTTTGCACCAGACAAGTGATATTTTGGTCAGAAAAAGTATAGAAATTACCTAAAAACTATAAGCGTTACGGAGAGTCGCTGCAACGTGGGACAGACATAAATTGCATAAAAAGTGGTAAAATAATAAAATTATTTTAAAAAACTTGTATATAATCTTATAGATAGTGTTGTGCAATACCATTACAACAGAAGAAAATATAATATATAATACAGGAAGTCTAGAATAAATTGCCTGTTCATGTGGGATTTAGAATGTGGGACAAGGCTTTTTGGCTAAAATTGCCTAAATTTACATAATATTTCTTTCAAAAAACACATTTATGTTAGAATTTTTTGAGTTGTAATATTGCTATATTGTGAAATAAAGGTCACTCATTGCATTTATGTAATCAAATTAAATCAAGATATTCAATAATAAATATTACAAGGTGCGGACAGTGCTGGTGCCTAAAATTATAGAATCCCTCATTATATAAATATGCAATAAAATTTTTTTTGCTTGATAATAGTATTTTTCATATTTTATTCGCATGCAACA
>OZ024917.1:35789521-36018080 GCA_964017125.1 Flabesymbios commensalis | reverse complement strand
AAGTTGAATATCTTCACGAATATTATGCGGTTTTTAGAGTAGGGTGCAGAAAGTCTTTTGTAAATATGATGAGGGGGCAAAACGTGTTTCCCTATTAATAAAATAGCAAATGACGGCAATGTTCACAATTTCATGCTGTTTTATGATCAGGGTGCGAAACGTCTTTCAAAGACATAATGAAAATCATGCTGATTTATGATTAGACTTTTTCTAATTATGAAAAGGGTGCGAAACGTTTTTCCAAATTATGACTAGGGGGTGAAATGTCTCTCCAAAATATAAAGAGGGAGCGAAACGTCTTTCTAAATTATGACCGGGGGGGGGGGGCGAAATACTCTGGTTCCCTGAGGTTTTTTTTGTGAAATTGAACTGTTCATTTCCATCGTATTTCCTGTCATATTGTTGTGTCCGTTACGCTTACCACTTACACACTAGAAGGCAACACTAACGACGAACCCTTCATTTGTTTGGTTTATGCCGAGGTAGTGTGACAGCTATAAACCACGTGGCAAATAGAGACACTTAAAGTGAAAGGTCAGTGGCATATCGTTCATTCATGTCATACAAAGTTATGTCTGTTATGCAACGTTCGTTTGCTTGTTTGCTGTACCACACACTTTAACTATATATCTCGTAGCCAATGTTTTGATCATAAGTTTCACATATGGCAGTATACTAATTACTTGCCATAATCACCATGCTGACATAACAACCATTTGTCTCTGACAAACAGTGATGTGCTAAGATGGACAGGATTTTCTGTAACTGACGTTATTTTAGGACAGGGATTTGTTTGTCCATTACATTTTATTGCACAGAGGCCTAAGTTTTGCATTATTTTATCGATTGGTTGCAGAATCATGTGTCTAGTACTCGCTATGTATTGTTATTTACATTGTCTGAATATATAGGCGTGTCACAAAAGGCAGCCAGGCATAAAATGTAACGGACGTAACATAGAGACAGAAAATATATATAGAGCCCTACTTAAAATGTAAAAAACCCATAATATTTTGTAGGTGCATAGCAAAATTAATAGTAGTAAAATAAATAGTATTATACGTAAGCCTACGCCCTACTACGTAAATACGACTATAGGCGCATCTCCAGGGGCCGGTTGACTGCCTGGTGGGACTACACCCCCCGTTAATTAGCTATGCAATTTTAACGTCACGTTATATATAATTTGGCTCACGTTCGCAATGATTTATTGAAGATACCCCCTCCCCCCTAGGCCTACATCGCCATGTCTAATAGATGGAAGGTCTATGAATATATATTTTAAGCAGCTCTATAAACGCCGTTGTCTGTCTGTCTGTCTATCTGTCGTCTGTAACACTTTCAATATAGTCAAAGTTTCTCGACCAATCAACTTCTAACCTGGCACTAACACTCATGGGGGTTGGGGCCAGACCTTTTTCACGAAAATCGGCCCATTATCAGCCGTCTGGTGGCCGAAAAACATAAGAAAATCAGCCAAAATTGACGGTTTCTGGACGCTAATGTAAAAAAATTTTGACTAAAGGTCTTCTAACCTACAATTGCATTTATGAGCATGATCTGCAGACCTGATTAACTTTTTGAGGATATCGGGCCATTTTTGGAACTGATTTGTTTGTCAGGAAAATCGTCCAGCTACCAAATCCCTCCGATTTGCACTTGTTTATGAATTATTTAGTTTTGTGAATTTACAAATAATGCTGAAAATACGTCTACCTATAGTGTGAGCCGGGACCAGCCTGATCGTAGGTACACATGCAGATTCCAGGATCTGGGCCAGTCATCTGTAGCTAGCCGCATGGAAGCATTCCGCAACAAAATTAGCAATAATTCAGACTTCCACAAACAAAGAAAACACGAAACATAGACCAAAACTTGCTGAAAAAATATAGGGTTAACGTCTACGACGCTGGCGCAACATTACAGCAACATTGTGTCAATACCTCGTAGCTGCTAGAAAGTGTACAAAAAGATGTCACGAGAAAGAAATACAGGAGGTGCCTATTCTTGTTGCAGACGCGTATTTCATATATTAGTATCGATGTCATAACATTACGAGAGATTGAATGGACTATCCATTCAATCCATATTTTTAGGCGATATCGCGATAGGAGGAAGGCTGAAATTCGGTGACAAGATCCCTTTTAAATTATAAATTCTGCTCTAGCTATTCATGGTGGATAATCATGACAGATATAGTGCAGATTTATTTCTTTAATTGCTGACAATTGGTGCATCATTACGAACATAAGAGGCGAAATCATATATTTAACCGAAAGAAAAGTAGGCGGCTGGCCCCCAATTCTGAATAAAAAAAAGACGCTGATCATTTAAGCTAAAATAAAATTTCAAAGATTAAAACTACCATAGTAAAATAATAAGCAGACAACATTGGATAAGGTCAGCAAAAATTACTCAAATGTCATTAAAATACAATTTTCCTAATTTTATATTATCCAAATATAACAGATATATTATCCAATAGTAAACAACATTGGTTCTGAATGGTAGCCTATTAACTAATGAGAACGCCTCACTAATATGGGCATATTATTAGCTCAGTTCCATTGGTGTTACGATAATTGCGACTTTACAACATTTAAAAAAGAAATTACATACCAAAAATAATTCTCAGTGAAACCTGTCTTTATTATCTACATGTAGGCAAACGGTGAGCCAACGGTGATCTGACATTGGTTCCTGCATTTTATAATCATGCCCACAAAATGTGGACTACAGGACCTAGAGCCTAACCGACTGAGTCACCGATGCTAAGCTTGGTTTGTGTCAAATGTAATAGTCAACCCTACATAAATATACATTTTATTAAATCAGCTCCAAAACACGGAATGAAACAATTAATTTATGTTTCTAACTCCGGATAAATTATATTAGCAATAATTTTACTTGGAAATTTATTTTGTTAATTCGGCCATCTGACAAGGTTGTGAAACATCTAGGCTTATAGCATTTAGTTAATTTTGATTTTGAGATTAGCTCAATATAAGCAAATATCCTCAAACGAAAGGGGATCCGACATGTATGTATTCTAACTAGCCCGTGAATATGTTCATAAATAATAATATGCAGCCAAATATCTCGAAAAACCCTCGACCCACGACATTAGATTTGTTTAATACATTTATTTAAAGATTCGTTGAGCCAATGACGGTTTAATGTTGGCTTATCATTGCAGATAGTGGTCCAACATTAATACAGCATTGGTTGAACGTATCGTGTTTGATGGGATGCCGAATGGTAATTCATGAGCTCCTGGTAACGTTGGCCAACATTACGTCAACGCATGCGTAGTCATCATATTATGATGGCACGTGGTCAGATGTCAGTGGCGGGTTTTATGAGCGGGTAGGTAGCTGGCTGGTCAAACTAGCGTTGTTCTACTTGCCGTGTTTGTCTAGTGTGTTTAAATTACTTTGTCACGAACCAAACGTCAACTTGTTGATCAGGCAATGAAGCGTGTTGGCTGGGATATGTTCGGTTTAAGATATATTCCCAGAAAACAAAGTGAGGCTGATCTTTTGTTCGTTGAAGGCTAGGCCGATATATCCCAGGTCGATGCACTATGACATAACATTACCAGGTGGTCCAGCACGTAACGGCATAGTGCTAATTGGAGGAGATTTCAACCTGGCTAAGGTTGACTGGAAAGGAGACAGGATTCCAGCTGGATGCCAATTCCCTGTACAAGCAAGGGAAATGTTGAGGATAGCAGCTGACCAGTCCCTCACACAAATGAATCATAAACCGACTAGGGGTGAAAATTGTTTGGACCTAATTTTCACTAACCATCCTCAGCTAGTAAAAAGCACGCATGTGACACCAGGCATTTCTGACCATGATATAGTGGTGTTGGATTCCGATTTGAATGCTCAAGGTAAAAAAACTGAGCCCAGGAATTGTTTTCAATATAAAAAGGGAGACATGACTGGACTTCAATAGCATATACAGCAGGCTACTGATTTCTACATGTCCAGCATACCAGAAACTGAGACGATAGAAAACGTGTGGGCACAGTTTAAAGACATTATATGTAATGCCATGACCAAATGTATCCCACAGAGGCAGCTGAAATCACATCATAACTTGCTTTGGATCACAACTGACATCAAACGTGGTATGCGGCGAAGACAGCGCCTATATATTAAAGCTAAAAAACGAGGGGACTGACTCAGCATAAGCGAAATACAGACAGAAAAAACATAACATTCAGAAGCAAGTTCGCCAAGCCCATGCCGAACACGTGTCACACCTACTGGGGGGATTTCTACAGACTAAGAACCCCAAACCATTCTGGAGGTATATCAAAAGCAGGAAGCAGGACAGTACTGGCATGTCAACTTTAAAGAGACGTGGTCTCTTAGTGTCGGATAACACCCAGCAGGCTGAGATCCTGAACGAACAGTTTAAGTCAGTGTTTTCGCAAGAAAACACCACTGCACCACCTGAGTTAGAAGGTGATCCCTTCCTGAGCATGCCAGAGGTAAACATTGAAGTGACTGGTGTGGAGAAGTTATTACAAAATTTAAATCCAGGTAAAGCCTTGGGCCCAGACAGTGTACCTAACAGTATTCTTAAACTGTGCGCAAAGGAGCTGGCTCCCATGCTAACATTCATATTTAATCAGTCTCTTTCGCTAGGAGTCTTACCAGCTGACTGGAATCTGGCTGACATCACTCCAACTTTCAAGAAGGGTGATCGCCATTTGCCAGAGAACAATAGACCAGTGAGTCTTACTAGTGTGCCATATAAAATTTTGGAGCACATTGTGTGTCGCCACACCTGGGATAAAAGAAAATTCTCATTTTCCTGCAACACAGGTTTCGCAGTGGCCATTCATGCGATACCCAGCTGCTCGTAACTGCACAAGACATCTTCAGCAGATATGATGATGGCGACCAAATTGACATGGCAATACTGGACTTTTCGAAGGCGTTTAACATGGTCCAACACCAACGTCTGCTCAGCAAGCTAGATCACTATGGTATCCGTGGAGAAACACACACATGGATTATAGCATTCCTGACAGTCAGGAGCCAGAGAGTATTAGTGAATGGTGAACTATCAAGTCCTGCATCAGTGACCTCAGGCGTCCCACAAGGCACAGTCCTTGGGCCGCTTCTGTTCCTGTGTTATATAAACGACCTGCCACTGGTGGTTAAATCGCAGGTACGTTTATTCGCAGACAACTGTCTCCTGTATCGAACCATAAAGACCAGGGCCGACCAGATCATCTTGCAACAAGACTTGAACTCACTCCAACTTTAGTCCGACTTGTGGCAGATGAAGTTAAACCCAGTGAAGTGCTACTCCATGAGGTATGCCCGGTCTAGAAGACCTATGCAGTGTGATTACACCCTCTGTGACACGCAGCTCGCTCAGGTAAACCAAAACCTCTACCTGGGGGTCTTGCTCAGTGATGATGCCAAGTGGGGGGAGCATATTAATAAAGTAAGTAAAAAGACCAATTCTACCCTGGCTTTCCTGTGCAGAAACCTCAGATACTGCCCATCTAAACTGAAGGAACTGGCATATAATTCACTTGTGAGATCCACCTTGGAATATTCTAGTACTGTATGGGATCCTCACTTGGTTAAAGACATAATGAAATTGAAAGCAGTGCAGCGACGTGCGGCTCACTTCGTGGTAGTCGATTTCCGCAGACGGAGTAGTGTCACAGAGATGCTGCAGAGACTGGACGGCGGCACACCCATCGCATCAGAACCACCCTTACTTGTCCCAGCCAGCCAGCGAACAAGAGCCGCAAACGAACATTTAAACAACTTACTGCCAACACGACGGTGTACCAACAGTCCTTCTTTCCCCGTACCATACGGGATTGGAACTCAGTGCCTCAGGACTACATAAACAGAGTGACAGGGGGAAGCTTCACTGATCCCGCCCTGGAATAGACAGCCTACATGGGTACCCCCCTCCCCGATGCGTGATACTCTACATTAAGAGGACTGCATCGTATTTCTACAGATACAGACATAGGTCCTATACTGGAAACTAACGTTAAACCAGCAATAATTGCAATTCGGCATCCATCCCATCAAGCATGATGTTAAACCAATACTGCATTATTGTTTGCCCATTGCCAAACATTAATCCAGCATTGGTTCAACATTACATACATTTAAACAACATGCGAAATTACAGTAAATTTTGGAAGATTTATTGTCCTGGAGATTCATTTCTGTCCTGTAACGTCCGTTATATATGCGCTAACATATAGATCTGTAAATATTTGACTTGTCAGAAGTAAGTAAGTAAGTAAAATATTTGCTTTACTTCACTTTTCGGCCAGTATGGCCATTTAAGTGAAAATTCCAGGTATCACAATATCCCATATTGCATAGTTAAAGTAGTAAAGGAAAGACAAAGCCAATAAAAGCATGAGCGTACTAAAATATTCAGTTTAAAATGTTTAATATGATATGACGATGCTCCTGGCACCTATATGTAACGAGTCTGATGACATGTTGTAGCGCCTGCACTACAACACAGTTTAATGGGTATAAAAATATCAGTATAAATAATGTAAAATATGAAGTGATTATAAAATGAACGACTTTTCAGGTCGCTATATCTCTATGAAATTGTAGTGATTGTGTAAAAACTACAAGTCTAATTCAAAACAGTGTCATTGTCAAAACAAATATATAATATATACTATAATACTATATACTATAATCAAAAAAGTAAACCCATTTAGACATAAATATGAATGACATAAACAATGAACAGATAAACCATTAAGTAAGTAAGTAAATGTCTTCTTTACTTCACTTCTCGGCCAGTACGGCAGGAGACATCATGAAACCACAAAAAATTCTCAAAAATTAAAGACTTACAGTGCCCCCACAGTTGGTAATAAGGTCTGTGATATTGGAGGACATCATAGAGCGATCACAAACCGTGAGGACACCATAAGTCACCACAGGCTAATTGTACGGCAATGGCTTCTCTATGACATGCTGCATTATCCGCCAGGATGCCACAGAGAAACCTTTAAAACAATAAAGTGAAAAAATAATTATATGGCACTGGTTTCTTTCGGACATCCCGTCCATCGCCAGGATGCCAAAGAGAAACCACTGCAAACACAAAAAAAAACAAATCATAGAGGAACTATGAGTAGACCTACAATGCCCCCACAGCTGGGGATCGGGTCTGTCATCGAGAACTAGCACGACAGAGCGATCACAATCCGTGAGAGCACTGTAAGGCACCACAAGTACAATGAAAAAAATATATAAAATATATAAATATGAATATATAAAGAACATATAAAGAATTTAAACTGAAAACTATTCGAAAATAAACATAACAACCTCAGTGAAAAACCACCGGAAAGCAAACACAAAAAACTTCACGTCAAAAAATAACAAAACCTGGTTCGATGAAGGTTTGGGTGTGCTTGGCCTTCTAAGAAGTTGCCCAGGGGGGACCACGCGGAGGTGACACCCTTCCCCCCCGACTTGTCAGAAACTTCCTATCAAGGACATGCCAATGATTCAAACATGCTGATAATGCAATTGATATCTCTAATACCTTGTGGCCTATAGTTATTTGATTTGTATGTATTTAGTTTCTGCTTTAGTCAGAATTTCTTGCAAAATACATGTACACTCATCAATTGCGTTTTGTTTATCAAAAAAGCCCATTAGGATATATTTTATTAGGAATCCAAGAATATACAGAAGAAATATGAATATTAATTGCAGAAATTATTACTTCTAGAATTTTTTTCATGCCGCGCAATATTGCCTCGTACACTTCCAGCAGTGCAAAAACATCTTATGCTAAACAGCTTCATGCAATTATGTTACTTTTTTGGCAATAAAGATGTACTTATTTGTTGATTTTGCGTCACTATGAAGCTTTTGTGAGTGGTATGGCATGGTAAAATTACCGTCTTGTAACGTCCGTTATTACCAACAAATATCACATTTTTATATTATGAACACATTTTGAACATCTTCCCGACATGTGTTTTTAAACAAAAAACCACGGATCTATGTCATAGTATTAGTTTTTATATCATCAGAGCAATTTGAAAATCAGAGAACTATGTCACGCTTTTGCACTACCTGAGCATATTATGACCCATATATAATGATTTTACTTTTAAAATACTAGACTAGCGAAATCAACTTGACAATTGGGAAGCTCAAATTGTTGAAATTTATATATGTATTAGTAAATCATTGCTTTACGTCACTTTTCAGCACAAAAGGTCTTTTAAGTGACATTATAATACGACAAAAACGCTGCAGTCAATTGATGAGATGAATGATGTACAGATGATGATGTGAGGGTGGGGTAATAGGGCATGGTGGGTTATTGAGAGCGTTTTCCTTCGCTCGCCCGATAAGGGGTTCTGGGCATGTCTAGGGGATATACCCCCAGAAATGCCCAGACGGCCGGAGACTTGTGTTTCGCTGTGCAATTTAATGCTAAAACTCTGTTGAAATCTATAATGAAACCTGGAATAAAAATATAATTGTCAGCAATATATACAGACTTCCTAGGTACAATAACGCTGATTATGATTTGTTTTTCGAACTATTCAATCTACTGTTAAATAATTTAAATACTAAAAGCAGTGAATATTTGTCACGGGTGTTTTTAATATTAATTTACTAGAGCTAAATACGAAAGAGAAAATTAATGTGTTTTTAATGATGTTGTTTATTTTGGCTTTAAACCATTATTAACGCTACCAACTAGACTTGGTCATTATAAAGGTACTTTAATTGACAATATTTTATGTTATGTTGCAAATCCCTCATAAATATTATCATCAGGCATTTTATTAAGTAAATTTTCAACTCACCAACCCTACATTACATCTCTCCAGACACAGGATTCGAAATTCAAACCCTGGAGGTCTGAGGCCGAGCACGCTACCTCTCAGTCACGGAGACTCCCAACAATACTGAGTTTTATGAGTGGATGAGGAGGAAACATTTTTGTTTCTTTCAAACCACCTTGACTGGGAAACGAACCCCGAACTCCAGCGTGAAAGGCAGCAGTGCTAACCACTACCCTAGGGCCTCCGCCCATTTAACTTAAAGGGACTGGCCCAGGCTAAAATCATCAAAAAATCGGTGATTTTATTTTGGTTTCTTATTATGATCATATGATGTAAACATGTACGTAGACTAGAACTGCAAATTTTTATAATTTTTGTGCTGCGCATTTACCAGTTAGGCTAGATATAGAGACGAAATTCCCGTATTTCCTATTTTTGACATGGTTGTCAATAATTAAAAATCAAGAATTTCGTCTCTATATCTAGCCTAACTGGTGAATGCGCAGCACAAAAATTATAAAAATTTGCAGTTCTAGTCTTTGGACATGTTTACATCATATGGTGATATTAACAACCCAAAATAAAATCACCGATTTTTTTATGATTTTAGCCTGGGCCAGTCCCTTTAAAGTAAGATATAAAGGAAATATAAAACGTCACCTTCTATTCGCTTTATCTCAACAATTGACCCCATAGCTGGCCAATGCAAAGAGCTGGTATATGTGGATGGAACGTTCCACGTGGTCGAGGCCCCGTTCGCCCAACTGTAACAGTTACTCTATCCACTCTTTCATCCAGCATGATGACAACGTGAAAGCCATTGGCTTTTGTGCTAATGCCTGGCAAATAAAAAGACGTTATTATAAACCATTAAATACAAACTATCAACACGTACATAATAACAGGATACTTCCATTGCATTGCATCGTGATTAAAAATATATTTATAGACAAATTAATCACTACAATGTGAAATGTGCACATTGGGATTTAATATATTAGATCACTATTTGACGTACTAGTATCTAATATATCCAGTGATGGTTGATGGCCAGAGTCAGCGACGGTGGACCAGCGTTAAACCGGCATTAGGTTGAGTGTAGTGTTTGTTGGGCATTGTGTTGTAGGCGATATACGGGTCCCCTTAGCTATCCAGCAAACACGGGGTTTTCACACAATGCTGTTTCAATGTTGGCCCACCGTCCTCGACGCTGGCCCAACATTGAAACAGCATTCAATGTTTCATCTTGTATTTTAAAAGGGGCATGGCGCCACTTATCATTAGGGGCACTTTATCATGCACGCCGGGCACCCAGTTAGGCGTTTCAAACACCCACCCTCCCCAATTAAGGGTATAAGCAGAACCAGTTAAGTATGTAAACATCGCCAGTTATTACCACTGTGTACACAGACCGTTATCATGTATTGCGTCATAGGTGTGAGCGCGTGACATCAGTGACTGGGGTGTTTTTCACAGCCACAATGGCCTGGGTGGGTTGAATATGACGTAACAACAGTTCAAAGAGGCATTTTCACGGTTTTAATTTTTTTCTGAAATAGGTCTTTTATCGTTTTAGTTCTGAATATCAATTATTAGTCTATTTCGCCATAAGAATAATTTTATAAATGGTCTTCAAGGGTGATAAACACGTTGACGCAGTAAAAGAAATTCCAAAACTTTAAGAAACATGTCGCATCATTACATTAATACGTAATACTAAAACAGTAACAATGGATGATTGTTAATTGACTCCACAACCATTTATCTGAACACTTTTGCACATTTAAAATTAATTCTGTCAACTATGCACACGAATTGCAAATCAGTGCAACAAGAATATACACATGCCTTCAATGGCAGCAATAACTAATATTACTCTCACTATTTTTAGGGCTTTCCAAATAACCTGATAAAGTATCACAAAGTACAAAGCTTGACATGATAAAAAGCCACTAAATCCAAGTTTTTTCCATGGAAAAATGACAAAGGCAATGCAATAACAAAAAGAACAGATAATATGTGTTACCTTCTGAAAATTGGACTGTCTGTATAAATCGTATGTCATGGAATTAATACGACATAATAAAAACAAATGAAAAAAATAATAATATTTCATGACCAAATAAAAGTGGAGATGTTTTCAGTGCAATCATGTGTTTGGTTACTGGTTAGCAGTTTCGTTATTCACACAACCTCCCTCACACTTGCATAGTTATAGAGGTGCACCGTAAACCCGACTTACTAGCATCAGCTAGTTTCGTCCTGAATGACAACCACCTGCTTCCATCACATTCCCCCCCCCAATTGGAAAAGTCTGGTACCACCTGATGGCATGATTGCCTGCTTCCATTATATAGGAAGCATGTAGGAATGATCTTTTGACGTGCTCAAACAGAGCTGCATGTGCAAGGTATGTTCTCAAGGGAGCGTGAGGTCTATGTGCTGCGGTTTTGCTTCTTTAACAGATGAAACAATACAGCTCTTACTATCCATACGACGTGCATAAGCACCGGAAACAAATCGCTTTATGTTGACAGACTCTGACTTGAGAGACCTAGGTTTGTCTCGAGTGCAATTAAATTTCGTCATTTAATGTATCTAATATGGCACATGTTCTGTTGGACAGCACAGAGTCATTATGGAGTTATCTTTCTTATTTTCGTTTATTTTTGGACAGACATTTTTGCTAATCTCTCTTTGGAATTGGTGTACTCCCAGTTGGAGCAATTTGGGCAGGGCGGGAGGGGGCTGATGTAGTGGTTATAAAGCGGTCTGCTTGAAAAGTCGGGATATTGCGGGTTCGTCCCCTGCTCTGGCATTCAGGTTTCAGATAAACAAAACTTTCTTTCCCGCTCACTTGTAGAGATCACTCGTAAGTATTGTGTGGAGCACTAGAGCCTCCATGACTGAGAGGTGACGTGCTCAGACCGCCAGGGCGTGAATTTCGAATCCTATGTCTGGAGGGCTGCAGTGTTATCTTATTCATCTCATCATTCGCAGAGGGGGTGATTTGGCTCTTCAGATAGGGCACTAGATGCATGTGTATGCAATCATTAAATGTTGCCGCACGACCTGAACATACGAGGTGAATAAAGCAGCCACATCGAGAACATGGACTGAGCATGAACATACCACGCTCAGCAAGGAATGGTGAAAAGATCTGACATATTTCCATTATTTTGAGACTGGTGAGACGTAAACATAAGAAGTGTAGCGCATTTTGCATCATTATTCCTATATTCTTGGAATTGTGCTTGGTAGATTATTTCATGCACACACTTTTCATGCAGATCACATCCAATCTCTTTGACTGTAACTTCATGCTCCCATTACATCACCAGTGTCAATTACTACATGGACAGCATCCAAGAATGGACTTGCATAATCTATGAGTACTCTCATGAAACTTGCGACGTCAATGACAAAGTGTCGTTCTAAAGATCCTTTGTGATGTACATCTGATGAGCTGCGATGGTTTTGTACACTTTCAAATTCATTAATCAATGTCAGAAAATCAGGTGCAGCTAGCATGTACAATGCAATAGAATCAGTATCGTCATACAGATCTGATAAGGAAACACCACCAGCTTGTAATACCGATTGCTGTGTTCATGAGACTGATCCATCAAATACAATTTATAAATATACTGTTGAACAACGAAAATATCAGAATGTACAGGAAACCACATCACTAAATCATTTACATGGTTCGGTAACCATCTGGAAAATATGGTGTCGTCAAACGCTAAAAACCAACGACACAATTCATCCAAGGCATTGAGCTCAAAATCACCATCTCTCAGAGAGTGCACAAACGACAAATGAGAATGTCCAATTCGATAATAAGTGAACAGTACTTACACATACGTCCCCCTCTCGGCTGCTTGTCAAATCATTCTTCAAATAAGTCTGTATTACTATAGGACTGTATGCTCCTTGCTGAAGGAGATAAAGGGCCACCAATAAAATTTGATGATCATACCAAGTGCGCTTAATATGGTGGTCATCCAGCGTTGATATAGCTCTGCCAGAGGTGAACACACCAGCCTCCGACATCACCCACTCCCCATCCAGAGCCACAGATAAAATGAGCTTTATCTTCAATATGAAGTCCGCCTATCAAAACTATGTACTTGACGTCACCAAGGATTGAAGGAAATTGCAGGAAAGGATTTGTCAGGAAAGAGAGGTAAAATGTCAATTTCTGCTCGAGGTTTGATGGAACTTTATTCTTTCATCCGAGAATGATAACCTGACCAGGTTGTCATAAAGCTGTTATCAATCTCATCTTTAGTGCTTTATCCAAACTGTTTATCTTATTTCAGATCAGGGTTCCTATAATATGAAGGCCTTGCCACATTACCATCCTCAATTTTTGGCATAAACAAATCCATGCGGCTGAGATTAACAGGAGGGGTATAATGACGGGGGTATATCATACGATACACTGAGGCCAAGGAGGTGAATGTGCCAATAAGGACTGGTGTTTGAGATTAGTATTATTGTGTAATTCATTACATATGTAAGCCTACAGTGGTTGGGAAGTTTAAGGCTCTCTACTGTGGCGTATTTGGACAGTGGACTGAGAGCCATATTTATTTGTATTTTATATCATCACCTGACCAAAAACACACACTACTTAAGATCTCTGACCCATTACAGTATCAAAGTTATAAAATTATTTAAAAACTACGGATATATTCAGCTTTTTAAACATCGATAAAAACAGTAATACGCAAATTTTAAACGATGCTGACCTTGGTGCTGTTATTTAACCTTGACATTTCAACTTTTGATTGAAAATGACGTCATAATCGTCATCCTCGACCACAAATACACCAGAAAAGAGGTATTACATGTGGTTCTCTGATGATTAGTTGAAAAGTTAGCATGAGTAATCCATTACAGTGCCGGCCATTTTGAAAATGCCCAATATAGCCGCTAGAGGAAAAAGATCGCTTGTCTGTCGGCAGATTCCGAAATGCAGATTCTGAAATAGCCAGGTCATGTCAGTTTGTGACAAAAAATTCAGACTTTTGCAACGAAGTGAACGATTATTTGATCAAACCCCTCTTCTACAAGAGCTAATGGAGAGCACGATAGTATGTCAATATCTTTTTATTTATCGTATATATCACCTGAACGCGATAATTCCCATTGGACGACAGTCATATTAAGTGAGAGTCACGCAATTGTAGTCAAAATGATTATAACTTAGTTTAGACCCTAGTCATAATTCTAATATCGCTATTATAATATTTTGTGGTTGTAGTTAAAGGGACATTAAAGGGACATGCCCACGCTAAAATCATAAAAATCAGTTTATTTTGGCTTCTTAATATGACAATATGATGTAAACATGTCCATAGACTAAAACTGCAAAAGTTTTTAAATTTTTCTGCTGTGCTTTCACCAGTTAGGCTAGATATATAGAGACGAAATTCCTGTATTTCCTATTTTTGACATGGTTGTCCTGACGTCTATTACACTGGCACAACATTAAACCTACATTGGTTGAACGACTCCTCTAGCTGGAGAAGCAGTTCATGGTCTTGATCAGAGCACAAACTGCTATTACATTTCGGCAAACAGCAGTAACAGCATACTTTCGTAGTACGCTGTTTGCTTTAGCACTGCATCGACTATTGGCGGTGATAACTAAATGATGTAGGCCTATGAACGGGCATTGCAAAAAAAGACGTTATTCAGTCGTATTACATGCTAGAAATGTATAAATTATGTTAATTTGCAATGCCTTTTACCGCCAAGGCCAAAAATCTACTTTTAATAATACTGAATTTAATATATATGAAGATAAATATCTTAGCCAAGACCTAACTTCTATATTGCATAACACTCTAGATGTCAGCGGTGGGAGGAGAAGGGGGGGGGGTGGTTACCCCTCCACGACAGACTGTGGGCGGGCGGCGTGAACCAGCCTCTTTGCTGTCACCTGGTCACAGCAAACACGAGACGTTGAAAGAATGTTAGCCTAATGGTGGCCCACCGTTTACAGCACTGGGCCAGCATTGGCCTACCAATAAATTGGTCTTAACACGATAAATGTTCACCCAATGTTAGTTTAATGCTGGCCCATCTTCTACAAACCTGGCTCAGCAGGGAGCATCAGCAACTCGATACACCCAGCCACCCGCAATCGTGCTATATAGGCATATGCTCTGCAAAGGGAGTATCTGCTCACTTGTAAAGTGAGCGGATACTGCCTTTAGGCTTTGCACGGCAGCTGTAGGTCAATTGTCTGTACTCAGGAGATCCCATGCTTACCGGTATACCGTGCAGTATACTGAAAGCTCCAGGGACGTGACGACCCAGTTTCTGTGTGTCTGATTGGTCAGGGACGTTTATCTCTTCCTATGATCTGCTTAAGATGTAGGTCAGCATATCTCAGAATTTTCTTTAACACAATTGTTGCTATGGTGTCAGAGGCATTTAAACCAAGGGCTAGATTTTTAAAGGCAATATATATTATTGCAAAATATTGTATCGATATCATGATAGATTTGGTCTCAAGAGTAAAACATCTTTTAGCTTTCCCCAGTGTCAAACTCTCATTGTGGTGGTTTCTTATATTGGCCTAGTTTGATCCCAAGGTAGTCATTGTTCTCAGTAAAATATACTGGCTATCTGCAGGGTATAATTAAATCAATAGCCCAACACACAGCTCAAAATTTCGAGACCCCTAACTGTCGTAAAATTGACGACGGAAATCCTAATAACTCCTAATAACTAATAAATACAGATATTTATGCTTATTCAGAAACACCGTTTGGTGAGCCTACTGTAGGCTATGGAATGACAGAAAACTGAACCTATGCGTTTTGCCGTATTTGAGAAGATGTGAGTGATAGTCATTTGGGACACACATTATATGGACACAAAAAAACAATGCCCAGAATCCGTTTTGTGAACCATATTAAAACATTATTGGAATGAGTTCCAATAATGTAAAAACGGTGAATCTTCTAGTTAAGTCTGTAAAGAGTCTTTCACTAATGTCTGTTTTTTTCTACTAGCTGTTTTGACAGTCAGCCGTGGTTAGCCCTATGTAACTTACAGTTCATTAACTGGATATAATTTCTACTTCCTCGCGTAAAATCTGATAATTATTCCGTTAAATATGCGAAACTAATACTGAAAATCATGACGGAATTGTTATGCTTTGTTTCACTATATGATTTTACATAATAATTTGTAGGTCGTCTGGGATTGCAAAGGTGTAATCACGCTATACATGTGATTTGATTTGATTTATTCAGCAAACCATACATGAAACATAGCATACATGGTAATTATTAAAATAATAAAAACCGGTAGCTACAATGCCTGGTCACCAGGGATAATACACACTGGAAAGTTTCCTGGTGTGGTGTACTTATTTCCACAGCGGTCCCTATAAACAGTGAAACCAGGATGGAGACAGGAAAGTATTTAGAGCATTGGTGAAACTCATATAAAGAGGCTTAGCCTACTATTAAAAAATACATAAAATGCTGAAAAAATTAACATTCACAGACGATTTGAATGTACCATATAAAGGTTGAACCTTCCGACTTGACCTACTCAGAATTTTTGGGAAACCAGAGTCTCACTTGTCATGTGCGACTCAGACCTCCCACCCAAGCAAAGGCAGGTCAGTCAGTCTGGGTTAAATGCTAAATTAATCAATTATATAAATTATGTCAAAGCTAGCCATGAATGAAAATGCCATTTCCCCTTCTGCACGCTAGGGCCTCTCATATATGACAAACCAAGTTGACAAAAATAGCCTGGCGAATAATAATCTTCTCGAATTATGATTATGTTATAAATATGATAATCTGTTTGTATCCCTTGTATTATTTGTTTCCCATTTCAGTATCTATTTATACGCTAGGCCTATCTGTATTAAACACACATAGACCTTGCATATTCTGCGTAATTAAATTATTGAAATGTTATTTTTCTCAGCTGGTCGAAAATCAAAAGCGTCTTTGTTTAACCTTGTGGTTCCTATAGACCAGTAGCTCAATTATTGCTATAACTCCCGATAATTTAACAAACTAGAAAGTAACGAACACGAAAGCAGCCCTCCGCTATCGCCAGTCGGCCATTTCAAATTTAATATAGATCAGCATATTTTCTCAAGGTTTACTTTATATTACCACTTTAGCTATTATGCAACATTTCGGAGATAATGAGTAAAAACAATTAAAAATGACCGTCAGTCGGCCATTTTGGATTTTATTTCTACAAAATTTATCATGGGTTATCCTTGTGTTAGTCCTTACATTTTGTTCTATATGCATGGTCCAGCTATTTTGCTTTGATTTGAGCTGCGTAAATATTACAAAATTACTCAAATTCAAAATGGCCGCTTGACAGCCATTTAAAAATTGTTTGCTCCCAAAAGTTAATCAGGTCATTGACTGACATTACTGTCCATATTTGTTCAATAAAAGGGGAATCTTCTGGAATTTTTTTCCTGAAATGTGCTAACAAGTATTTCCTTGTTAATGGCCCTAGTAATTAAAGGGTTGATAAGATGGGAATCAAAATGTCACCAAAAATCCCCTGATGTTATCTGATGGCTATGTGAAGTATGAGGAAGCAGAAGTTCATAGATCAGCTATCATGCAAGATTTCCGAGATAATGAGAAATTTTGTTAAATGGCCGACTGGCGGCCATTCTGATTTTTATAACTGCGTAATTTGTCAATGGTTATCCATGTGTGAGACATTACATTTTGTTTTCTATTCATGATTCAGCTATTGTGCATTTTTTCTGGGGTTAACCAGTTGGGGGGGGGGGGGGGTTGTGAGAAAAAATCCGAATATTGTGTAATGTCAGATTTGTCTGAATACACCAGCAGGATCTTAGCTTATGAGCAAATAATAACATGAGAAGGAGTTGTGCCTTACTGGTGGATAACACCAAGGTCATGTCAAGGTCACATCGGGGTCATTTCACGGTCAAACTCGCAAAAAATACTGAAAATACCCACTTTTTATCAATGTCAAGCTGTTTAGTGGTGCAGTCCTCCATTAGTAAGGACTGATGGTGACACATACTTGGTCGGGTATCATTTCAGCACACATTTTTAAGAAATCTAGGGCAGTGCTGATATTGGGAGGCGTAATGCCCCCATGTTTGCCCTTATTACACCCCCATTCCTCAAGGCTCAATTGGACAAGCAAAATTAAAATTATGCAGCAGCGTGTAGCATCAGCTTGGGCTTTCATCGCAAAAGATTATTACATAATTGGGTATGGAGGTTGATATGGGTTGAGATTGTGCATTTCTGCATGGATGCCGCCCAAAATAAATGTGAAGATGTCAAGGTCATGTAAAATATCAGGTTTATCAGTTTATGGGTGATGTGTACTAAATGCGTGATGATTAGCTAATGCGTAATGATTAGGTGTGCAACTATGCAATCCGCACTGCTGCGATATCAGTCATCTAAGTATTATTATAGCATTTTAAGCATGATGATGATGCCAAAGGAAGGTATGGTTTGTTTTATTTTATTCTTTGATAACAAAAATATATGGTTTGGTGAAAAAATCAAGTCTCTATCTCAATTATTGAGAAAGTTATGATAATTTCATTGATTTTATGACGGCCATTTTGAATTTTTCGTTCCAAAAGAATCCTTTAAGAATAACAGCTCTACATCGGCGCAGATAATATTATGGGGTGCTATCCATGCACAATCAAAAGAGAAACAAACTTTTATCAGCAAAAACAAGGCTACCCCCATGATTACCGGATCACATTGATTTTACAGACAAAAATACTAAAAAAAAAAACTGAAAAACACACTCTGCACCCAAATATACTCGGGGTCCGCGACAGGGAGACATCTTTTGCCCCCGAGTATACTCGTTTAAAGGGTTAAGTAAATATCACAAAATTAATAAAATTCAAAATGGCCACTAAACGGCCATTTTGAATTTGTTTGCTCCCAAAAAGTAATCAGGTCATTGGCTGACATAGCTGAACATATTTGCCAAATTAGAAAAGGATCTGATGGAAACTTTTTCCTGAAACGCGCTAACAAACTTTTCTTCGTTAGTGGCCATAGTAATTTAAGGGTTGATGATATGGGTAACAAAATGTCACCAAACAATTCCCCAGTGGTATGCGATGGCTATGTGAAGTTTGATGAAGCAGAAGTTGATAGATTAGTAGCTATCTTGAAAACAAATAACTGCTGCGGCGGCGGCGGACCATGCGGAATACAGTAAGCAGCCCGCCTCAGCGAGGGCTGCTTAATGTTATTGTTTTATCTTGTCAATATAAACTTTCACTCTAAGCTCTCATTATCAGTTCGGGCTCTATAAATTATATTGAACAGTATTAACAAAGAAAGACGGCCGTAGGAGCTGAAACACGACACCGTTGAGAACGCAACCAGCCGAAGAGGCGCGACTCAAGGAAGGGACATGACATGATAAGGCCATGATTGCAATTTCCACTGATGACAATGTTGAAATGTTGAAATAACATTGTATGATTTATCTCATCAGCGCTAATCTTTTACGTCATCCAGGCTGAGCTTAGTGGATCCAGCCAGCGCTGGCCACTTTTGTGGATACAGCCAGCTCTGGTCCTCTTAGTCGATCCAGCCAACTGGTCCTCTTGATGGATTCAACTAGAGCTAGTCCCTTTATTAGATACAACCAGGGCTGCATGGTCCACTTCGTGAAAGTGCTGGTCAGCCCCCGCCAACCCCCCACCCCACCCCCTAGTGGATATTGCAGTGCTGGTCCCATTGGTCGATCCAGCGACAACTGCATGGTCCTACTAGTAGATCCAGTCGCAGCTGTTGAACAGCTGTGACTGGATCTGCTATTAGTAGATGCAGCCACAGCTTAAACTAGTGTTCAACTGCAAAATGCGCATGCCTGGGACGGTCAAGTGTAGGCCAACAGTTGCCTATTGAGTACAGATTGACGGCATTAATATAGCCACTGAACTGATTACAAGATACTACTTAAACGAGACATTGATCCAATGCTGTTTTAATGCTAGGCCAACGTCTGCGACGCTGGCCCAACATTGAACCAACATTGAATAAATGTACAATGTTTGAGAGAAAGTCCTCCTGCAGCTCCCAGCAAACACAAGACATTTGTATAACATTTATACAACGTCGGCCAAACGTTTTCGACGTTGGTCCAACATTGCATGAAGTCATACAAATGGTTTGTGTTTACTGAGTGTCAATACAAGCTTTTGGGGTGGAGCAGTTTCCAAATCCCCGCAGTAATACAGTCCGTTTGTTTGCAAGCCAGGGACCAAGTAGGGGTAAGGGCAAAGGGCTTTAAATTATTAACTCATAGATGTCGCTCAAGTATATATGAACTTGCTGTGATTTGAGAACTTGCTCTTAATGAGGCTTTGGGTATGGAACGCATATTTAGTGTTATTATGGAATAGGGCCTTGGCCTACCCACGGGCACTATTGCCTTCTGGGGGACCCTTGTCCCGCGAATTTTGGCAGTTGACCACACCTTTAATTGTCCCATCAGTGGATCCAGCTACAACTGGGCCCATTAGTGAATCCAGCTGCAGCTGGTCCTTTAGTTGATGCATATGTCTCTCCCATTTAACTGAAAAAGTGTGAATGATGCTCTTTGCTCCTAGGGATGGTCCGTTTTCATAGTCCATTTATGATTTGGGACTGAAAAAGGGTGGTTTGTGTCCCGAATCGCGGGTAGGTCCGCTTTCTGAATCTAATAATACATTATATGAATGGGGAAAAAATTGGGACTGGCTAAAGGTGGTCCGTATTCCGGGATGGTCCGCATTGTGAGGCGGTCCGATGCCGGGTATCCACTATATATTGCGCAAACGTCATAATATCAGCCTACATGGCCATGATGAACCATTATTATATTTTCGCTAATTTAACAATTTTATTTACTATAAATAAACATGTGTGTGTGCCCCCTTAGGCTACCTTGTTGTTTATGCGTTTTACTTTCACTCACGGTACCATTTTTATTCTTTTTCAATGATGACCGTTATCTGCCACTTGGTACTTTTAATGTCCTGATTATACATACAGTGTGTCTTACTCCGCTGTGAACAGGTTTGTTTTGGTGGGGTGGCAATATTTAAAAAAAAACTTAAATCCTTAATAGCTCGGAGCAGTAAAATAAAAAAATAAAACACCATTCTCTATGGATTAAATTTTTGATTAAAATAAACAAAACAGTTATGCATCTTTCAGGCTGCCACAAAAAAACACATAATGGTTACAATTTTTTTTTAATTCTAGCAGTCGAAGTATGTAATATTACAAAACTTATTAAACTGTTATGCTTACCACTCCGAAAACATGTAACTTGATTTACTTTATGTAGCATAACTATGTGTGCATAGATTCGTGTAATGATTGAATAATCAGTGATTTATAATTATAATCACATCTGCCTGATTCTCATACTTCATTTATCTGATACAACAGTACCTGTCAGAATTTTTACTATATTGTTGCTTATATTTTCGGAACTATCTTTTCTCTAAATATATATCGAAAAAGAAGATAATTAAAAACAAAGTAGGCCTATGTTTGGAGTGTTTCTGAGAGTGGTTCTCCGGCTCAACTCCTAAAAATAGGCTTCGACTCTGTACGTCCTTTGGATTAACGTTTCACACACGTTTTGCCATTACATATTATAACTGCATCTCTATATCTATCTTGTATTATTTGTTAGTGTAATATTGAGGTATCATTGAATTAAATGTGCCGATAACAGTTTTCATAAGGTTATTGACATAACGTATATTACATAATAATATGATAAAATATAAATTTAAGGATAATGACTTTACACGATCATGATCATAGCTATAATAGCACTTTAGATAATAATTTTCTTTCATTTCAGATTAATTTTTTTTCATTTCAGATTAACTCATTTAATTATCATTCAAATTGTATAATGTACCGTACATTTATTTTTTATGAATAATATTCTGCAATGAATTAATAGGATTTATCGTAGTAGGGCAGTAACTCTAACGCTAAGTAACTCAAGGCCAGACCCATACACAGTTAAGGTCATCTTAACTTCAAACACACTAAATGTTGAGGACATTTTTCAAACATACGCGCCACAAGGATACATTAGGTCTGCTCCCAACTTACATTCCAGAAATTTCACAACAGCACTGCAAGATCCAGATAGTACTGCCGCCTTCTGCCATCACCATAAGATTATGACCAATGTTAGTTTCAACTCTCCCAAATTGGAAGAAAAATATAGGCCTAGCTGCAAGAATGAATGCTACACATGAATAAAATATCTTTTGCGGAGGACAGTTTATATTGTATGACAACTAAATGCCAGAACTGCGTAATAATTGCTTTATGTACGAAGAGCTATTATTGGACTTTGCAATGACCTTAGGTTGTCCTTGGTATTGTAGCCGGGTGTGTGTATGACGGACTGTAGTGATTACTACTCTGACCAATGAATCGACTCTTTGGCTAGATGCGTAGCACTCAGGCATCACGATGCAAGCGTTGGTGGTTCGGTCCCCGGGCTGGGCAGTTTCAACACTGCTACATTGGCGCCCAATAACGGTTCTCCTTGTCGGTAATGCAGTACCAATAGGCCTGACCTCAGTACAGAACACTGGGGATAGGGTTGCGGTAAAAGGCAGGCAGGAGAAGTTAACCCACGAGTGTGTTGAAGGCTGCTCGGGGACGAGCAGATATTTGAGAGGGGAGTATGTAGCCGGGTGCATGACGGACTGGAGTGATTACTACTCTGGCCAATGAGTCGACTCTTTGGCTAGATGCGTAGCACTCAGGCATCACGATGCAAGGGTTGGTGGTTCGGGCCCCGGGCTGGGCAGTTTCAACACTGTTACAGTATGATACTTGTTTGTTACTGTAAAGGCCAAACCTGCAACCCGAACATATATATTTTTTTATTTTCTATAGCATACCCCTTTCCATGAATGTGTAAAACATTACTTTTTTGCGTCAAATTGTGCAAGTGCTTGAGGACGGGTGTGAAAACCCCCAGTGTGGTATGACCTTGTTCTTGACCTTTTTCAAATAATCTATATATAGCACCGAGTTATTAATACCTATAGGCATATGTTGACCTGTGTAAATATCCAAATATGACAAATAGTTCAGTTATTCTTCCACTTTTCTAAATTAGTATGTAACATGACATCATATAGCATTTTTGGCCTCCAGAAGTGTTAACTGCGCATTGGACGTCTGGCAATTCAAAATTATGCGCAGAATATACCAGATTGGAATTAATTTCTTAAGATTTTCTTTTATTTGACAATCAAATGACATTATAAAGCACCCATCGGGAAGGGGAGCCTCAGTGTATCTGAACAATTACGCTTGGTTCATATTCTAACCCATCATGCAATTAGTTATGTTTATGGGTGATGTGTAGGCTTACTACACACATATAATGTTAACAGTCACAGGGATTCATGACGACTTTTGGAGTTTGGCAGAGACGCAAGTCAAGAGTCCATAACACCTGAAGCTGGATACACTTTTATAGGACACAAGAGACACAGGTCCACAGCGCTGGTTCAGCGCCGGGCCAACGATATTAGTTTGCATTATGAACAAGATGTTGGCCCAACACTGGGTCAATGCTTACAGCTCGTTTCATTTATATATAAATATGCTTTTTTTCCGGTTGACCTCTCGGATTAATCAGAGCTGTCAAACAGACGCTGTCTTAATTACAGCAAACAAATTAAAACGTGATGACAGCCGTGCATGGTTTTGACACTCCCCGCCAGAGAGGGGTGACGATCCCCGAACAACTATTATCACGGCTCAATCAATATAAAACTTAATTAATTTAAACAAACAAAACAATGCTAACTTTAGAACCTCTTTGTTCAGTTAACCCATCGTTTAACCACTGACAACACTCCTTTATCAAGGCAACTAAATTGACAGCAAAATGTGATACATTATAACACTGATCACTTCATGTTATTCTAAACACTGTTTAGTTCATTACAAGAATACTCCAAGCTCAGCATCGCCTAACTAAGGCGCTTCCCACCCCAATTTCATTCGACATGTTTACACATTTGTTTCAATAATTTTAATTTTCAATATTCCAGTTCATAATGCACCCCTGTGTCAACTCATGTATCCCCTTTCTTGTAACACAACATCTAACTAATTTACGCACACATGATCATTAGTAAGAATACTTCGAGTCGTATATAATTTTAGATTCAAACAATAATGAGATACAATAGATACAGAGTAACACCTAATTGACTTATAAGTTTAATCGTTGAACTGCTTTTACTCGTCTACCACTTTAGGTGCAATAGGTGGGGGAGCCGCCTGAATCACCTGTTCTCGCTGTCTCCTCGCCCATCGCATCAGTGGGTTCTTTACTGCTCGATGGAATTGGATCGACCAGCTGTGGTTTCTGAAATTCCAGAAGGTAAATCGTCAGCAGTCTTCGAAGGGGTGTCAGAGTCAATCAAATGTAACGGTTCATTAGTAGATTGACCCTGATCCCATCCTTCCAGCTCATACAATCTCTGAATAGGTCGATCATATGTCTTGTCACCTATTTTGACGGTGGTCGAACAGACAATGTTGTCACTAGATTCCCTTACATTTACAATGACACCCATTGGGCATAATATAGGCTTATCAAAATCTTACCGGATTAAGACCACTTGACCCTGAGATAGGGCATGGTACGTGTGGACTTGTGATGTTTGCTCCAAATGTACGGCCCGCATGACAGCGCATATGAAAAATAAAATACATATGCCAGTCCCCGTTTTAAATGTTCGAATCGGAGGACGACACATTGATAATTGTTTAATGGTGTGTTTCTTGTCTCCTTGTCCTCCCAAGGTAACGCCCCGGAATAACGTTTTTTTCCGTCAGTCTTAGAGGATTTACTCTCCCTGACTGTCTCCACTGTATAAGTCACAGAGAATACAAGGCAAGAGGCAAGAAACAAAATACATGTAGGCTTATATGCTAGTTTCCGTTTTAAATGTTCAAACCAGACGACGGCACCTTGATAATTGTTTAATGGTTTATCTTTTCCCTCCTTGTCCTTCCAAGGTAACGCCCCGGTATAACGCTTGAATTCGTCAGTCTTAGAGGATATACCCTCCATCACCAAATCCACTGAATCGGTCATAGAGGATACAGGTGCATCAATTCCTCTACTCCTCAACGACCAGAAATCGTGTAAGTCCGAATAAAGACGCACACCATTCCCGGCCGTCGAAGAAGAGGAAGAGATACAACACAAATCATTCTGGTTATTTGAACAAGTACCTGAATCTGTCATGGACTAGAAATTGGCAACGTCTCTACACGAACCACCATTCCCAGCCGTCGGAGGAGAGGAAGAGATGCAACATAGCCCGGAGGGGGTTTTATTTGACATATTCGAGGTATTATAGTTGTTAAAACAAGCCCCTGACATAATATAACCTAACTTAGTATTCCGAGCGACAAACCCACATGACAATCTGATAACGTCTGGTTGAATTATATCCCAATAATGGTTAAGACCAATCAACATATGTATTTCTATATCTTCACCTGCATTTAAATAGGACACGTTCAATTGTGTAAGTTCTTGAATCACATCACTCGACAGTTTTGGTTTAAAAATTTTAGAACTAATCGTTTCAACACCTAAGCATTGTAACTCAACAGATGATGAAATCTTACTTCATGCAGGTTTTTCAGTCGACTTTGGGTCACATTACTACTACTGTACGACCCGTAGGTCAGTTTTTCTATGGCAATATGTTTTGTTTCAAGTTTGTTAAGCACTGAATTTAGAATGAAGCTACGATCACTGCCAATATCTAATAAGATATTAAAGTCTTCCACTTCTCCACTCCTTGTCGTTAATGGGATAGATATCGTCTGTAAGAGGATGGTGGTGTTCGCCTTGGTCGTCAGACCGATAAACCCTGGAACAGCAGTATCATCGTCATTTTGGTCCCATGACCCGGTCCGACCTTCAGCTATAGAGACATTATTGTTATTGTGGGACACTGGGTGTTGTAACGAGTCCTGTCTCTCCTGGCCTGAATCACATGCGTAATTAGATGGTACACCAAGATTCGTATAAACTGAATCGTTCCTCTCCTCGGTTTTCACTAGCGAGTTCAACCTACTACCGCTACTAGGTGCCACAATATCACGACTAGGTGGCTTCCTAGACACATTGACAGCCCTGTTTGGCCTACGGCGGACAAGAGCCAGACTCCGATTTTCACCCGTAAAGGAGGAGCTGTTATTAAATTTTAAAGTATTTGTTTCATCACTACCATGCACCCCTACAATGCACCCAGTTTACATAATAGGGGGTGATGCGGCGCATCACAGTGATGGCACTTTATCTTAGTAGGACAATTTTGGCCAGGTGATTGGCTTTAGAACACTGATAGCAAGCACCGTAATTATAAATGCCTTGCCTTCTCTTTGTAACTGAGAACTTCAAAAACTGATCACATGAGACAAGACTATGATCCTTGCCGCATGTGAAACAGCAATCACTTCTGTAAAGTAGATTCACTAGATGACTTGCTTGTGGCCTTCATAGATGTAGAAAAGCAGAGGGCACGTTGACGGGTGGCTACAGAATCTTGTAGAAAGGTCAATAAATGTGGTAGATCCCCTTCCTTGCCCTTGCTCACGTCCGTCCATTCCAATGCCAACTGACAAGGCAGACGGCTGATTATAATGGGTGTAATGATTATGCCATACTTGGCGGCTTAAATTCCGAAAAACGACAGACTTCTGACTTGTGATTGTACAGAGTTGTAAAAGTCCCATAGACATTCAGTGTCGCATGAATTTAAAACCTTTGGAGGGCTTAATTTCAATAGTTCTTGCAAATGTTAAAAAATTAGTTGACTGGAATCGCCAAAGCGTTCCTTCAAAATGCTACAAGCGTCAGTGAACCCCACGTCAGACATGGCGATTCCGCTCACAGCGTGCGCGGCATCCCCGACAAAAGCGAGTTTAAATACGCAAATTTGGATTAATTCGAAATATTTTGTGAAAAGACTGAGATTTCAAAGGCCTGCCAAAACGCGTTAAATTTCAGGTACTCACCACTGAATGTCTGGAGGCTTAATTTAGGCAATTTCACCGTTGGTTTCCCTGCTGGGGGTGATTGGCGTGCAGCGGACCAAGCCGATGTGGACACAGCTGGGGATGGCACTGACTGGGATGAAAGAACGGCTGGCACAGACATCGTCATGGAGGTGACAGGTGGAGTCTCCTGCAGATTGATCAGATCTCCTTCGGTGGTCTAGCTCCTCTTCTGAAAGCCATACTAATAGGGATTCATAAATCTCATCTGCCGATTTATGAGATATGGCATTTGGCTTTCAGGCGCCGGGACAAAGTCTCTGTACAGGCTTGTGGACTCATATTGTTTATATAAATAAAATAACTTTACACTCATGTAGCACTCTCCAGCTGGGTCAAATTATACACTAACCTGTACCCAGATAGTCCTAATGGCGGTCATTGGCACGGACCGGTCCACTCTTGACTCGTCCTCTCTGGAGTCAGGAGTCATGCAGAGTCGCGACTCGCGTCTCTGCCCAGGTTCTCTACCATGTTAAAAGTCATAGGGATTCATTATGACTTTCGGAGTTTGGCAGAGAATGAGATGCAAGTCATAACACCTGAAGCTGGATACACTTTTACTAAGACACAAAAGACAGACAGCTGCTTTACAATATGTACAAGAAAATGAAAACGACCCTCTCAGCTAGGGTTTTGACTTTAGCAGTGACTCCAAACCCCTCAGCCTCACACTATAAGCTGAAAGAATTTGTTGCCTGAGCGAATCAATAGCCTGCGTCCACTCACATGGTCGCCCACAAAGCCAGCAACGCTCAGAGAGAGTCTCCACTATCACCAGGCAAAAAGCTACCCGGCTAAGCCAAGCTACTCACATTGCGGGGAGCTCGGCCGCACTGACCGCCATTTTCCACAGCTGCCAGTGTAAAAAAGACAGTGACTCCACCTATCGATAAGACGGCAACGGTGTTGGCCCTAGTCAGCTAGCGCCCTCTGGGGATCACAGTAGAGCCAGGCCCGCTAAAACATGGCGGTTAGTGTGTCAGAGCCTCGCGATGTCATCAGGGTAGCATAAAGCGGTAACTAGCCACGACTCGGTAACCAGTTACCGCTCTTAAGCCAAGTCATAATCACTGCGAAAAAGTGAGAAGTGACAGAGAATTATCGCACCCAAACCTAGTGGTGACATCAGTAAATGTCACATTATCATCTGAACCAGGCGTTGGCACGATGCCGGTCAACCACCTTAGGATGCTACACTGGCATCGCGCCAACTACAACAAGCAAGACACAGTGTTGGCCCAATTATTGTACCATATGAATACAGCCCACATTAATGCTTCGGTGTCCCGTGCTGGTACAACACTGGTCCACTATCTCCAGATACTGGCCCAGCGTCGCACCAACGATTGTGCGGAGGACCACCATTCACCGTTATTATGCTACCTGTAGGCTACTTTGACCCATCTCCAAACAATCACTGACCGCCTTTGTCCTGCAATTATAGGTCCACAGCGCTGGTTCAATGCCGGGCCAACGATATTAGTTCGTATTATGAACAAGACGTTGGCCCAACACTGTGTCAATGCTTACAACTCGTTTCATTTATATATAAATATGCCTTTTTTCCGGTTGACCTCTCGGATTAATCTGAGCTGTCAAACAGACGCTGTCTTGATTACAGCAAACAAATTAAAACGTGATGACAGCCGTGCATGGTTTTGACATAGGCTATAATGAATAGATGTGCCGGTATGTAATCTTCTTGGGAATATATATAATCCCAGACAGCAACGTAATGGTGGGCCACCGGTGGCCCACCACCTAATGCCACCGGTTGCTAGTGGTGGCCCATTACACGGATGTCCAGCTGATAACAGGTGGCCTACTAGCTACATTTTTTGCCGGTGGTGGACCCCCTGCAAACATTTTTACGTTATTGGGACGTTTTGGGGACGTTAGGGTTATTATGACTACGTCCTTAGCACATCCCCGTTACGTTCATCCATGAATGACGAAACCGGGACCTTAACGAACGTTATATTTCGTACAGTGTTTGCAGGGCCACCAGTGGACCATCAGTGGTCATGAGTGGCAAATCCCACCCTCCGACTGCTGCCTGCGTGCCACTGATGGTCCACCAGTGGCTTTTTTGCCGCTCATCGTAGCATTTTAGGAAATACAATGATGTCGAATGATGGTAGGATTTGTTTTATTGTAGTTCCTGATAAAAATATTATAGAAAATATAACTTCAGTGATTTCATGGCAGCCGTTTTGAATTTCATGTTTTACAAAACATCCACAAGGATGAGAGCTCCACATCCACCCAGATATCACGTACATAGGAGAACCAGCCAAGCATAATCAAAACAGAAGAAAACTATCAGCCAAAACAATGTTAGCCGCAGTTTCACTGCGATATCCGGTTGTTTTTGTTCATATTTGCATAAATATAGACTTTACAAATTTTTTTTCTAAAAAACAAATGAAGAATTGGCTTTCTCATACCTGAAAACATAAGAATAGACATATTATTTATGTCTCTAGCGTATGTAGTTGCAAAATTATTTGTGAATATGTTTATTTTTATATATTTTGGCGGTCATCTTGGATTTCGCCATTTTAGACCTTTTCTCGACCTATAAAAAATGCAATCCCTTTTTTTCTTGATCTTCATGGTATTTTAAGTCAGAATCAAGTGAAAAACCAATTTTAACAGACAAATTTCACGACAGTGTTATTATTATGTGACATATAGGTTACTAGGGGAGACTGGGGCACCTTGAGACGGAAAAATTCAGACCCCCGAAACATAGATTTAATTTTCAAAGTAAAATATTCTGACGACATATACAGATACAGCATCCAGTGGGGTATATTTGAGCAAGAAATGAAAATTATCGGATATGTGTAACCTTACATTTTTTAACAAAACAGATTTTCAAAAAAGTGTCTCAATGTACCCCGTACTCGGGCACCTTGAGACACCACATGGGGTACCTTGAGACGCCAAATTAGGTACCTGAAAACAACATGGATCTAACTAAATCAAGATTTGAATACTACATATACCTGTAGATAAAGCCTGCAGTTGGCTAATGTTAGATTTTGCAGTAAAATATGTGCCTGAAAAAAATTGGGGGCTCCTTGAGACACTTTCGGGGCACCTTGAGACAGACCTGGGGCACCTTGAGACTGCTTTGGGGCACATTGAGACAGCGTCTCAAGGTGCCCCACCCTGACTGACCTCACATCTGATATCATAGTTTGTGTGTGGGGTGTATTTGAACCAAACCATTATACATAAGTTATAAAGTGAAAAAACAAGTGTAAGATACCGCCAAAATCATAGGGAAATCAAGTATTATGTGATCTATAGAAACAAATATTGATCAGCCAAAAAATCTACTTTTCATGTAAAAAATGGACCTAAGCTTACATGCATGCCCAGGATGTCAGATAGCCATTAGCAATAGGGTGAACAATCGAAATTTGTTAGTTTTGGTATCATTGACCAGATGGCGTACAAATCGCAAAATAATATCTGTGTCAAACAGGCCTGTCTCATGGTGCCCCATGTCTCAAGGTGCCCCAGTCTCCCCTATACATACCAGCATGTCCAGTCTGGGCTGAAGACCAGAGCTTGGCTGTCTACTGTCACTGGATGACTCTCTGTGTGGAACACGTGTGTGCATCAAGAAAGCCGAAGTATCCCGGAACCGGCCGAATCATCTCCTTACAGACAACAGTAAGGTAGACGCCATATTGGAAAATATAATGAAGAATCTGTCGGCATCTAGCTATAAATACACTATATAAATTGTATTTTATATTTTTTTCTGAATTATTGTAATCTAATGCGTCTGTCAGTACATATATTTTATTCCTCTTTTAGGAGATTAGGCTTGGAAACAAGCTTATACCCGGGGTCCCACCCGTCGGTCTTCACGTTGCAATGAGCTTACCGCCGGGTCCTAGGAAATATCAACCAGTTTCGGCTCCGTCACAAACAGGACGAGGATCGCAGAGGTATCCTTTTATTTAAAAGATGGAAAGTTTTTAACATTACTTTGTTAAAATGAATAAATACAAAAATAAAATGTCTTAATACTAATAATGTGACAGTTGTTGACACTGTGACTGTCTCTGACAGTGACACTGACAGTGACCAGCTGACAGCTCGTGAGTGTGACGCCTGACAAGTGACGGTCACGATGTCAGATCGGACAGCTCGTCAGATCGACAGATGTGCGCGTGACTGGCAGTCAGTGTCACTGTCAGTGTCACAGGTGACAGGGTCAGTGTCTTCTTCCAATAGGCTAACGTTACTGGCCAAACTTCAATATTGAAAACGGGGGGCAGGCATGCGTGTGGGTAATACTGATAAGCCTACAGTCTGTTTCACCAGAACCTGGGAGTAGCCTTTTTTTAATTTGCTCGGGCGCTCTTCAAAATTTTTTAACAAAATTTTTCTCGGATAATTTTTTTATGTTCCCCTAACATCCCTAAAAATTTGGTGCAATTTTGTTGTGTATTTTGGAAGTTAGACCATTTGGCATGTAATAGGATTCTTGTTTCACGGCAATGGTGTTAACGAGAGCCGTAATTTCAAAAAATTATTACATGCCAAATGGTCTAACTTCGCTGATACACAAAAAAAATCCACCAAATTTTCAGGGATGTTGGGGGAAGGTGAAAAAATAATCCAAGAAAAATTTTGTTAAAAAAAAATAAAGAGCGACCGAGCAAACTGGAAAAAGCCTACTCCCAGGTTCTGGTGAAACAGACTGTAACTAGTTTTTTGTCTGTTTTTTAAATTTTTTCGTGCCATCGGCATGTCACTCAAATGTCAAAATCTCAATGTAGTCTAGTCTAGCCTACATCTGATCTATCATCTAGCCTCAGTAGAATCTAGGCTAGTTAGATTCACAGACACAGCCTCACAGGGTTAGACCCTACGAAGTGGCTCCTTCCGGCCAGGTAGAATGGGTTCTGCCGGCCGTCAAGTTTGCCCTATGTGGAAGAGACTCCCTGGCCGGCCCGCCGTGACTTATCAAGCCGGCGCCCGTGATTTTTGTTTGCCCTGGATATCTAGCTCTATCACAGACTGCCCGGGCCTTCTGACTCTTAGTGTTAGCCACCCTGAAGTGTCATTGATCCCATGTTTTAGATTAAAAACAACGCAAGTTCATGTCTTATTATTCTGCAGGTACAGTACATATATGCTCATCATTCTCTTTTTCTTTATCTGTTAGTTTTCGTTCACTGGGCAGGTGGTCGTAGAGCGATCTCAAGATCTCATGGTCATGCTCCAAGTTGATGTCGATGATGACCTGATGACAAGACGCTGTCCATCTTGGGAAGCTTTCACTCTGAATTGAGCAGGACATTCCTGTCTGAAAGATGATGTGTTGGGTCTTTCTCCAGTTGTCCGTGACTTGAATTCACATCTTCCTTGCTTGCAGCAGTATGTCGCCTCAACATATACAAGTTCTTCCTTGATGCTGATATTTCTTGCACAACGTCTCTGAAGTGCAGCCACTGTTTGGCTGTCACGACGCCAAAACTTTGTGTATGTCACTTTCTCATATTCTCTAACACGTAGTTCAGAAAATGTTTCGAATTCGTCTCTCAACGACAAAGTAGTTGCCATTGTGGTAAGTATCTAGTACTTTTTTTTTGCAGAGATAGTGAGCCGTATGTTACTGATAGACAGCACAATACATAATGATTTGACTTAAAGATTATGTCCCTTTATATATATCAAACTTGTTTCTCACCTAAACGAATTGATTATCACAAGTGGAGAGGTGCTGATGGCGGGCCGGCCAGGGAGTCTCTTCTACATAGGGCAAACTTGATAGCCGGCGCGCCAGCCAGGAAGAACCCATTCTACCTGGCCGGCGCGCCGACCAGAGAGCCACTTCGTAGACACTAACTGATTGGACCCTTCCATTTTTATCCTCTGTGCGCCCATGAGGAAGTGCAGGGTAGGCAAACAAAACTTCACCCAGGTTTTACCCTGGGTAAACTAGTGCAGCCTTCCCCAAGTATCTCATTTCACTGAGATTTCCACATTGTTCTGTCCAAACGGTAATGATGTCCTCCAGAACTTCTTCGTAGGTCAGTGGACATAGTCTATTTTCATTTTTTGCATTTTTTTTACAAAAATTTAAAAAATGGCACAGGTCTGCGTAAAAACAATTATCAGAAGGGGCCACAGCATGCCTGTTCCACTTACCTGTTCAAGCATTTCTTGCAGCTATCATGAAATTAAAGGCGAGAGCTGCCATAATTTTTCGTAATTGCGAGAAATCTAATGATTGGAACCCTCTAACAGGAGATAAAAGTGCCATTCAAAACAAAGAACTCTTTTAATTCTACAATGATGGCTTCTTTTCTACTAGTAATAGTGAGCAAAACGAACAAAGAAAGAAAGAAAAATATGTCTTTTATTGCAGTGTATCACAAATTCACATAAATCCTCAAAAAAATAAGAAAAAGCACCAAAATACTTCTTCGGACGTACCTATCTAGGCCCTACAGTCTGTCCGACGACGACGGTGGAGGATGGTCCAAAATGAAAGTTAGCTTTGGGTGAGATCATTAATTGTCGTAAATTGTGACGGACGGAATTCAGAGACAAATCCCTAGGTGCAGTTCGCAAAAAAGTTTTTAGGATTTTTTTAAAATCTATTTGAAATACTTGAGAGAGAACAAAGTTAATCACATAACTTTTTATATGTTGGCACATATGTGTTGCTTAGCAACTGATAAAGTATTAGCTTGACGGACGGAATCACAAAATGTGCCTTTAACTGACCCCCCTTATGTTTGCTCAAAATTCTCTGATTATTATACACATGCATCAAATTGAATACATGTTTTAAAATGTCTTAGTTAGATGCTATTTAGTGCTTATATAATTTTTTTTATATCTCATCTCATACATTTAGGATGAGTGAAAACCCCGAGTAAAGTCAGTGTGACAGACGGAAAGTGATAGACGGAAAACTTGTTTTTATAATGTGGCCTCCATCCTCCCCTAAATCCACACATTTTATCTGATCCTGAAATTATTATAACTACATCGTACATTTGCATAGCAAATATTAAAGTCTCCACCTTCCACAATTAAAAGTTTTATTGCCAATGCAGTAACGATGGGCCTTTAAAACATAAGTGACATGGCGCCATCTTGGATATGCAAATTAGCTGATTTTCGAACCCAACCAGGGTAATTGATCAAAGGGTGTTGGCAAGAAATTTGGTGAAGATCTGATGATCCGGAATATTGGCGACTAGAGAGTGTTTACATCTATCTTGGATATGCAAAATAGCCCATGGCGGCCATGTTGAATATGCAAATTAGCTAATTTTCAAACTCGACCAGAATAATCATTTCGTCAATCTTGGATATATATGCAAATTAGCTCAGCATAATGTGCAAAATAGCTGATTTTCGAACTCAAACAGGATAATCCATCAGAGGGTGTTCAGAAGAAATTTCGCAAAGATCGGATGAATTTTAGAGACTGGAGAGCGTTTACATCGATCTTGGATATGCAAATTAGCCCATGGCAGCTATTTTAAATATGCAACTTCAAAGGTTATTTTCTAAATAAACCAGAATAATCCTTTAGAGGGTATTCAGAAAGATATCGGATGAATATCGGCGACTAGAGAGCGTTTACATCGATCTTGGATATGCAAATTAGCCCATGGCGGTCATGTTAAATATGCAAATTAGCTGATTTTCAAACTCAACCAGAATAATTCTTCTGTCGATCCTGGATATGCAAATTAGCCAAGCATAATATGTAAAATAGCCAATTTTCTAACTCAACAAGAATAATCCATCAGTCAGAGGGTGCGCGTTCAGAAGAAATTTAGCGCAGATGGGACGAATATTGGCGACTGTAGAGCATTTACATCGATCTTGGTTGCAAACTAGCCCATGGCGGCCATGTTGAATATGCAAATTAGCTGATTTTCAAACTCAACCAGAATAATCCTTTAGAGGATATTCAGAAAAGTATTCGCGAAGATCGGATGTATATTGGCGACTGGAGAGCGTTTACTTCTACTTTGGATAATGGATATGCAAATTAGCACATGACGGCCATGTTGGATATATATGAAAATTAGCTGATTTTTTCGAACTCAAACAAGATAATCCATTAGATGGTGTTCAGAAAAAACAATGAGTCTCCAACCACATACAACGCTAAATTTTTTAATTGGAATTTTTACTCCATTAAAGTTGTCATGCTACTGCAATCCACAACTTCAAGTTGGTATAAATGACTTGTTTCTGTATGATTCAAATCAAAACATATATATGCCGACTAATCTAGCAAATTTAATACTCATTTCTCAGTCAAATCGATAAATGTCACTCACACATCTTCGAACCATCTAATTACCAAATGGGAAGACTGTAATTCAAACTTTCCAAAAGATATGAAGCATCAAAGAGAGTTTTAGCTATTATATGCTGCGACTTTGGTCATAAACGGTCAGTCATTTTTAAACTAAACCTGTAGTTTCCTCAGTTCTGCACTTCGTCTTGGGTTTCCATCTTAAAAAATCAAAATTAATGTTTATGAAACTAATTGTGATTGACAAACTGGACAGTGGTGTGACCTTGACAATTAAAGTAGGTCAAAGTCACTCATCTTCAAACTCGACCTGTAATTTCCTAAGATGCATCTGTATACCAAATGAAGACTCCACCTGAAACGATTCAAAAGATATAGCACATCAAAGGAATTTTAGTCCAGATATGCTGACAGCTGTGACCTTGATATTGACCCGAAGTCAATCAGGGTCAATGGATTAAAAAAACCAAAGGCATATGGTATACAAGTTTACGATCTAAAGTCAATACAATAAGTCATGTTGACAGGGGATCGAGCTATTTGAGTATGATGCGCTGGCGGACAAGCACTGACGGAAGATGCAGACTGCTAAGGGATGACAATGTAGCTAAAAAACTAAAAAGCCAAGCACATAAAATTGTCATTTCACATCTCGACTCCCTCCCCCCCATGATTCCCCCCAGCCCGAACCCTACCCCCCGCCCCAGATATGTCCCAGTGACTACAGACAGCACATTATTGAGTTGCATGCCTTTAAAAACCTGTTGGTAATACTTGGCTTTGCATTTGCCTCTTGTGTTTCTCATGTCTAGCGGCAAGTGAAAAAAAAAAATTGAAGTTCATACATAAGTCATGTTAACATTACGTAAACTAATTATGGTACTTATGGTAAATATTTTATTTTAGGCTTGGGAATTTTTTATGTACAAGTGATAATAAATTAGCAGCCTAATCTTACATGTAGACCAATTCTGAACTCGTCATCGGGTAAAATTGACATGAAACTTGCTTCGGTTAAACAAAAAAACACATTTCCGTCCGTAACACCAGCAAATTCCGTCCGTCAAGGCAAGGTTTTCCCTTAATATATTTTGTACTGGCACATCAATGTAAATAATCATCTTTTCTAATAATTAGTGTTAGGGAGCAGTAAGAGAAAACAGAAAGTTTCACTGAATAAATTTATTATACGTGGCAGCACATTAATTAAAAGACTTCAAAATGTGACGGACGGAAATTGCATAATTTTTTTTTTTTTTTACAATGCACAATATAGACATACACTATCAGTTCTGAGACATTTCTACATCGAACATTATTAACTCTCTGAACTAGGTTGACAGCTTTTTTATTTTCCGTCCGTCACGGCTCAAAAAGACATTTCAGATATTAATGTGTTGCCAGGGCGACAAGATTTTGCAAAAACAAAAAAAATCTAGAGAATCAAATCCGCTCCTATGTTTTCTTCAAATTAGAATCTTGATTTAGATAAGAATCGTGCAATAAAATTTGAGCTATTTGGTTGACAGATTAATGATATGACCTCTTTTCGGTATCCAGGGCCTAAGAAAAATAATTGTTGGTTTCCGATTGGTTGTGAAAATAGAACAGGGTAGGTAGCAATATTATTATTTTTTTTTCTTTATTTTATTTTTTTTCTAAAATTTATTCAGGGTAGATAGGAAAACTATTTCATTATTTTATTTTTTTACATTACCTTTTCCTCAATTTTCTTGCAAACATTGATACGGTTCAAGAGTTAAAAGGTTAAAACCCTGAATTGAAATGAGAGGTTTAAATAGCTGACATCGTTATGGGCAGACCCATGCAGAATCAGTCTGCACAAATTGCCCAGTCACAGTTATTCTGTTGATTTTGTGGAACCTTGTGATTTTGCGTAGTCAATAACATCAGTCTTCCCAGAAAAAAACATATAGGCCCTACATTTGTTGACAACAACATTTGACTACGATTATATGAGCAACAATCAGAGTAGGTCAACTTCAAAGAGTGTGTAGCATAAGCCCCCTACTGTCACATGTGTACCGCTATGTTATAAATTCTGGCTTACACATGTTAGTGATGTTACAGTGTACACACAACTCTGATCAGCACATACATGTTTGCCTGCCAAAGTCTGGCGTGTCACTGACCCAGTGACTAAAACACAAAATCGGCCGTTTCCCGATATGTAGCCTAGATCATAGATGCCTTTGAAATCATGTTCCTGGATTTTCGGCAAGGGTTGGTCGGCAATCGGAAACCAACAATTATTTTTTTTTAGCCCAGTCAGTCAATTTGCAAGGGCTTGTCACAAAATTATGTAGCCATTATTATCTAGTCATTTGGCAACAACCCTGAAGATTTCGCGAAATTCCATTGAGCATTTCAAGAGTTAGACCATTTGACATGTAACGCAATTCTGAAAATAAACCGGAATGAATAATAATGGGTTTATACATGTTATAGAGAAGTGTCATAAATAGACGTTTACTACATGTCAAATGGTCTAACTTTTAAAATATAGAATGTTTTTTACGAAATTTTCAAGATCGATGCCAAATGACTATAGTTCTACGTATAAGCCCGGATCTCTACCACGATTCGTGGTAGCTGGCGCTGTGCCAATTTTTGGGGAGGTGCAGGATCTTCGGTCCCGGGGAGGAGAAGGTGAGATAGTCGGTGGTAGTTTTATGACTCTTAATGTTTTGATAAGAACGGGAGAACTCTCTGATGTAGTGGCCTGTGAAATGTGACACCCAAAGTATCTACAGTAATTACCCGTTATAGCACGAATCGTTACTACACGAATTGGATATAACACGATGCAACCATGGATCCCAAAATTGTACACTTCCTTTTTTACCATTTTTCTGGAAAAATTGTGTTATAAATATTTGAACATCCAATTAAGCATGAAATTGTCCGCCAACATCACATGTTAATTGTGCCGTAGCGGTAGGCCCAATCCTTCACGCATGACGCTCACGCAAAGTCGCCGGCAAGTAGTATTGCACAGCACATAACGACACCCTTTTAGAACAACAGTATCTCATTTTGTATTTGAGCATAAATTCAATTCAAACAAGAATTGTGTAATAGATAATGTAAAACGAATATGACGTGCACGATTTGATCTCAGAAATGTATTTATTTAATTAAATTAACTTAATGTGGCGTGTTTAGCAAAATAACATGTTTAATTAAATCGTGTAATAAAAATATTATAGCACGAATAATAATGTTTTTACATGGTTTTTTTAATCTGTATTAAAATATTATAACACAAATATGGTGATTCTGCAAGATTTTAAAATCGTGTGTAATGAAATATTATAACACGAATATGATGTGTTTTATATTGTGTTATAAATATTAAAACACGCATATGGTGTTTTTATATTGTGTTATAAAAGATTATAACACGAATGTGACATGCACGATTTGATGTCAGTAATCCTAGCTATTAAATAAAATTTACTTGATTCAGCAGGTTTAACTGAACAAATGGTTGTTTTTAAATCACGTAATAAAATAGGTGGCCAGAGGTGATGACACGCCGATCGTTTGATGAATGCTACTTCTTCACAACTCACATTGTGCAATGTAGAGCAGTGTTCTCGCTTGTATTGCAAGGTGTTATGTTCGCGACAATTTTGTGAAGCACATCATGTTTCTTGACGTGTAGTACACCGTTAAATACTACATGGCTAACACTTGAATTATTTATCGCCGTTTTATTCCATTCCTAATTATTTAAAATAATCATAAATCTTATATGAAATTTATCTCTTTGGACCAAAACGTTTTATCGACCATTGGCGGGCTGTTACGCAATCTTCGGCGCCGTCAGTGAAATGAAAGCAGTGGCTAGATTATGCCTAAATATTGGCCAAGCATTACAGATGCCGGCCCGTCATTGTAACAACATTGTCCGTTCGCTTTGCCACGTTAACCTTTTTACACCCATCAAACCCGAGTAATGTAAATTTAAAACCCAGTTTTTATCAGAACAATACTACCAAGTACAGCTACAAAACTGCTACACCATGCTTCTGCAGCACTTTATTTTAAGCAATAGATATATTTATATTATAATGAGGACTATGTTGTTCTAATTGTGAATTATTATTGTTCTAGTTTTGATGACTTAGTGACCGCAAGGTTAGTGTCTGCAGTACGGCAATATGGCAATATGTATTGGCGCTGGTTATATTTTCATATAGACTGGTGTATTGCAGATGTAAAATACACGGATTAGCTCGGGTGTTCTATCAAGTGTGTGGAATCAACCGTGGCAAATGATCAGTACATGTATTATTCAGTTTATCTTTGAGTCAGCGTGTTCCAACGCTGATTGGTCAATATCCCCCTCCCATCTCACCTGACCACGAAGCTGGCCCAGCCTTAAATCATTTGCGGGCATTTACAGTACACGATGATCGGCGTCATCAGTAAACGTGAGCATGTCAAACCGTTTCAAGCCTACAGCCTTGGTAATTATCCTATGAATAATATAACATCAGTTATATGCTGTTTTATTACACGATTTGGAAAAAAATAATATTCGTGTTGTAGTAATTGATTGCACGATATAAAAAATGCAAAGACATCATCTTCGTTGTGTTCAAACGCTGATTGGTCAACACCCGCCTCCCATCACACCGTGCCGTGTCAGGATGATTGACACTCTCGTATAATCTCACGTTGAGAGTGAGATTTCACAAGATTTTGGCTAGCAACCTCTACCCTCAAAACAATGACGTCATTAAACACTGTACATGACACAGACTTGTATACACAGCGTCACTCGCGTTCACGTGTCCTGTATTCCTGATTCAACTAATTTTACTTCTACTGTTTATATTAGACACATTCAACTAATTTTCACATTTTATTTTTTAAAAATAATAATTAATATAACTTCTTAAACTCCGATATTTGTACAGTAAATAGGGCCGGGAAATAATATACATTTAACAATATCAATACATCTAAATACTTCATCAGTTTTAAATGTACATTTTCATTTCACGAAAACGTAGGGCTCAAAACCATGATTCATTGACCAATCTTCGACAAGTGAGGTTTAACAATAATAGTTTTAGGTAGATTATGGAATTTGTCAAAAAATAAGCTCCTATGCCTCTCTAGAACAGGTTGGCAAAATTTTCTTGAGAGTAAAATCCAAAATGGCCGCCATCGTTCAATAGTGATATGTCATTTCTCACTAATTTTGGGGTATTGAGCCATTGAACCTTAAATCACAATTATAAGCTTTTTTGACCTTCATTTTCATATCAATACACATGTCAATTATGGGATATAACTTGTGTGTAATTTGGTAGATTGCAGAGGCTCGACTTGTTTTCACTTGCATATGTTGCCTCCACATTGACTTGTTTTCGTTCATATGGGCGGATCCTGGGTGAAAAAGAGCAGGTCACCAAAAAAATGGCATATTAAGTGGACTGGGCTACATCAACGTCCGCAAATGAAACATCTATGCCATGGTTATGCAAACCATCTTGTTATTGATGAATCATGTTCATATTTTGTGCAAGCATATACCTTGATCCAAAAAGTGGCCAGTAGTAGTAGTAAACTGTTGCTTTACGTCACTTTTCGGCACAAATGGTCATTTAAGTGATAAAGTACGCTAATTGTAGTCAATTGATGAGATGAATGATGTACAGATGATGATGTGAGGGTGGGGGTGATTGGGCATGGTGGGTGGCCAACGAGCATTTAAATTTTAATTAACCTATTGGAAGCGCTTCCGGAAACAGATGAAGTTGAACAAATGTTGCTTTAATGCTGTCCCAGCGTGGCAACTCAAGGGTCTAGCAAACATGATGCGGGGAAGGTTACACGCCTCTAAAGGAGCGAACACATTGTGAGCAACAGGTTATCAAGATCCAGTAAATAAAATACTAAATATTGGTATTGCATTCCCAATAATTTGAAACTCTGTAAAAAGCGATTTTTATTTTCATTCTATTCACTCGCCAATTTTGAATTTGATCCATGTCCATTTTGGATTTGAAAGATCTTGAGGACTTCAATTGTACTTTATGTCCACACATAGATGTACAGTCACCATATTCATCTAAAATGACATATTGCAGCTATTTCTAAATGATAACTGATGCCTAGAATCTCATTATGGCTACCAGAAATGGATTATGTCCCAAATTTGGTGAAAAATGACAAATCACATGTAGCTACTGGACCACTTAAATGTCTAAAAGTTTTATCTTCACTGTAATAACTACTGGTCATTTTTTACCTTGATATAGTGTTTAAAGGTCACATGATAAGGTATTTAATGTCACCGATGCTTAGAATGGCATTATTGGTGTGATAAATAGGTTATGCGTCACATGTCAGTTAATAGTAGCGAAATATCAGAAATAAATATTGGATAAATTTTCATCTGTATTCATTTCTGCCGTTCATATGTGGAGGTTTGAGGTCAAAGAATAATATTATTAAGGCCAGTGATGCCTAGAATGACATTATGGATACTAGAAATAGATCCTGTGCAACACAGTTAGCCACAAGGGACATATCTGCCACATGTAACTTTTGGACCACTGGTAAAAAATGCACTATATAACCGCTATAGGCCTACTGATCTTTGATTATAGGATTATTAGTTAAAAATCTATTTTGTTCAAAAGTCCGCTGGCGGCCATCTTGGATTGTTTGCAGTTTTCGGCCAAGCGCAACATTCATCTTAAAATATCAACTGGTTGACCTCCATCAATCCATTTTCTACCTAAATGCAATCAAAAATGTGTTCCACTGGGAAACCAGCACTTCTACTTGGATGAAATAAGTTAATAAGTTAATGTGATCGATGGCGGCCATTTTGGTTTAGACTACGATCCACAAAATTCTGCCCACTTTTTTAGCTCCCGCCGTCACCGTAGGTGAGACGGAGGGAGCTATGGATTCTACCTCCGTTTTTTTTTTGCCTCTTATTTTGCCTATAACTTGAAAGAAAATAAGCTAGGATAACAATTTTTGGTATGTGGGTTACTTCCAGGTGGATAATGGACAGGTTAAAATATTTTTAGCTTCCGCCGTCACCGTAGGTGAGACGGAGGGAGCTTTCACAAAATGTGACGTTTCGGAAGAGGATGCCTTTTAAAAACTTTCGACTCAATCGAATTCAAAATGGTCGCCTATCGGCCACTATTTACTTTCACATTGCTGATATTTGGTAAACCGTGTTAGATAGCTGGACCATTACTATAAAACAAAATGTGAGATTACAAGAGAGGATGCATCTTGAAAAAAAATTGACTCGATCAAATTCAAAATGGCCGCCTATCGGCCATTATTCACTTTCACATGGCTGTTATTTGGTAACCGTACTGGATGGCTAGACCATTACTATAAAACAAATTGTGAGATTTCAGGAGAGGATGCATCTTGAAAAATTTTGACTTGATCAAATTCAAAATGGCCTCCTATCGGCCATTATTCACTTTCACATGGGCGATATTTGGTAAACCGTGCTAGATGGCTAGACCATTACTATAGAATGAAATGTGAGATTTCAGCTGAGGATGCATCTTGGAAAATTTCGACTTGATCAAATTCAAAATGGCCGCTTTTAGGCCATTATTCACTTTCACATGGCCGATATTTGGTAAACCGTGCTAGATAGCTAGACAATTACTATAGAATGAAATCTGAGATTTCAGCTGAGGATGCATCTTGAAAAATTCTGACTCGATCAAATTCAAAATGGCCCCCTATCGGCCATTATTTACTTTCACATGCCCAATATTTTGCAAACTGTGTTAGATGTTAGTCCATTACTATAAAACAAAATTTGAGGTTTAGAGGGGGGATGCACCCTAAGTTTTTAACTAGTTTATATCCAATTTAAAATGACCGTAAATCAGCTATTAGTTACCTCGATTGGCCTGATATCAGGTAAACCGTGCCAGATAGGTAGACCATTACTGGGATACTGATTAGGATCATTAATTTTAATGGAGATTTGCAATCTCTAACAGACTGTCTAGTTCTTATCTTACTCTCAGACTGGGCTTCTTAGACGTAGTTGTCTTGCGTCTTGATTTTTGACCTAGCCTAGGACTACATTAATAACCCTACACAAAATTGCTTAAATCAAATTCTAATTCGGAGCGGGAGCTCCTGGACTTATGTAGTCTTGTCTAGAAAGGATAGTAGCTTATTCTTTGACAAACCTAAAACAATTATCAAACCTCAATATTGCTGAAGGTTGGTCAAGACATCATGGTTTTGGACCCTACTGTAATGCCTCGGCAGCCCCAAAGTAGCCTATGAATGGTTATTATATGGATAGCCCACGATGTCTGGCCTACCAGTATTGAACTGGTGTTCTGTGTTGCTGATGCTACACCGATTAGCCACGGTACAGGATGTTTACCCTGTAATCTGATCCATATTAATGAATCCAGCTCTCATGGGTTTATGGTTGGGAGGGACAGTAAAATCCAGTTATATTCTCGCCACTTGAAAACGGGACTCGGTGGGTTTCTCCGGGCATATACGTAGAACTGACAAGAAAATAGGGTTTACAAAATTTCATGAAAATCTAGCTTGAGAAATTCTCAAGCTAGATTTTCATGACTGACTGGATCCCAAAAAAGCTTACTTTCACTTTGGACCATCCTGCACCGTCAGACAGACTATACATTGTAGATCTAACATTATTGAATGATTTATTTGAAAGGTGATGTTGAATTTAATCCTTTCATCTGTCCATAATTCAATGGTATCATCTCAATTCTCATCATGACATTGGCATTATCAATGATTAATTTATAGGCCTACTGTCTAGGCCTGGGTATATTATAGTCAGATTCACATTAAATTCATCAACCAGGATTAATGAATTTCGCCGATTTCTCAGTCAATTCTCAACCAATTTTCATGAAATTTTATACACACTATTTACCATTCATGTTGTGACTACCCTAAAATTTTTAGAAGTTAGACCATTTGACATCAGGGCTAGAAATAAATTTTTTGTAGGGGTGCCAGCAGGGCACTCACATACAAAATTTTAGGTGCCCGCCCAAAATTTTAGGTGCCCTATTTTTTAAAATAAATTTACTAACATTGAGGAACACTTTTTTCAACAATTTTAATTCACTATTAAAACTTCTCATATATTATGAAAAAAAGATTTATAATGGTATATTAAAACCAATAAGTTTTAAAAACAGCTGCACGTATAAAAACGTTAAAGGCAGTGGCCTAAATAAATTTATTTATCATTTATTTATTACAGTGTTCAATACAAAATGAAAAAAGGGAGCCATGTGGCCCATACCGTGTTGAAAAAAAGGGGCCAACATACAAAATTATGGGCCAATACTAAAATACCCCCCAGGGCTTTTTAATTGCTTGAAATAAATAGCAGTATTGAAATTGTGGTAGCTCCCATTTGAAACACTTAGCCAAATATGCACTTGGCCGCTAGATGCACTACTAGGGAAGCAGGTTGAGGGTGAAAATACCCCTTTTCATTTTTGTCAAATGCAAAATTTGTGAGAAGTTTTTTTATTGTGTTGGAGTTTGATGCAGAAGTGGAATATCAGTTATTATAAACTGTTGAGATGTGTCTCGAAGATTTACAAAGCTGTAAACCTAGGCATATAGCACACATTCAACTAGCAACAATTTTAAATACTGGGACATTTTTAATGTTGATCAGTAAATAGATCTACCCCTGCTACATTTGTCATAAAGTTATAAGAACAGTCCACCAAAAACGAATGGTATGGCCAAGAATGGATAGCAGATAATTTATACTGTAGATCAGTGTACTGTCAGTTAAAGGCCTATCAGCTCAGTAGGCATGCCTGCCTTCAAAACACACAGGTCTGCCTGCCTTCCAAGCAGCAACACGCCTTCTGACTATCATATTAACACAACAGAACATGCCCACACGTACAACAGGCAGCAGATTTCTTCAATTGATTCATCATTCATATACACTTAATACAGTGCATGTGATTGGCTCCCAGAATCATCCAGAAGTAAGCTGGTTCCTGATCGGCCCGCGTCGGTCACATGGGGCAGCCATGTGCACAACACACCAAACCCCAGAATATTCATAGTTCTGACTCTGCTGTCGATGATCGGAAGGCCTGTGTGCCTGATTCCAGGGCAGGCTATCACAAACAAAAAACTCCCTAAAAGATGATGTTTACCGCTACGCGCCACCGCGGCCCAATGGAATTTGTGCGGCAATTGGGCGCTAATTACGCAATCCCGCAGCCTGTATTGAACTCAACACTGAAAGCTTTTATAACTCTTGCCCATGTCCGCAGTAGAAAGTGAGAGAAGACTAAGAATCATCATAATTGAATCAATCTAAATGTACAAAAATCAATATTTTTATATTCGTTTTTTTTTTGGGTGCCAGCAGGGCACGCATGCCAGTATCTTAGAGTGCCCGCAGCACATTTAGGGTGCCACGGGCACTCGGGCACCCTTTATTTTCGAGCCCTGGACATGTAATAAAATTCTGAGACGAAAAGCTAATTGGTTCATAGAGGGCAACATTTTCATTTATTTAATCCATGTCAATTGGTTTAACTTCTTTAATACTTATCATAACTTCGCAAAACTTTCAGGGTAGTCTCGTCATAAATGGAAAATAGTGTGTGTACTGATACTTTCTACACAGGTGCCATTTTTATTATCTCTCTGCCCGTTGGGCCCGAAGGGGTATTGTCGTCCCCTTCGTGCGCCGCCGTCTCCACCGCCGCAGGTGCAACAGATTGAATTCATAATTCATACAAATTATTCAGCCCCTCCTGGCACTTTTTTTTATCCAAGGTCATAGGTCATAGGTCAAAAGTCAAAAGTCGAGAAGAAAAAAAATTCTTATTAACACGATAACTTGAAATTTTTTTTTACGTGAAGTTACCCATGAGTATGGAGATCACCTGATTAGATTTTCAGCTTTCCACCGATGAGGCAAAAAATAATATATGTTCGTTTCCGATTTGTTGTCATTTTAACCAGTGGGTAGGTAGGAAATTTTATTTTTTGTCACTTCAACCAGTCGGTAGTCTAGGTAAGAATTTTTATTTATTTTATTTGGTACCAAATTCACTTCCATGCATGAAACCTGGTATTTATAGGTTTTCGGGGTCTGCGAGTCTATTAGCATTGTCCGTTTTTGTGTGCGACCGAAAACGAGGCTATGGCGGCCATCTTGATTTTTTAATTTAATAATTCCTTGTTAACGCATAACTTAAAAAATAATTATGGGATCTCTTCATTTTTTTATGTGAAGCTACCCAAGAGTATGGAGATGACCTGATTACAATTTCAGCTCTCCACCGATAATCAAAATGGCCGCCACCTGGCGACTAATTTTTTTTTTTTTTTTTTTAGAATTTTCTCCAAACCTGGTATACATATAGGTTTTCAGGGTCTGCGAGTCTATTAGTATTGTCGGATTCATGTGAGACTAAAAACGAGGCTACGGCGGCCATTTTAGTTTTATCAATTTTAATAAATCGTTCTTATTTCCAATTAATTGCCTTGAAACCTGGCATATATAGAGTCACTGCATCAGCCGAGGGGTATTTGAGTGCTTGCACGGTATTTTTTACATTATTGGAACTAATCCCAATATAGTTTTAATTTGGTTCACAAAACGGATTCTGGGAACTGTTTTTTTTCCATTTTTCGTGTGTCCCAAATGACTATCACTCACATCTCCGCAAAAATCACAACACCCATAGATCCAGTTTTCTTTCATCACATGGCCTAAAGTAGGCCCACCAAACGCTGTTTCTGAATAAGCTAAATTTCTGTATTTGCCGAGTTATTAGGATTTCCATTGTCAATTTCACGACAGTTAGCGTCTCTAGTTTTTGAGCAGCTGTGTGTTGAGCCACTGGTTTATACCCTGTAAATAGCCCATAGATTTTACTGAGAACAACGCCTACCTTGGGATCAAACTAGGCCAATCTAATCTTAAGAAATTGCCACAACAAGAGTCTGCAACTGGGCGAAGCTAGCAAAGCAAATATATTATGATATAGATGCAATATTTTGCAATGTTATATATTGCCTTTTAAAATCTAACTCTTGTATTTAATAGCATCTAACTCCATCTATCCACAATAGTGGTGAAAAATTCCTAATGCTGCTGATCTACTTTGTCTTCCCTGACCAATCACACACACAATATCTGGGTCAGATCATTCAACACATACGATAGAACAGTAAACAGGTGACATTGATCCAGTGTTGTTTTAATGCTGGGCCAGCATCTCTGTAGTTTCCCATTTCGATAACATCTGCTCATTGGCTTCCTGCCACCACGTGATAACCGTTTGCCTTGATGTACAGTTCAGCTCAGGTTTGACCTACAACTGCTGTGCAAAGCGAAAAGGCAGTATCTGCTCACTTTACAAGTCAGCAGATACTGCCTTTGCACAGCAGATAATGTGGTTGGGTTCTACTGGCGTTTCAGCTCAGGGTGATAGACGGGCGGTGATTTATTTTTTCACACAAAACCTCCAATAGAAGCCCCTCGTGGACTTTTAGCATTGGGCACTGGAGCATGAGAATTTACATTCTAAATAAAGCCACAGCTACAATTAGAGATTTTACGGTACTACAGCCTGTTGTTGTTAGCGGAGCCTTAGAGGTATACCCACCGGTTTTTAGACACTTCGTACCATGTCCACTTCGTAACCTACCACTTCGTACCAGAAAAAGCTACCAGTTCGTACCAATGTACCTACCACTTCGTACCAGAAAGCTACCAGTTCGTACCAGCGTACCTACCACTTCGTACCAGAAAAAAATATATATTTCTTTTTCTTAATTATTACTAGTAGGCAGGTTTGTTATGATATATATATGTATATGTATGGATTACATTCTGCAGATTGGCAATTATTTAGAATCATCAGAAATAAATATACGTCTTTGTCTTAATTATTTAGAAAGGTTTATTTGCTATATATATATAATATATATATATTTGTCAATGTCATGTATTTCTGTGTGTATTTGATTATATTTTATCGTATTGCATTAATACTTTATTTAATGGCCTACATCATATTTTATCAACGATATACAGGTGTGAGACTTTTATCTTTTAAATTTGATAATTGATGATCATTACTACATGATTACTACAGGTAGGCCTCATTCTGACCTCAGAGATTATATCTCTGATACCACACGCTCATTTCGCCGTATGCACGCATGGCGATTGACCAGATTTATCAGCCGTTAGTGAGCGTTACCACGTGATTTTATAACCATTCCTATAACCACGGAACTATTTTGGTGTTCACTTCAACTCATTACTTATACTTTTTTCCATATTTAATTTGATCTTAGAGTTTGTTACAGATAAGGGCTATTTATTCTGTTTAGTAGTGGATAAATTGAACCAGCACAATTCGCATGTCATTCAGTAATTTATATTTGCCAGTGTTTTGAAGCCGATTGTAAATTCTGTCAGAAAAACGTAAACATGGACCTTCTCACAGCAGCGCGTAGGCAGAAAAAGTAATCCATTGAATGTTTTCTATTTCTATGTGAATATAAACTCATATGTGGCGGAGTAGTGGTGTTTTATATTTCCCATATATATTCAGGACACTCAAGCGTGTTTATAAGCCTATAGTTGTTATATCAACAAAACTGCACAAAATGAGCAGTTTTTGTCGAAACATGACGTGTGGTTACAGAGAGAGAGCGGGGTTGACCTGAGCGACATCTATGTGTAGAGAATGGGTAGGCCTGATAAGTGTTCGAAATTCAGATCACAGCTTTCCCCTGTGCAAGCCGATGACAGCGTCAGCTATCACTCACAACACCTATGGCTCGGAGCTAATCCCTAACAGGAAGGGTATCAGTTGGAGTATTTCACAACTCACATTCTCAAGCTGGACTCCTCAACCGCTGAATTAAATATTTTAAATGTCCACCTACTTAAAGTTTGTGTTTTGCTACCGCGACCCACAACTTCATGTGGGTGAATATTACATTATTCGCGCTTAGCGATTTAAGTTTTATAAGCTGTCACTGAACTCTACCTAGACACATCTTACAACAGTTTATTATATGAAGTTTAATAAACCACAAAAATGCTAACATGTCTTACTTTATTATGAAACAGCTTAGGCCCCTATAATTGAGAAATCGTAATCGAGTGATAAAGCGCACGCTTGATAAAATGTTTATACAATAACAATACAATATAAAATACAAAAAGTTTATTTGTTAGGCCATCGGCCCGTACAAAACTATACAAAATACAATTCATATATTCAGTTTATAATTTACTGTTTGGTAAATATTGTAGGGCTTAAATAATTTCAACAATGAGACATTATACAGTGTACTGTTATACTCATAATCAATTGATAATATACTCATTATTAGCTTGAAAAGACGGACGGCGAAGGACTGGTTTTCAATCTAGACTCCAGGTTCTCTCAACAAACTCCTTTCTTCTAGGAAAACGTCTTGTTTATTTCTCCTCGTCTGTGAAGAGCACATATAATATACAGATACAGTTACATAGTCAGTTTACTCTGCCCAACATGGCAGAGAAACATAAACCAGCTTGGTTCTAAACCAGAGCGCACACCATCGTGTGTTAGACAGGACTCTGGCCTGCCTCAACCCCGCATCACCCCCGCTCTCCGACGTTTGTCTCTTATATGCACTTTACATCAACATATTCACAACACTGATTTAACATATACTTAGTCATCATCATAATTGGAACATTGATTAAACATACATTTACGCGCACATAGGCCTTCCTCGCCCACGGACGCCAGTCCGTCTGAGTGGGCAGCCCATCTTGATGGCCCTGCTGATCTCTGGCAGAATATGCCGGGACCGTCGGAATTACATCCTGAATTACAGCCTGGATTACAAATGAATGATTCATTGTAACTCATTGTAACAAGCCAACCCATTCAGCCCGCGCACGGCTTGTCCTGTTTGATGGTGTCCCGTTCAAACAGATCAGTAGCATCTTGGCTATGCATACTTTTACAAGCTGCTGAGCAGAAAAAACAAACATAATGTATCATTAGCTCCGGGGTACTGCCCCCTCTTCTCCGATGTAAAAATGTGTATAAAGCGTGACACAATTTCATATGACATCATTCATTACGGAATACTGTTGCATGTCAACATGGAATTTGGGAGAGTAAGTGCAAAAAGCTTGGGTCGTTTGTACAAGAGTCGTCAAGAGCAATCATGAGGCCTTCCTGTGAATTGATAACTATAAAACGGGAGGTAGCGTGAATTTACTGCCGCAGTTCCTATTGTTATTATATATCTACTGTTATTATTATTTCTATTAAGACTCCATCTCACGACATAAAACATTTAAAAGTGGTTGGTACGAAGTGGACGAAGTGGTAGGTAGAGGTGTTACAAACTGGTAGGTAGAGGTGGTACGAACTGGTAGGTAGAGGTGGTACGAACTGGTAGGTCTATTATTTTTTGTGGTACGAAGTGGTAGGTTACGAAGTGGACATGGAACGAAGTGACCTGCTACCATACCCACCATGCCTTTTGTTGCCTCACCACATCTCGCTGTACCTGGGATAATGTAATAGGCTGCACTGTGATATAAGTTGGCTACTGACTGTGGATTAAATCTATTTTATTTTTAAATATCTCAGGATTAAAAATGACATATTTGTTGTTTTCAGCTAAAACTATCCCAGATTGATATATTATATATTCTGCTAGGCCTGAAATTGACGAAATGATGATTAATTTCCCAGCAAGCACAAAACAATGACCATGCTTTCTGCAGTTGTTGTTAACTCACTCTCAACTAGGGCCCAGGGCCATTCATTTGTTTGGTTGCGACTACCTCTTTACGCAGATAGCAACAGATCACGTTAACAGCCCCTCGTGCCATTCTTACCACATAGATCCTAGTAAACACAAAATATTAGTTTTACATTAACACAATGTTGTACCAGCGTCGAAGACGTTGGGCCGGCGTTGTATAAAGGTAATTACAAATGACTTGTGTTTACTGGAATGTCGCTCAAATCAGATCACACTCTTTAAATAGATGGCCCCACGCCATACACCTGATACGTGGATGGCTCCAGGCCACACACTTTACATAGATGGCCGCAGGCCACACGCTTTAAATAGATGGCCCCAGGCCACACACTTTAAATGTGCAGCTGAGTCCTATTTAAAGTGTGTGGCATGGCGCCATCTATCAGAAAATCAAAAATTGTTTGATTTTTTCATAAAAAATACATTGTAATTCACATAACAAATACATTAAATTTGTTATGATTATGAAAAAATGGTGGCGACAGAAGCTTATTGCTTATCGAGGTCACCACCTACCGTACTTTAATTTCTACCATATAGAGTTACTTCTTAGGCTCATATTAAACTTTTATATTAAAATAATTCTGGATATGTCCCAATTTGTAATATGGACAGGCCCACACATCAAGTGCCATTTTAGACTCGTACAACGACACCATATTTTATGTGAAAATTTTTTTCCAAGCATAACATGCATAATAATCCAATAGCATGACCAAAACAATCTGAGTACACACCACATCACTCCCAAGTTTAACAAATAATAAACCCAAGCACATTAGTTTAATAACATAATAATCACATAAGAATCTTTCAGTCCTTATTTAAAAATAGGAATTACCTTTGCAATTTTTATTCGATCAGGAAAAATTCCCATTTTAAAAGATATATTAGCTATGACTTATTGGAATGGCTAATGAGGAAATGTTTTCCTTTACCAACGTAAAATTAATGCCTGAATGATCCATTGATGTCTTATTCAGACTTGAATTTACAACTTTTAACACTTCATTTACAGTAACGGGTTCCAAGAAAAATGATTTTTTCGAAGGTTCATTCATAGTATCAAAATTTTTTTTTTCAATATTTTTAGCTAGCTTTGGGCATACATTAACAAAAAATTAATAAATCCGTTAGCTATAGATTTACTATTCTTCGCTATCATAATTAAACACAGTTCTTTCTATTAAAAGTGTGTGGCCTAGGGCCATATATTTGAAGTGTCCAAGGCCATCAATTGAAAGTGTGTGGCCTGGGGTCAGCTGCTTATTATCACCTCAATAAGTATAGTAAACAGAATAACAGCCGTATGCTTTCATGCATTATATTACCATGATTAAAGTTGACTAATAAAAATATTCTACATAGCCTACTATTCATTTGCAAAAGTTCATCAGTTCTTGAAAGTTTTTCATGAAGTTTTTAGTTAGTACCTAAATGAAAACTAAATCATGAACTGGTTCAAGTAATATCTTTCTCTAGATAGATGCGATTGTATCAAGGCCCATCTATTATCACCAATATTTTAACATTTCATTCTACCACCAACACTGATAGAGCAATCGTGACATTGTCCGAACAAGTTTTAAAGCATATAATACAGGAGGCCTAGATATGTTTGTTGAAGCAGGTGTGTTGTTTCGCGTCACTGATTCAAAATGTCTAGACTCAAAACTAAGACCAGGCTGCTCATGTGTGTGAGCCTACAGCCTGTGCTCAGCTAATAATAACGTAGTGGTATCCTTGTTAGGCCGGCATCGCAGACGTGCATGTTCTCGCATTAAACCAGCATTAGTTGATAAGTGATGGCTGATAATTATACACAATTTTATTAGTACGTTCTTTGATTGTCCAAAGTGTGGTGGTCCTTAAAACGATTTCGAGCATTTCAACTGAATAAGCAGGTCAAGCAAGTCATTTAATTTTCGGGCAAATAATTATTTGGAAACATACATATCTCAAGTTAAAGAGTTGTACATGTTTCCGGTGTGTACGCTATTCAGCTCAGTCTGTCTTTCCAGAAATATTTATTTGAAGTCAATTTTGGTGACATTGATGAAATAGATCTATAGTTACAAAATTGCGAACACGGCTTCAGAAAACAACACTCATGAGAATCACAGCTCATTATCACAACAGAAAAATTAAAACGCAGCATAGACCATAAGAAATAAGTAGATCTAATCATTTTACACTTTTCAAAAGCTTTCGACACCGTGGTGCACAACAAACTAATCTCAAAATTACAAAATTATGGAATTCAAGGAAAAAAAACAATAAATGGATAAATAGGGCCTAAAGGGCGGGGGCCCTGGGGTAGTGGTTAGCACCGCTGCCTTTCACGCTAGAGTATGGGGTTCGGTTCCCGGTCTCTGCGGTTTGAAAGTAACAAAAATGTTTTTTCCCCATCCACGTGTAAAACTTAGTTTTGTGTGGAGCCTCCGTGACTGAGAGGTAGCGTGCTCTGCCTCAGACCGCCAGGGCTCAAATTTCGAATTCTGTGTCTGGAAGACAGTGTCATCTCACCATCCTCAGGAGGTTGTCCTGGCCCAGTTTAGCCTATATGTGCACAAAGGTGGCCTAAAGCCAATCAGATTCATTTAATTTTTTTTAAATGGCTAAAATTCACAAGGAACAGTTCTCGGCCCTCTCCTGCTCCTCCTTTACATTAATGTTATCAACCGAAACATAAACTCAAAAATTAGGCTTTTTGAAGATGACTGCGTACTATACAGAGATAAAAATTCAAAACTAGATTGTTTAAAACATCAACAAGATCTTCAGAAATTAGTTGACTGGTCTCACACATATGGCAAATGTCTTTCAACATAAACAAATGTCACACCTTACACGCCCACAGAAAGAAACAACCCATCATACACACCTACACATTTGACAACACGCCGGTTACGAACCATATCTTGGCACAGAACTACAGTCAGACCTCAGATGGACACCACACATACAGAACACAACCAACAAAGCACAGAAGACACTAAACATGCTGAAAAGAAACCTCAAACAAGCCACCACAACTGTAAAATCACAGGCATACAAAACAAAAGTGAAACCTCAAAATGAATGTGCATCAGCCATCTGGGATCCACATACGGCAAAATATATACATGTACAACCTTAACAAAATACAAAACTATGCATCAAGATGGGTCCATCATGACTATTCAAACTACACAAGTGTCTCTTCCTTACAAAAACAACTGAATTGGCCCCATATTTTGGTCCGATGTCTATTCTACAAAATTTGCCATCAGAAAATCGCCATCCCCATCCCCCCTATTTACAAATACCACTCAGAACTACACGCCACACCTCGAAACATAAACGAGAACAGCCACAGATACAGACAACTCAGCACATCAACAGATATATAATACAAATACAGCTACTTCCCTATAGATACTAACAATACACTGCCACCCAGTCTGTGTGCGACTCCAACGGCGCAGTCCTTCAAGGAAGGCCTGACCCGTCGTCTCTCCCCCAACCTGTAATTAACATGTGAACCCCACTGTATAAAAGTTATAACCATTGATGCACTCTCTATCCACTGTAAATTAATGAATGTCTGCACTGCACTGCGCATGTCAGTTTATTTTCAAACGGGGTCACGTTTGATCATAATGCATTAGTCGACGATCAAAATAAATTCATAAAGTCATAACATTCACCCAGCATTGCATCTTTTTGCTGGGTACGGAGGACTAGATATTTTTTAAACCCAGCAAGCATGAGATATTGACCTGATGGTAGCCCACTATCTACGCCACAGTCCCAATTTCGGGCCAACATTGTGTCATGCTTTAGTTACTGTGCAGTGCACGTGCCACCAGCGCTGGCCGACTCACCTGGTCACGTGGCAATGAGGATTAGCTATACGAGCCACCTTCCATCTCAGAGACATTACACGGCTGTACCAACGTCAAAGAGCCATGTGGGAGTCACATGCAACGCGTGTACACATTACTACTTGCCAATACATTGAATTATGACGCCGGAAGTGTATACGCACGCATGCTCACTGTGCTGTTTGTCAATGTTATTGATGTTTCCCCCACCCCTCTTGGTTCTTGTGACACAAATACAATAGTTTACTGACACAAGCGTGGTTCAGTTCACGTCAGTTCAACTGTTAATCTTCATTTACGCATTCACTTATAGCGGATGGTTAATAATTGAAAATAAGGCACTGTCGAAAGGAGGGAATCACTTTGAATTATCTCTAGCCTGACTAGACGTTTTCTTTATGGAATTATGTGATAAATATGTTATTTTAGAGAAGCAGCCATGTCTATGGCAACAGGTATTTACCATTTTAACTAGGTCTACTAAAGTACGTAACGTGTGACTTGAGCTAGCACATACACTCTTCTGCAAGAATAATGCATTGAAGTACTAGGCCAATGAAGGCGATGTTGTCATTGATTCATCCCTAATACTGTAGCCACGATTTATTTGGAAGAAGCAAATTAACTGTTATATGGTGGCAAATTTTTTTTTTAATGTTGCATTCATTCACCATGTAAAAAATGAATTGAATATGTAGTTTATGGGTAGCCTATTATTAGGCCCAAATGATAGGGTTACCTTCCTCCATAGGATTTACCCTGAATTTACAAAGGGAGACTCAAAATCATATCAAAATCGAAGTGACTCACATACCGGCGTGATAGATCGCGGCAATGTCTACACACGCGATAATCTGATCGTGCTTAAAGGTGAAATGACCTGCTTCATTCGTTTACAAATTGTTAATTATTGTATCATTTTAAAGGATTCATAGATAAGTAAATATGTTTAAGGCCTATATAAAGGCTCATAATATTATATCAGTTCTAGTTTCCAACCTGTTCATTATAGTGGGCCGAACGGGTACAATGTACGTAGGGGCCTACTTGGGGGCCGAACAGGCAATGCTTGGGAGCCAAACGTGAGGATAGAAATGTTAAATTCGTGGTACAAAGAATCAATAATATAACAGTAAGTTGAACTAACATTGGAAGGGTTGTTCTAAAACTTCACGACGTTTCGACTCACTTGCTATGGCATTTTTTCTGTAATTTCTGGTCTTTCTGATTTGTTCTAGATTGTTCTAGTGCTGGGGCTGAACATAATTAAGGATAAACAATTTTAATGATTAGGTTATATGTTATCTGGTATTATTCCGGCCTGTTTTTACAATGTAGGCCTAGGAGCAGATGAGCAGGCTGTAAAGACAAGTAATTTTCAGCCACTTGAAGTTGTGTCTCGCGGTTCAGTGTAGTAGTAGTAGGCCTATAGTATAGCTGTATGTACCACGGTAGGGGGGCGAACGGGTAATGCTCTGACGACGCTGACTCAGTAACTGACAGGCCAGGGGAAGCATTGTAATTAGGGGGCCAAACGGGTAAGGGGCCGAACGGGTAAGGGGCCTAACGGGAGGGGGCCGAACAGGTAAAAGGCCGAGACGACCTGATACCTAATAGACTAGTGCACCGGCATACTGGCGTGCAAGTGTATAGCAGTATAAATCTAGAACGTCGGTATGCCGTGCCCGCGGCCGGAACACGGTACATAAACGTCTAACAAGTTTAGGTACCATCAAATCCATCCAAAAAAAATTTATAAGATATAGATATAGATAATAAATAACAACAAATCTATACAGACTAGTACTTTTTTTTGGGTAACAGTTATTAAATACGGGTAAATGTAGCTTTCAGCTTGAGAAAGGTTAATTGCGCTTTCCAGTATCGCACCTCACCAACCTGCAAGACATGTCATCACTCTGCTGAGTTGTTAATAATAATTGCGTTTTAGATGGTGTTATATCGACTGTTGAAGTTAATTGCGTTTTATTTGGTGTTTAATCTACTGTTGGCGTTGATTGTATTTCATGTGGTGTTTTATCAGCCGACTACATAGTTAATTGCATTTTAGATTGTTTTTCATCATTAGCAGGTGTTTGATGTAATCTTGCCAATTGCATTTCACCCATGCCTACAATCAAAGACACAGGAGAATTTTGAAATATATAGGGGGCCTATATCGGCAACTTGCATATATCCTCATAGTCATACACAGCTCACATTGTAATCATGATCCCTGCGATTATTCAGAAGGCCCAGGCAGCCTGCTTCTAGGGCTAAGACTAGGTAATTTGTCTAGGTTAACTGATTAAGTACCGTGCTCCGGCCGCCGGCACGGCATACCGGCGTTCTAGATATATACCGGCGGCGCTATACACTTGCACGCCGGTATGCCGGTGCACTAGTCTATTATATAACACGCCAGTATGCCGGCATGCGAGTCACTTCGTATCAAAATACCATTCAATCTTACCAGGAAGTGTCCAATCATGATCTTTAGTAATCCAAGCTGAAAATGGGTCATATTGTATTTGTTCGCACTCAATCAAGGTATTTAACAGCCAATTTTTGACCACCTTCTTTATAAAAATATGTCAAATACTCATAAATTCGCTCAATATGCAGATGCGCTATACTGCTCATTTCTGCTCTTCAAAGTCAAAAGGCTGTATTGGCTTATCCGGTACTTCACAAGTGAGGTGATACTGCCTTTTGGCTTTGTACGGCAGTATACATAGCGACATCTACTGAATCGAATGGCAGTGTTCATCTGAAAGATCAAGGCAAGAATTCATTTGTACACCAGTGTATAATTTCTATAGCCAGCATCAATTTTTAGCTCTATTATCTAGCGGGCTGTAGAAATGATAAAAAAAGTGGTTAGGGCTGGTTAAGTTTTGAATGTTCAACAGCTTTCCGGGCTGCTGTTCAATGTTGATTAGTTTCTACCCCTTGCTTCGATGAAGAGGCAAGAGAGATGCAAATTTGCTTCCAGTTTACAAGTTTTTAATCTTGACTTTAAGATAGCTACCCTCGAAGTGGGCCAACTCCACCAACCGGTGGCTTTCGTAAGTACAATTTCTCTCTTCCTTAAGGCTTTTAAATCATTTTATCATTATATTAAGAATTTTAAAATTTTATCAGAAATAGATTGTTATGCAACTGAATAAACAATTACAATATTAACTATGTAAGAATATGAACTTGAGCATTGAAGCATTGGACATGTTCCGTTCATGCCAACTTTACAACAGTAGTCCTAGTCTCTTTGGTATTTTTTAAAGTTGATCATTTCAGTCAGGGCTCGACACTTACGGTTGCCTGATTGGCCGGGGCAACCGATTTTAGGTGGGGGCAAGTAAAAAATTACAGACAGTGCCCCCCTGGGCAATAGCTTCAATTTGCATTATTTTAAATTTAAGCAACTGTCACAACAGATAACGCATGTCAGTGGCAAATCGGGCAAGTGATAAATTGGGGGGGGGGGGGGAAGTACCCCCAAATATTTTTGCCCTTTGGACAAGAAGGTCTAATCAGTCTGTGTCTAGCCCTGTCAGTGTGAGCACAAACTTAGCTGTCAGAATCTTTACATCATATGTCAATACTATCAATACATAACAGATGTTCGAACTACATGTATACACAGTGTAGTCATAATTGATGTAATATATAAGCAGTGAATGATTTAAAGCCGACCCAAGAATAATAATTAAGCAGCCCTCGTCGAGGCGGGCTGCTTACTGTATTCCACATGGTCCGCCGCTGCCGCCACAGTTATTTGTTTTCAAAATAGCTACTAATCTATCAACTTCTGCTTCCTCCTACTTCACATAGCCATCACATACCACTGGGGAATTGTTTTGGTGACACTTTAATCTCCATATCATCAACCCTTTAATTACTATGGCCACTAGCGAAGAAATGCTAGTTAGTGCGTTTCAGGAAAAAGTTTTAATCAGATCTAATTTTAATTTGGCGAATATGTTCAGCTATGTCGGCCAATGAATTAACTTTTGGGAGCAAACAATTGCAAAATGGCCGTTGAGCGGTCATTTTAGATGGAACATGAATATAAAGCAAAATGTAATGTCTCACACAAGGATTACCCATGACAAATTTCGCACTAATGAAATCCAAAATGGCTGCCAGCCGACCATTTTAATTTTTTCTTTTGTTATCTCGGAAATCTTGCATCAATACATATAGCTGATCAATGAACTTCTGCTTCCTCATACTTCACATAAGGCATCACATACCACTTTTGGTGACATTTTGATTCTCATATACTCAACCCTTTAATAACTAACAAAGAAATGCTTGTAAAGCGATTTTCAGGAAAAAAGTTTCCATCAGATCTTTTTATTTGGCAAATATGCACAGCAATGGCAGCCAATGACCTGAATAACTTTTGGGAGCGAAGAATTTTAAAATGGCTGTCCAGCAGCCATTTGGAATTTGAGTAATTTTGTTATATTACGCAACTCAAAACAAAACAAAGTTGCTGGACCATGCATATAGAACTAAATGTAAGGACTTAGACAAGGATAACCCATGACTCATTTCGCAGAAATAACATCCTAAATGGCTGACTGGCAGTCATTTTTAAATGTTTTTCCTTATTATCTCGGAAATCTTGCATAATAGCTGAAGCGGTAATATAAAATAAACCTTGAGAAAGTTTCCTTGTCTATATTAAATTTGAAATGGCCGACTGTTGATAATGGAGGGCTGCTTTTGTGTTCGTTTCCGAACAACTCTTTCTAGTTTGTATCCAGGGTCTGTGATTGACAACCAAGCAACGGATGGTGATTGTCCAGAACTGAAAAGAAGCCTAAATGTGTATTTCTCTAATTGCAGTCTCAAATTGCCTCGGAATGCTCTCAGACAACACAAATTTTTCCAATATTTTCTGAGATCGGTGATTTTGTCTCGGGGTCGGTGAATCGTAAATTTTATTAACCAGGATTACCGGAGAACATTTGGCCTTTAATCCTTCACTGATCAATCAGCCTAGTTTTAAAAAGGGTTGATCAAAAAATTCTGAAAGTTCAGTTAAATTTCACTCTTTATTTAATTTTAGGGCCAGGACAAATTGCTATACAGGACAGCGGGGAGACAGCTGGAGTAGTACCTGTACGCCAGACAGTTTATGTTCAACAAGCATTAGCATCAGCCAACTACCAGCAGCAAACTGGCGGCCCTCCTCCGCCACCACATGATTTGAGCCAACCCCCACCTGGGACAGCAACCCATGTACCAAGACAACCAACACCAGGTTTGAGTTTTGATGTTACCTAATTGTGATTGTAGGAATTTTCAAACAAAAATTACTCTATTTGACTTTGATGACATAGTTAACTTTGATGACAAAGAGCTAAGTTTATTAGAATGCGTCTATCTGCCATCAATGGACCAGGTCTTCCATGATCTTTAGAATGATGCTCATGTACCAGCAACATCAGAGCGTACTTATAATATGAACTCAGTAATATGAAAAGAGCACAAATTGACATATGAGAGCCTGTTTAATGTCGTATGTCTCTGTTTGTCTGTCTGTCTTTTTTGACTGCCAGCTATTAGAGCTATAACTTTAACTGCTTTAATGCTCATCAATTTTCATATACATGTATTTGCTGACCATGACTAAACCTTGCAAGTTCACAGTTGACCTTTATATGGCCTTGATTATTTTGATTAGGTTTTCACGTTAATAAGATAAGCTCAATTCTATTGTGTAGAGGCCTACTGCTTTAAAATTATTTATACCACAGGTGTATATGACTGATAGCTTGCAATGAATAATTTCAAACTTGATCCTACTTCTATCAACATTTTTCCTTGTTTGTCATAATTCTTGCGACTCCATTCCTACTGCTTAGGCCATCCTTAAAAAAGCTACTGGAAATATTTTTTTATGAGCATTTGGAGAATACACATTTTTTACCCCTCAGCCATTAAGGCTGTGGGGTATAGTGATCACCAGAGGCGGGCGGTCGGGCAGGCAGTCAGAGATTCATCTCTTTCTAAAAAGTGAACTGATGAATGGGCAAGATAACCTTTGAACCGTTGGTTCGATTACATTCAAATTTTATATGGTTGTTCTCTAGGTTTTCTGATGCTCTGATTTACTTTTGGGATGAATCCATTAAAAACAAAATGGCTGCCGTAGTCATTTAAAAAAAGATGGCCGCCTAGAAAGCTTGTGGGCACGATAACCTTTGAACCGTTGGTTGATTGCATTCAAATTTAGTATGGTTGTTCTCTAGGTATTTCTGATGCTCTGATTTACTTTTGGGATGAATCCATTAAAAACAAAATGGCTGCCGCAGCCATTTAAAAAAAGATGGCCGCCTAAAAAGCTTGTGGGCACAATAACCTTTGAACCGTTGGTTCGATTGCATTCAAATTTGGCATGGTTGTTCGCTAGGTATTTCTGATGATCTGATTAACTTTTGGGATAAATCCATTAAAAAAATGGCTGCCGCAGCCATTAAAAAAGATGGCTGCCTAAAAAGCTTGTGGGCACGATAACCTTTGAACCGTTGGTTCGATTGCATTCAAATTTTGTATGGTTGTTCTCTAGGTATTTCTGATGATCTGATTGACTTTTGGGATAAAAAAACAGAATGGCTGTGGCAGCCATTAAAAAAAAAATGACATGGTGGTTGTGGGGGTCATTTTCTTCTCATTATTTCTTGATATTGATGGACAGAGCCCACGGCTGAGCGGTCCTGTCATCAATTGATGGCTATTTTTTAACAATATTTCTAAGCACTTTAATCTGAAAGTCAACATGGTCATGTTTTAATTTTTATCAATCATATTAAGCTTATATTCTTGTCCAAGGGCATGACAAGCTGTTCAATATATTTTTGTCCAAGGGCATGACAAGCTGTTCAAATTACTTGAATTTGCAAAATAATGTTGAAACTCATTGTAAAAATTGTTCTCAATCCCCCAAAAATAATTAAAGTATTATCCCTAATAAATGCGCCGGGCGAGGAGACGAAGTTGGGGGCGCGTTTATTATGTGCACTAAAATGTTATTCTGTATAATGCGGCCGTGGCGCCGTTATTAAGCCATGCGACATTGTTGAGAACTCACTGCACGTGCAAGCCCCCACCCACTCTCAAGCCGCCACTCGTGCGCGCTGGCATCAGGTGTAACTGATATGTTAACACAGGCTGACACCTTATGCAGCCACGGCCCGCTATATACCGAGACGACGCGGTTACCATCACATTCATCTTGGAAGGATCTTATTTGGGCACGACGATATCTAAATATCGTATTTATTTTTAGATACATTACTACTGATTAGAATAATAGAAATGCGTCTGCAACATTCTGTATGAATGCTTTAAAAAGACGTAGGCCTAACTGATTAACTTTACGTCTAATTTCACACAGTGTGTAGGCCTGAGAATGTCTGCCACAGCAGACCGTCCTCGGCCTGATGACGTCATCTACTCTTGCCGATCTTAGCCCGCCATTTATCAAATGGTGGTGTATTGATCATCTCTGCAGGGACATCATGTATACATGTGCTCTATAACATTGGTTCAAAGCAGCAGCAGCATTAATGGGCCAATGCCATGGTTGGATCGTCTGGGTTAAGCACGTATCAAGTCCAGAATTGGTTATTGCAGTCGAAAAATTTATAACCACAACCCAGAGATTTACATTAACTATGTTAAATTTACCGGACTGAAGGTGTTTTCTTCACCCTACTTTTCCTTGCTGCTGACATTATTGTCAGGATCTAATTGTGCTTTAATACCTTAGTCCTTGCCCTGTGTACCACTTATAAATTCATTTGGTGGGATCTCCCTGTCAGCTGTCGAACAAAAGCTTTGCACTAGGATCCTTCTTATCGATTGCCGCGACACAGACATCACCGGTCATCAGTAGCCATGTAGCAAGAGAAACCTTGGTATTACATTTTTGTATTTGTTTCGATTGCAAAATAAAATATGTTTATACAAAAAAGTCCTGTGTCTCGGCGCTACTATAGTAGAACAAGATCCATACCTCACATATTTGGATGACCAGTGGACGCCAACTGCTGATGGCCAAAACATGACGTAGCACGATAAACAGGGGCAGACGTTTTTCGTGTCATTAGAAGCTTCAAATTTTACTTAGCATTAAGCCTACCGGTAGGCCCTATACATTGGCGTCGCATTCAAACGCCGTGAGTTTAACAAGGGCGCTTGTAAATCTGTCTGACTCAATGATCACTGAGCTAGTGCAATGGACAGTTATTACTTTTGTTGTAAGCAAGCCTAACACGCTGTCGTTATTCTGACACAACTCAACGATTAATTACCCAACACACACATGTGTTATTCAATGCTGGTCCACCTGTACGACGTTGGCCCCGTGTTAAAACAACATGTACATTTGTACAACAACTAGGCTACATGTAACAGTAGCATACCGCGTTTACACCCGTGCTCACAACACACTGACTGTGGCTCAACCATGTTGACACTGCTACACGCAGAAGGCTGGTGTCTGGTAGATTTTTTCAAGCCAGCTGACTAGATATAGAGGGTACATGAAAAACGGGGGGCGCGTTTACTAGGGGCGGTGCGTTTATTAGGGATAATACAGTATATTTAATTATCTTTTTGGGGGTTGTGAGAAATTTTCACAATGTAAGAATTTAGTTAGTAGGTGTTAAAATTTTAGCATTCCCTCCCTACTGATAATTTCAATTGCTCTGAAATCCGAAACAACCATACTTTTAAAGCTGGCCTTATGACAATGAAGAAAGCTTGTTAATTGTCCTCGTATCTTCCTCTTCAAGATATATAAGCAGCCATGGCAATTCTCGAAAAGCTAACACATTTTTTCAAAGTACTCCTGAATAACGTTAGGAAGCAGGACCCTGGGTTCAAATTTGGCAAAAGTATTCATTTCTTTACCCTTTGACCAAATTCAGGAAGGGGATAATGTTAGATTTATGGACAACCAATTTATTGCCGTCTTTTTCAGGTCACACACCGCCTCATGCAGGTGCACACTCATCACACCACATGATGTACTCTCAGCAACAAGTTTCCCACCAGAATACACAGCCCCCAAGAGCACCTGCAGGTTCTGTGAGTAATCAGCTTAATATTAACCCTTACACTGTTGTTAACTTACTTTTGCTGCACTTCTAATTCTCATAATTACAATCAGTTTGCAGATTGATTTTGGTCTTTGTATTACCAGAAGCCCAAGGTTGAAACATTTTTTGCTGTCTATAGTTGATGCTATTATTTGAGCATCCCTGCTAATAAATATTGAATAAATAGTGTTTGACGTTTTCTTTTGCTAATAAGTCTAAATGGTGCTCCGTGTGCTCACTTCCCTAATCTTTTGTTTAATCCTTTCAACCCTGAATTCACCATTGTCATCTTCATCCACTACAAGCCGCGAATTGCTGTTGCAATTCTCGACTTGTAGTAGATGAAGATGATTTAAAGTGGGTGAGAAATTAAAGAAAATTGCCATGTATTGGTAATCTAGTTTCATGGAAATTTTTATTCTAAACCCTTGGTTGTTGGAAAATTAAGTCTGTTTCTAAGGATGTAAAATGATGCTTTAATGCATCGTGAGGGCTTAAATGGTTAAATTAATCTTAATAGCAGTTAACTCTCATAATCCAGTTGTCAAGTATACATTTTGCCTTGACAAAAACCCCCCTTACCTGGCTATTGCAGATTTAGTTGGGAAGATGGGCAGAATCTGAATGATGCCCTGTTTTTGGGGGGGGGGGATGTGTCGTACTGCTAGCGGAAAAAATTGGGTTGAATACGCAGATAATACAAATATTTTTTCCACATCATCATATTTGAAGGGATTGAGATTCTTGATTATTCTATTTTCTATAAATATGAGCTACAAATGTGGGTTAAAAGTGATATTGATTTGTAAAAGTGATATTGATTTTATTCTCTGAAAGGGGCCATATCCAAGACAGAACATTCCTCATCAGACACGGCCAGTGCTAAACATAACTAGCTCACCTGGAAGTATGATGAACCAAACACTCCAGCCAATGTTTGTATCACAACACAGTCAACATCCCAGTCAATTTGTGCCACAGGGGGCTCAAGTAATCACAATGCAAGGTCCACAAATTGGAGTGAGTATATTTATTCAGTTACCCCCCGATTTTTGCGGAGTGAGGCATTCAAATGATACTATGTGAAAAACTGGGACAAAGTATATAATTTTTTTATGAAAAAGTAGGACCAAAGTAGTTATTTACAAATAAAAAGTAAGATATTCACAACAAGTTATAAATGCCTATAAAAAGTCATTTGAGTCAACGAGCATTGGACACATCCTTCAGTATTCCTCATTGGGACTTTGCTTCACAAGGCTTCGCTAAATGACGTTAATTTTTTAAAAGCTATTGGCGTGCAATAAATATTTACTTGAGTATATTTCACAGAAAAAATACACATTTTATTTTCACATGAAACACTTTACTAAAAAAGGAAGATAAAGTAAAAAAACCCAAATGTCTTAAATGAAAAAATATGTTTTGGTTAAAACAAAAGGTCAAATTTGGTAATATCACTACATTTGAATCAGGTACTAATCTAGAAATAAAAAACAGGGCGACCAAAATATACCAACTAGTCTATGAGACCGAAGGCGTCTGTGAACCAGGTGCAGCCAGTTGGACGCTAGCCAAAGACGAGCGCGGGTTGTGGGAGGGGTGTCTGGGGATCCACCAATATTTGTCTTACAAATAATTATACAGGCCTTTAAGGAACATTTTAGAGCCAATCAGCGAAGGAATGAAAATAATTGGATGGCCAACTTTTGGGATACAAATGTAGGATTAAGAACAGAAATCATCTTTATTTCCAGAAATCATCTTTATTAGCCATGCATGCCACATGAAATACTGATATAATATACTAAAATACGCGGACTATATATCAATTAGTTATAGGGCCTACTTCTGTAGTACCAGTATATGATTGTCTAATGATTCAATAATTGTCTACATGTGATATGATTGTATTAGGCCTATACTACAAGTGTGACATTAAGATTTATAAAATATGAATTTATACGCATGTCTGTATCACCTGTTTCACGTGGCAGCACAGCTAAGAGGACTTCTGGCATGCCCTCTTGAAAATCTTTGAATTTCTCCCCTCGTCACCGTAGGTGAGACGGAGGGAGCTATGGATTCCGCCTTCATCCAGGTTTTTACCTCCTCTTCTGCCTATAATTTTGTAAGAAAATGAGCTAGGATAACAATTTTTGGTATGTGGGTTACTTCTAGGTGGTAATGGACAGGTTAAAATGTTTTTAATCTGAATTCAATTCGCAAGGTCGCAGAGGAGAAAATGATGTTATGGCTTTGGGCCGTCCGTTAACATTTTGTATCCAGAGCATATCTCAGAATGTACTTGTTCGATTGTCTTCAAATTTTTCACACAACACCTAGGAGGTCTAGGTGATCAAATTCAAAATGCTACTCACGTACAAAACTATCCATGGCAGCGCGCCATCATATTTATCTGAGTTAGTTTCAAGCTACACTCCAAGCAGAAGCCTTCGCTCATCATCAAAAAACCTCCTCTGTCGGCGCAAGACTAAACTCTTACAGTACGGAGGCAGAAGTTTTTTTCAGTGCAGCGCCAAAGCTGTGGAACGAACTCCCGGATTCAGTGCGGAAGTGCGAATCCTTAGATGTCTTCAAAAGCGCCTTGAAGAAGCATCTTTTCTGTAACGCCTACCTTTAATTGTGTAAAGCGCACAGAGCACTGTATGTGCGCTATAGAAGAACTCATTATTATTATTATTATAAAATGGCGGCCTATTGGCCATCATTCACTTTTACATGGCCTTTATTTGGTAAATCGTGCTTGATGGCTAGACCATTACTATAAAACAAAATGTGAGGTTTCAGGCATAGATGCACCCTGGAAATTTTTAACATATTATATAACGTATTCAAATAACTGAGTATCAGCCATTATTTACCTTGATTGGCCGGATATCGGGTGAACTGTGCTAGATAGCTAGACCATTACTATAAAATATACTTTGAGATTTCAGGAGAGGATGCATCTTGAAAAATTTTGACTCGATTAAATTTTAAATGGCCGCCTATCGGCCATTATTTATTTTCACATGGCAGATATTTGGTAAACTGTGCTAGATGACTAGACCATTACTACGAAACAAGTGAGTTTTCGAGGGAGGATGCACCATGAAATTTTTAAACTAGATTTAAAATGGCCGTTATTTACTTCCACATGCCCAAAATCTGGCAAACTGTGTTTTATGGCTGGACCATTACTATAAAACAAAAAGTGAGGTTTCGGGAAGGATGTACCTTGAAATTTTTTTTTGATAGGCTTGATATCGGGTAAACCGTGCCAGATAGCTAGACCATTACTGGGATAGTGATTAAGATATTAATTTCAATGGAGGTTCGCAATATCTGACTGACTTCTAGTTTTTGTCTAAAGTACTCTTAGACTGAGCCTCTTAGACCTAGTTGTCTTGCATCTTGATTTTTGACCTAGCCTAGGACAACATTCACAACACCACAAAATCACTTCAATCAAATTCTAATTTGGAGCGGGAGCTCCTGAACTTATGTAGTCTTGTTGTATGGTAATCAGAGAAGGCCACCCAGCATACACCAAACGTTGAGCCAATGCTGTTTTAATCTTAGCCCAATGTCTATGACACTGGCCCAACATTTCACCAACATTGAGCTACGTGTTTGCTGCGTAAGTGCCAGTAATTTTCTAAAGTTAGCTCAAAGTAGTTAGTGTCAATCCCTGTTTTGATCTCATTTCCAGTGGGATTTTATCAAAAAAAATTTTTAGAAAGTTCTAAATTCATACTTTTTGCTTGTCAGTATCCCAGCAATCAGCGTATGCAGACACCACAATTTATTGCACCATCACCGTCTGGATTTGCTGCTGCTGTTCCGACAGGGTCGACATACTACCCACCAACACAACAATCAGCCAATCGTGAGTACCGCATATAAGGCTCTTATTAAGCAGCCCTCATCATGGTGGGCTGCTTACTGTATTCCACACGGTCCGCCGCCGCCGCCGCAGTTATTTGTTTTCAAGACAGCTACTAGTCTATCAACTTCTACTTTCTCATACTTCACATAGCCATTACATACCAATGGGGAATTGTTTTGGTGATATTTTGATCTCCATATCAGCAACCCTTTAATTACTATGGCCACTAACGATAAAATGCTCGTCAGTGCGTTCTAGGAAATTTTGTGATATCTACGTTTCTTTAAAAATTTCAAAATAGCTGAACCATGAATATAAAACAAAATGTAACGAGAACTTCACTAATGGCTGAAAAAATGAAAATGTCAGGTTTGTTTTATTTTTACGTTGCTTATTTTACTTTATGGACACAATATATTAATTTTATTTTTAAAAGTTTTCAGTGTATCCTGCTTGAATTTCTTCTTCATGCTGCTGATATTCAGCTGTCGGACAAGAAATTAGTATGTGGGCCATCACCTGTCTGACCACGAAGATTTTGGTCACGGTTCAGTGATTTTCATAAAAATATCTGCCATTTTAAACTTTTTTGAGACGGTGATCGCTTTATCTCATCAACCGCTGGTCAAAATGACTCATGATTTTGTACGTACGCACTTACGTCCCTGACCACTAAAGGGAAAGTTTTCTTTAAAACTTTTCTAGACCTTGTGTTCAAACGGGTTTTCTCATGAACCGCTAGTCTGAGTAATTTTAGATTAGGCATTTACCTGCCTGACCAAAAAACTGAAAGGTCTGGTCACGGTTCAATGATTTTCGAAAAAATGGCGATCATTTTTGTTTTTTGATCAGTTCAGTGATATTGCATCAATTAATGCAAGGGATGCATTTGTTCTCACATCATAGCGAAAACACAGCTTAGTTCAATAATGGCGCGAGGCTATTGTCCAGTGTGCTCTTGTTTCAATTTTTTGCCAAGCGGGAGGATATAACAAATTTGAAATATTAATCTTAGCCACCATCTCTGCTGCTGCTCTCAGGGATTTGTGAATGTGATCTCTAGAACTGCTAAGCGGGTTGCTTGTAATTTTGTATGTAGGAGCTTGACCTGCAATGCTAAGCCTGAGGGAAGCTATATTTCAGTGTGCATGATTGGCACTTGCCTGCTTTCCAATTGATGCGAGTATGAAAAAACGGGCGAGTCCATGTATGTCCACACATCCTGTTTTTAACATAAATTATAAGTAATTAGTTTTTTGTCGAATAGGCGAGTGATATACCGGTAATCAGTTGGTTATTCACACTGATAATGTGAGAACACATTTTTATCCCCCGCCCGACTAAGTGGGGGCGGGGGGTATTTGCGTCCATCCGTCCGTCCATCCGTCCAGCGTCCCGATGTCCGCATTTCGTTTGCGGAGCAGAACTCTGTTACCCGTGCATGGATTTCTTTAATTTATAACACATGCCTTTTGGGGTTTTTGAAATTTTACCTGCTTAATTGGCAGACCATCGGCCATAACTAACTTTAATCTGCCTGATATCTGACAAACCGTGCCATATAGCTAGACCATTACTACAAAACAAAATGTGCGGTTTCAGGTAGGGATATGCTCTGAAAATTTTCAACTTGATCAAATTAAAAATGGCCGACTTTCTGCCATAACTAACTTTTATCTGCCTGATATCTGACAAACCGTGCCATATAGCTAGACCATTACTACAAAACAAACTGTGCGGTTTCAGGTAAGGATATGCTCTGAAAATTTTCAACTTGATCAAATTAAAAATGGCCGACTTTCAGCAGTAATTAACTTTAATATGCCTGATATCTGACAAACCGTGCCATATAGCTAGACCATTACTACAAAGCAAAATGTGCGGTTTCAGGTAGGGATATGCTCTGAAAATTTTCAACTTGATCAAATTTAAAATAGCCGACTATCGGCCATAATTAACTTTAATATGCCTGATACCGGACAAACTGCCAGATAGTTAGATGCTCTAACCTTCAAAATTGGCATAATTTAGAAAATGATGATGATAAAAAGTTATTTGTACACTTCTTTAATTTTTCTGATCCAAAAAATAATATTCATTCTGTCCAAATTTGCATAAATTCAAGATGGCAGACAAAAAACAAAACGGGCCAATTGTTATCAAAGTTTTTAAAACGTGCACAGGAGAAGCAGAGTGAGTCATCGTCTCAACTGTGTACAATCACCGTTTACGCCCCTTTCGAAACCCCATGAATATAGTTTTAGAGCAGCTGCGCGCGAAAAATGGGTCACTTTTTGCTATAGAAAAACACATCAAATTAAAATCTACCAACGAAATTCAACATTGATAAGGCATTAAATCTATTCACAGCATCAACCCTTGGAACAAAAATTCCATAGGATATGTACCAGTCCAATAAATACTATAAAACGAAATGTATGGTTTAAGTGAGGGATATATATATATACCCTCTTAATATACACAGTAATCTAGATAGGTGGATCATCAGTGTTTCATCTAGGATTCAGAAGGGGCATGGTGCCACCTATTATGCACGCCGGGCACCCAGTTGACGCGGTTAGACATTTCCATCACCCACCCTCCCCAATTAAAAGTACAGACAGTTTCAGTTAACTATTTAAGCATCGGCAGTTATTACCACAGTGTACACAGGCCGTTATCAGGTATTGCGTCATAGGTGTGAGCGCACAACATCCGTTACTGGGGTGTTTGCCACTGTCGCAACTGTCCTGGGTGGGTTGATTATAATAGTTAATATTACATAATAATAGTTCACAGAGGCATTTCACTGTCTGAATATTACAAGGTCAGCGTGGCCCACATGAAGGGCGACATGGTGCACACAAAGGGCAAATGGCACTCATGAAGGGCAACATGGCGCTCACAAAAAGCAACATGGCGCTGCGCCATGTTAGAAATAGCTAGATGAAACACTGATCAGTATTGTAGAACAGAATGTGAGACTTCAGGGAAGTATGCACCCTGAAAAATTCCCATCACACGTGCGGGGCGTGGGAATTTGGTGGCCGGTTGGCCTCTTGTTGAGTCATAGCTCCATTAGGTGAAATCCTTCATTTTTTCTTTCCAATTCAGGGAAAATTTTGTTCGGTATTGCATAGCGATAAGCTACTCAATTTTCCCGATTTGCAAATAAATTTGAATTTGTTTATCGAAATATATACATCAGTGACAAGGATGTATATATACATCAGTGACAAGGATGTAAAGCTTGAATGAAAAATTAGCTAATTAGGAATTTTCTGACAAAATGTTCCTTGCAATGGCCTGTTACTGTTTATTTGGTATAAAAAAACCTTGTATGTCTTAATTGTCTAGCTAATTTTGTGTTACAGCTGTGTGCTACTATCCAACTCAAAATACTGGGACAACAATACAGAACCAACCAATACCAAGACCAGTCTCACAGCCACAAGCAACCCCTTCCCAGCCGCAAACCTCAAAACGTGAACGGAAACCATTACTTATCACAGACCCAAGCACAGGTCGAAATGTATTAGCAGACATGCAACAGGATGGAAGTAAAGGCAATACACCACCGTTGTCTGAATCGTCTAGTTCGAAGGATACACCAATAACGGTAAGTAAATGTGACCCAATCACAAAACCCTTCCAGGGTGACCACCAGCCCCCAAAATCTGGTGGTCCTCTGTCATTTTAGGTGGTCATGTCAAACAATATTGGGCCAGAACATTTAAGTGGCCTGCCAGACTCTCACCTTTTGTTCTGAACAGAGACACAATTATTTACGATATTTTAAACAATTTTGAGCCCGGAAATCTCCCAGTGTTCTACTGGTCCGAGAGAATATTCGGACCACTGCTAATTTTGAACCTTGCCTTTGAGCTCTAGATGTGGGCAAGTGGTAGTCTCAAGGGCGACAGAAGCAAAATCTATGCAATCCAAATAAATTTATAATTGACCATTCAGAGCTCTTAAAAATAACAATGTGGCGACTGGTCTTCTTTTTTCTGCCCACCCCTGAGCTCCCTTTTCACATTATTGTACCGCATCAGGGTTCAATTTGTTTTGAAAATATTGTGTACATAGCGATTTGTAGCTGAGCTCCAAATTCATTGAGTTTTTCCTATCATTAAATATAAAATATTTCGCTAATCAATTTTAATTTGATTGGCAATTAGCCAAAATTGTGTAGCTTTTCGCTAAGCGATACTGAACGTATTGAACCCTGCGCATGGCTTATTAACCCTAAAACACCTAATCCGCCCGTGGCCGATTTCCCTGAACCGCCTATATCTGTCCGCAGTCAAAGGGCTTTCAATATGGTGATTTGTATAATATAAAGTGTCAAATCCCCTAGGCACTCGTACAGTCGGGCCAAGGCGATAATTTTGCTTCCATCCATAGAACCATAATGAGTAACGCCAAATTGCAAAGGTGACTTCTTATTAATCCAATACTATAATTAATAGTATGATATTTTGAAGAAATTGTTATGTTGGTTTAATTTGCGTAAAATGACCACATTGGCAGCAAAGGTGGTCTGATCACGTGACACCATGCGTCTCGGGCTGTGGTCATGTGACACACATGTGTTATATCATAAATATAATAGTAGTTTAAATAATTTTAAAGAAATTGTTTATTTCGTGTGAAATGACAAAATTATCGGACAATATTTATATGCATTATTTATGTACATCAATCAAAATACAGTGTTTATTTCGTGCTGTGTGCGTGGTCCGTCGTAGTTGACATCGATGGCCATTCATGAATCATGCCTTTTGAAGACTGAATCTCAGTGACTGACAGTGACTATGTCCCTGACAGTTGGACTAACGTTACACTTACCGTTACACATCAGTGCAGTACTTCCACAGTCACAGTCTGACACAGTCATTATAATGATGATTTGCATTCGCAAAAAGAATCATTTTTGTTCAATATTACATACCATGTCACGATGTAGGTCCCTACACACCACTTGTCACAAGTCAGAATGTTGTAAAAAATCATATTATGTGTAATCCAGCAACAATATTTTGGCCATATCTTGAAGGTCATGACACCCAGAGATATCAAATTTGTATAGAAAGATACATATTTTTCAATATTTTCGTTATCATTTGTGATAATGGTGGGTTATTTTATGCCTCCGCCGCGAAGTGAGCGAAGGCATTATGTTCTCAGGTTGTCCGTCCATTCGTCCGTCCGATCTATTTCAAATTTGAAATGGCCGACTGGCGATAATGGAGAGCTGCTTTCGTGTTCCCTTCCGAACAACTCTTTCTAGTTTGCTTTCATATGTCCAATATCTGGCAAACTGTGTTAGATGGCTAACCCATTACTATAAAACAAAATGCGAAGTTTTGGGGGAGGATGGACCCTGAATTTTTTTTTTATAGGCCTGATATCGGGTGAACCGTGCCAGATAGCTAGACCATTAAGTACTGGGATACTGATCAAGATCATTGATTTCAATGGAGGTTTGCAATCTCTGACTGACTGTCTAGTTCTTATCTTACTCCTGGACTGAGCCTCTTAGACCTAGTTGTCTTGATTTTTGTCCTAGCCTAGGACTACATTACACAAAATTGCTTCAATCAAATTCTAATTCGGAGCTGTAGCTCCTGGATTTATGTAGTCTTGTTAGAATAAATACAGTGAGCACAATTAAAAAAAACAATGTTAAAACTGAACAATCCTCTTACATTCATTCCAGGAAAATGTTAATGTAGAAAGCAGTCACTCTGTTGGTGCACAATTTGCTGAGATGGTCGCAAGGACATTAAAACCTGAGACTGCAGGAGCTGCCGTCCATACTTCAGCTGGTTCACAAAATCAGGTCGCCGCCCTACAAGTTGTGTTACCACCTCCTGCCCCTGCATCAACACAGCAAACTAACCCTACACGTCAAGGCCCACAAGCAACGACAAGTATTCAAACTAATGCACAAGTGCCTGTGCAGTCCGTTCATAGACCTCAATCCATACCTACACAAATGATAACCGGTCCTCGACCAATTGCTCCACGTATGGTTCAACCAGTGGCCTATTATGTGCAACCGGCTCAGTCTATGTCGCCTGCATCTCAGAATTCTGTAACCCAACCTGCTGTTCAACAATCCCAACAGCCTCCTCAACAAGCCCAGCAGCTGACACAACCCCCACAACAGCCCCAACAGGTCATACAGCCACCACAAGTCCTTCAACAAACACAGCCGACATCACAGCCTTCTCAACAGCCAATCCAAGCTATTCAACCTCCCCAACAGCCATCCCAGGGACAACACCAATTTCAGCAAAACCAACAGCCAAATCACCCACCACAACATTTGCCTAATCAGATCCCACAGCCGGCTGCTCAGCAAACACAGCAGGTGTTTCAACCACAGCAAGAGCCAAGGCAACAGTTGCCCAAACCACCACAATCCCACCTGACACAAACTACTGTGTCAAACAAAGTAAATATTGTATCTAGTATTGCACAACCAACAACAAACTTGACAGCAAGTGAAAGTCCTGTTGTAGCACAAGAAGATGAATCGGAAAAGAAAGTTATTGAGCCTGATGTTTGTCAAACGGTAGATGAAACTATTGTGAATGAGGCTGAAGATAAAACGGTAGAGAAGGATCCATTAAAAAGCAAAATTGAGACAACTCCTGAGCCTATGGCATCTACAGAATCTACAGATACAGAGGTTGTTAATCCAGTGGAAGCAAATTTAAATTTACCTGATTCATCTAAAAAAGATGACACACCTGTTGAAGGTAATAAAGAAGTAGAAGAACCTACCCCGATGAGAAAGAAAGCTCCAGAGACTGAGCCAGTACCAGATGTCAATGAGGATCAAGATGAGGGTAAGCTATAAGGAGCTTTTCTTGTTTACCATCAAAGGTATTTTACCTTTAATCTTGTTCTTTGCGGGTTAAGTTGGTATATAGGTAAACTTTTGATGATTCACATCAACCCTTAAACCGCTAAATTCAATAATTTAAATTTTCACCCACTTGAAATTGTCTCGCTAACGCAACACTTAACTTCAAGTGGGTGAAAATTACCCATATTTGTTATCCCCCGCCCGACGAAGTGGGGACTGGAGGTACGGGGGGTATTGGCGTCGCCTCGGATGTCCGTCCGGCGTCCGCATTTTCCTTTCCGGAGCAGAACTCTGTAACCCGAGCCTGAATTTCTTTAAATTTTGACACACACATAAAAAAGGGGTGTAGATGTGCCTTTTGGGGTTTTTGAAATCTCACCTACTTTATTAGCCGACCATAGGCCATAATTACCTTTAATATGTCTGATATTTGGCACACCGAGCCAGATAGCTAGACCATTAAGTACTGTAAAACAAAATTTGCAGTTTCAGGCAGGGATATGCTCTGAGAAATTTCAACTTGATCAAATTAAAAATGGCCGATCATCGGCCATAATTACCTTTAATATGTCTGATATCTGACAAACCGTTCCATATAGCTAAACCACTACTACAAAACAAAATGTGCGGTTTCAGGTAGGGATGTGCTCTGTAATTTTTCAACTTGATCAAATTCAAAATGGCCAATTATCAGCCATAATTAACTTTGATATGCCTGATACCGGACGAACCGTGCCAGATAGGTTAGATGCTCTAACCTTCACAATTGGCATATTTTGGTTAATCATGATGATAAAAGTTACTTGTACACTTCTTTAACTTTTCTGATCTTTAAAATATGATTTCAACTTTTTTAACCCTTTCAGGCATGAAATTTACCATTGTTATCTTCATTCACTATTACTTGTAGTGAATGTAGATGACTTGAAGTGGGTGGGAAATTGAAGAAAATTGCCATGTATTGGTAAACCAGTTTCATGGAAATTTTCATTCTAAAACCCCTAGTTGTAGGAAAATTAAGTCTGTTTTCAGGGATGTAAAATTATGCATCGTTAGGGCTTAAAGGGTTAAGTACCGGACATTCGGTACAAATTTGCATAAATTTGAAATTGCAGACAAAAAAAATGAGCTGATTGTTATTAAAGTTTTTAAATGTGCACAGAAGAAGCAAAGTGAGGCATTGTCTAAACCGTCTATCATTACCGTTTACGGCTCCACAAATATAGTTTTAGAGCAGCCGCGCGCGAAAAATGGGTGACTTTTTAGGTAAAAAACGTTTTTTTGCTAGAGAAAAACACATAAAATTAACATCTACCAAAAAAATTCAACATTGATAATGCATTAAATCTATTAACAGCATCAGCCCTTGGAACAAAAATTCCATAGGATATATACCAATACAATAAATACTATAAAACAAAATGTATGGTTTCAGTGAGGGATATATATATATATATATACCCTCTTAATAGCAACTTGTAGAACAAAATGTGAGACTTCAGGGAATTATGCACCCTTTAAAATTTCTATCACCCGGGCGGAGCAGGAGATTATGGTGGCCGGCTGGCCTTTTGTTTAATTTGGGACCAAACATTTACAAATCTTGATGTTTAAACCCACATTTCGTAACCAATAACTGTTATTTATTCGGGTAATGAAACGGTTTAAAAAATATTATAGTTGTGCTTAGCGGTGTAAGGGTTAGATGAGGTGAGTATACTGTGGAAATCAACATTTTAACCCTTAAAGCGAACGACTATTGCACACGCACATCACTTAGGGGTAAATTCCTAATTATCTATCCTGGTTGTCAAGACTAATCATTTCTTTAGCATGATAGTCTTCTTTAGATTTAGCATTTAAGCTCCATATGTCTACTACAATATGTCTATACAGCATAAGACTATCATCAAATCCCACTTATCAAGATAATGATTTTGTGGGGGAAGGGGTGGGATAATTTTTTTTAACTGTTTGTCACGACCAATCATTTCTTCAGTGCAGTCTGCTTAGATTTAGTATTTAGCCATAAGCGACTATCACCAAATCCCAATTGTCGAGATGGTGATTTTTCAAATTATATGTTTCCTGATTGCAAAAAACAATCATTTCTTCAGCTTATACTTCTTTAGATTTAGCATTTAAATATAGTCTGGGCCTACTGCGCTATAGCCTATATATAGTAGACAATCAACTAATCCTAAGTGTCGAGATATTGGGGGAGAGGGTGGGGTAAATTAATAATTTTCTGTAATTGTTGTCTGGCCTAATCTAGATTAGCTTCAAGTTCAAGTTCAAGTGTTTATTCTTTAAGCCTCACATGGAGGAATACAAGAAAATAACAGTGAATGTAATAAGCAAAACATACAACATAACACATAATAATGTATACATTATTATACAATCAATTACAGTTTTTTCACTTCACACTTTCTAAATATTATATAGAATTGGTGTGGCTCACTGTGGCCTTCAATCCTTCATGTATACCAGAAGCAGACAATTTATTAGGCTAACATAAATTTATATAATCTCTCGCCCAGAGATAGAGGGTTCACTTCATATCAGGACATTTTCTCCTACAAAATTAATTTTAGATATTTTATCACAAACATAAAGTTAACTATAAGATACAGAGCTCCCCTGCTGTATTGCCCCCGGTTATAATGCCAACCCCGCCTTATGCCAATTGAAGTGTTTGAACGGATTTCCGCCAATGTTAAATCCCGCGGCATAATGCCAACCCCGCTATTTGCCATCCGCCAATGGTTTTGAAGTCCCTAATGTCATTTTTGTCATATGTTTCCCCCCCGATGATTGTATTGCCAACAGGCCTAATTTATCAGACATCATGACTGTTAAATAAACACTCTTGCATGGTTGGTCAACAATCGCCACCGGTACTATGGTTCATTGCACACACACGGCAGTGGGCACAGGCGTTCATGCTTTCGTGAAAGCGTGACTGAGATAAAACACTGGGAGGGGGTGGGGGACCTACTAATTGGGGTATGTAACAGAATATAAAAATAGGCCCACACTTGTAAGTGACATGTCTATACCAGCAAACAATAGCAGTAAGCCCAACGTTTATTTAATTTTCGGCATTCACTTTCATCAACCACTGAACCAATGTCTGACTGTTGTAGCAGACACTTATGTTGACAAAAAAAGTTTACAATTTAATTGTTCCTTATTGTGTCAGTAGGCCTATATAAATGTACAAATGAGTGATGAAGCGATAATTACAATGAAATAATAACTCGTCAGTTATGAGATCCATTGCTGGTACAATGCTAGGCCAGCGTTGCAAACACATTTGACAATGATTGATGAAGCGATAATTACAATGAAATAATAACTCTTCAGGTACTAGATCCTTTGCTGGTACAGTGTTGGGCCAGCGTTGCAAACATCATTTAGTGTTTTTTTCTTGTGCATTAACAAATATAATTTGCATATATATATAGTGCTCTTAATAAAACAATATAGAGCCTACTGTACTTTTTAGCCCGCCTTTTAATTTTAATTAAAAAAGGTGGGCTATTGCAATTGAAGTTCGGCGTCGGCGTCGGCGTTAACATTTACTTGTGGGCGCGATAACTTGAAAAGTTTTTCATGTTTCCTTCCCAAATTTGTTTTGCATGTTACTAATGACCACTTCTCGGACAAGTTCAATAATGGCTGAAAAAAAAATCAAAATGGCCGACTTATTGCGATTTTTCACCTTTTACGTCAATAATTTGACCTTGTGGGCGCGATAACTTGAAAAGTTTTTCACGTATCCTTTTCAAATTTGTTATGCATGTTACTAATGACCAGTTCTCGGACAAGTTCAATAATGGCCGAAAAAAAAAAAAAATGGCCGATTTATTGCAATTTTTCACATTTTACGTCAATAATTTGACCTTGTGGGCGCGATAACTTGAAAAGTTTTTCACATATCCTCTTCAAATTGGTTATGCATGTTACTAATGACCAGTTCTCGGACAAGTTCAATAATGGCCGAAAAAAAAAAAAAATGGCCGATTTATTGTGATTTTTCTCATTTTACGTCAATAATTTGACCTTGTGGGCGCGATAACTTGAAAAGTTTTTCACATATCCTCTTCAAACTTGTTATGCATGTTACTAATAAGTAGTTCTTGGACAAGTTCAATAATGGCTGAAAAAAAATTCAAAATGGCCGATTTATTGCGATTTTTCTCATTTTACGTCAATAATTTGACCTTGTGGGCGCGATAACTTGAAAAGTTTTTAATATATTATCTTCAAATCTGTTATGCATGTTACTAATAACCAGTTCTTGGACAACTTCAATAATGACTGGAAAAAAATTCAAAATGGCCGATTTATTGTCATCTTTCACATTTTTTGTCAATAATTTGACCTTGTGGCCGCAATAATGACTTCAAGTTCAATAATGGCGGCGGGCTATTGTCGAGTGTGCTCTTGTTTGTATTACTATAAACAGTATGCGCGACAACACTCAATATGTATCAGAATTAATGTTAATCAGCTCTCGTATATTCAAAGGCCTAAATCACCTCCCTCACCATAATGCCACCCCGCCATAATGCCAAAACAAGGTCCCAATGTTGGCGTTATATTGAGGTAGTACTGTAAATTGATAAAGAGAGAGGAGGCACGATAGTCTACTTTTGAGAATGAATTGAATCTATGTGAAACTGAAAGTAGCCTGCCTGGTAAGTAACTGGAATTTGATTTGGTAATGTTATTGTTGACAGTTTACTCAACACTTGTCACCAGTAAATCCCGGTCAGGTCATGGGTCATTGGACTTTCAATTTCTCAGCAGCGTTATCTCGGTCATGCTTGCCTTCTAGACTAGGCCTATTACAAACATCGTCGCCGGCACGGGAAGATTTTGTCGGACAACAATAAAAAACATATCAATGTGTTCATAAAAATCTGAACTTACAGATGCCATTTGACTTTTTTCTCAGATTTCAACATAACTATACATAAAAAGTCAAACGTAACTTTTTCTAGTCGCATAAAAAAAAGTCAAACACCATATTGAAGATCAGGTGTTGTGCTAAAAGTTGTAATTTATTTCAGGGCCGTTTCTTGAAAACTCTGGATGCACGCTCAAGTGGAAGATTTGTGTATCTCCGCGTAAATAAACGGTGCCGTGACGCGAAAATTGCGACGCCGCGAGCAAAATGCGTCACTTTTGCGATCGCAATATCTTGGCCGTATATTTATCGATTTTGCTGAAAATTTGTGACGTCGTAATAATATTAATTGCTCTGGTGCTCATAGCTTGCACACTAGTTTAGACACTAAAAATCTCGTTTCCAGAGCATATCTTGGAAACCCAATCTATAAGACTTTATTTTGACCTACTGTAAAACTGTGAAACAAAATGCGAGATTTAGGGCTCTACATTAGGGTTTGTCCTGGGCAGGTAAAATCCTATTTTGGACTATAATTGACTTGCCATATAATTGACTTGCCCTTCGTATTGAGGCCTGAGACTTCATGGAAGGATGCTGTCTAAAAAATCTAATATTCAACAGGTCCTATTTAAAATAAGATTGCAGCAACACAGCCACACTATTATTATTGAGCAAAATGAAGCACTACATTCTGTAATGCCCCATTGTCATTGACGGCATTTTTGTGTATACTTCCTGAGGGGCCTTGAACGGGAAAAGTCATTGAATTAAAAAAATTCCATGCTTTGAAAAGTCCTTGATTTTTGTAAAAACATAGATAAACCGGGAAAAGTCCTTGATTTTGATGCAACCTGTGATGTTTCGCTGTTGATCTTGAAAAAACGTCATTTAGCTAGTATAAAGCTACATTTTTAGCTCCCGCCGTCACCGTAGGTGAGACGGAGGGAGCTATGGATTCCGTCTTCGTTTTTTTTTGCCTCTTCTTTTGCCTATAACTTTGTGAGAAAATAAGCTAGGATAACAATTTTTGGTATGTGGGTTACTTCCAGGTGGATAATGGACAGGTTAACCCGTTGAACACGAGATTATTATGCTACTGCGCTGCTTCTGAAACGAGATTATTTTATGACGTCATAGTTATCTCATGCAATCAAACCAGGAGATCTCCGGGCCTCGTATCTGAATGGTCTCCCTGAATCACGGAGATCTCCGGGGCTCGTCACAAACGGGTTAAAATATTTTTAATCTGAATTCAATACGCAAGGTCGCAGAGGAAAAAATGACGATGTTACGGCGTTGGGCCGTCCGTAAACAATTCGTTTCCGGAGCATATCTCTGAAACTACTTGTCCGATTGTCTTCAAATTTTACATACAACACCCCTAGGGGGTCTAGTTGTGCCTTTTAGGGTATTTGAACTTTGACCTACTTTTGTTCAGAACTATGACCTATTTAGACGTTTTGACGCGCAATTCGTTTCCGGAGCAGATCTCGAAAAGTACTGGGCTGATGACAGTCATATTACACATACATGTTCTCTAAGGTCCCTAGTTGTGCCTTTTCAGATTTTTGGACTTCGACCTTAAAGTTGACCCAGCACTTTGACCTAATTTATAACATCGGTAAATTCGACTAAAAGATTTTGCGGAATATCATGAAAACCGCTCAAGATAGCTACACCATTACTATAAATAAATTGTGAGGTTTCAGGAGAGGATGCATCTTGAAAAAATTTCAGGTCGAAAAAATTTAAAATGGCCGCCTATCAGCCATTATTCTCTTCGACAGGCCTGATATTGCAGAATATCATGAAAACCGCTCAAGATAGCTACACCATTAATATCAAATAAATTGTAAGATTTCAGGAGGGGATGCATCTTGAAAAATTGCAAGTTGATAAAATTCAAAATGGCCGCCTATCAGCCATTACTCACCTCGACAGGCCTGATATTGTGGAATATCATGAAAACAGCTCAAGATATCTACACTATTACTATAAAACAAATTGTAAGGTTTCAGGAGAGGATGCATTTAAAAAAAATTCAACTCGTCCAAGTTCAAAATGGCGGCCAATCGGGCATTATTCACTTTCACATGGCTGTTATTTGATAAACCGTGCTAGATGGCTAGACCATTACTATAAAACGAAATGTGTGATTTCAGGAGAGGATGCATCTTGAAAAATTTAGACTTGATCAAATTCAAAATGGCCGCTTATCGGCCATTATTCACTTTAACATGGCCGATATTTGGTCAACCGTGCTAGATGGCTAGACCATTACCTGATTACTATTCGGGGGAGGATGCACCCTGAAAATTTTTAACTTAGAATTCGAAATGGCGGACAATCAGCATTATTTACCTCGATAGGCCTGATATCAGGTAAACCGTGCTAGATAGCTAGACCATTACTATAAAACAAAATGTGACATTTTGGTAGAGGATGCCTTTTAAAAAGTTTCGACTCAATCGAATTTAAAATGGCCGCCTATCGGCCACTATTTACTTTCACATTGCTGATATTTGGTAAACCGTGTTAGATAGCTGGACCATTACTATAAAACAAAATGTGAGATTACAGGAGAGGATGCATCTTGAAAAAAATTGACTATCAAATTCAAAATGGCCGCCTATCGGCCATTATTCACTTTCACATAGCCGTTATTTGGTAAACCGTGCTAGATAGCTAGACGATTACTATAGAATGAAATGTGAGATTTCAGCTGAGGATGCATCTTGAAAAATTCTGACTCGATCAAATTCAAAATGGCCCCCTATCAGCCATTATTTACTTTCACATGCCCAATATTTTGCAAACTGTTAGATGCTAGTCCATTACTATAAAACAAAATTTGAGGTTTCGGGGGAGGATGCACCCTAATTTTTTAACTAGTTCAAATTCAAAATGACCGTAAATCAGCTATCAGTTACCTCAATTGGCCTGATATCGGGTAAACCGTGCCAGACCATTACTGGGATACTGATTAGGATCATTAATTTCAATAGAGGTTTGCAATCTCTGACAGACTGTCTAGTTCTTATCTTACTCTTAGACTGAGCTTCTTAGACCTAGTTGTCTTGCGTCTTGATTTTTGACCTAGCCTAGGACTACATTAATAACCCTACACAAAATTGCTTAAATCAAATTCTAATTCGGAGCGGGAGCTTTTGGACTTATGTAGTCTTGTTACACTTAAATAAGCATGTGGTTTAGGAATGTAGTGTGCCTATTTATTCAATACAAAGTGAAAAGGCAAATATCTTTAAACAATGTAGGCCTTCATTTTATATTTTCCATAATATTGTATTTTCACTGATATGCATGTCCTGAAATTTGATAAAAAGAGTAATAAAAACACCAAAGTTGCTGTTTTTCATACCTTCTGGCCTGGCTTATTTTTGTAATCCGCAAACCACTTTTTTTAACATGCACGAAAAGATGTTTGAAAAATATTGAGAAGTCCTTGAATTTTTGTCTGTGGAAAAGTGTGGGAACCATGTATCTAGGTAAAGTTGAAGGTTGTCCAGAGAACTGTAAGCTAAATGTGGATATAAATCTGTGTGAGACTCTGGTTGTCCGTGAGGCACGGAACCCATTTATTTATTTCGAACACTGGCTAGACCATTACCATAGGGATATCGACCTGAAAAAATTCAACTCTTAACCCGTTTGTGACAAGCCCTGGAGATCTCCGTGATTTATGGGGACCATTCAGATATGAGCCTCGGAGATCTCCGGGTCTGATTGCATGAGATAACTATGACGTCATAAAATAATCTCATTTCAGAAACAGCGCAGTAGTATAATAATCTCGTGTTCAACTGGTTAAATAAATGCAGAGTCGCATTTGGCACAGTGGCTGGGTGATTTCTTCAATGTGTGGCTAAAAAAAATGTTTTGAGCGCAATTTTTATGATTTAAAGTGAAAGTGAAATATATTTTTTTCTGCAAACCCTGGCAGATTTACATTAACCAGGGTGAATGAATTTCGCAGATTTCTCAGTCGATTATTGACCAATTTTAAACAAATTTAACAGACAAAGGGTCAGTAGGTATTTCAGAAGTTAGACTACATGTATTTGACATCTAATTAATTTCTGAGATGAAGGTTATGCACAATGTTTATAATTACAGGGCAACATTTTCTACATATTCAGGCTATACAATATGATATTTTCAAAGTATTCACTGGTTAATCATCTTGTAAATGAATAAATATACACCCAAGCGACACAATCAGGCCCAAATCATCATTTTTATTTGAGCTCCTTGATATGTCCATGATATGTAAATATGACCATAGCCTGGAATTGCGTAATTTAAAAAAAATTGTGTTGTGCATTTATCAGTTAAAAGAGATATAAGGACAAGATTCAATTTCAGACATACATGTCCAAAATAAGAAATTCATGAATTACTGATAGAGTTTTCGATACACTTGCTACGTTGCATTATGGTTTTCGTCATGACTCCCTACTTCATGCTCGTGATAGGGCCTTGAAGATGGCTATATTTGGCCTTGAAAACCTTGAATAGCCTTAAATTCAATTGGCTTTTGTTTATATGAACCATGATTTATCACTGTATGTCAGCTGCTGTTCTCCACACAGAAATACTGTCAGGTCGACCTCCAATTAGCACAATTGTGGACAAATCGCTTGCTGACAATTTTAACTTGTAGACGAAGTAGTTGAAATATACTATTGTTGAAAAATAGACAAGTTTGTCACCAGGTTATGACATATAACTAGATCTGGTAATATTCGTGAGGTTTTAATTTTCACGACGAGGACAAATTTATGAATTTAAGAATCTCACGAAAATTATTATTCTAATAGCACTACTAAAGAAAATTGAAAATTTGCGAATTCTAAACTTCGTGAAAAGTCCCAAGATCAGAAATTCATGAAAATTGAAACGTGTACGTGAAATTTACTAGATCTACATTATACCATCTTATCTGGCCAAGTATGAAACAGGTGAGCGCCGCAGTAGCTGAGATATCACGTGATAAAAGTTCAGACCTCTCGCTGGTAATATAAAGATGCTGGACCACTGTCTGCGAGTTAAGTCCACATATGTCTCTTTAAAAGGTCTGTGCTTGCTAGGGTACACTATATTGCTTTCCGGTAAGGTATGTAACAGCGAGAGTGGAATTGTGATGATCCTGGTAACGACGTCTAGATAAATCGTAGCGAGACTTGAATACTTGATGATAGGCTATGCTAACCTTATGATCCTGTGCTGCAGCATGATGGGTGAGTTGAGTTTTGTCTGTATTGTCTGTGAATAACAGGCGGTGGACATTTCAAATCTAACAAGATTAAATATCTTACACCAATTTATGTTCTATGTCAATGATTATTGCAGGACACTGTGTACACACCATAGTAAGTTGTGATTATTAGTCAACACAAAGCATACAACACCTACATGTATTTCTATTAACTCATTCAAGACGGCACTTTCAGTACATACATGTTTCTGTGGACGGGACATTTTTCAAATGTTTACTTTTATGACGTCACATAACACGAGTTATCTCGGGCTCCGTCCTGTACCGTCGAAGTAGCTTGCCCGAGATATCTCGGGCTCCGTCTGGAATGAGTTAATATACGGGATTGGGAGACTAAATGTAAGATTAAATCTATAATCATCGTTATGAATTGTGTGATGTGTTAAATTTGCTGTATTTCTATTACAATTTTTACATTGTGGGAACTCATTCCAATAATGTTATAATATGGTTCACAAAACGGATTCTGGGAACTGTTTTTTTTGTGCCCATTTTCCGTGTTTCCCAAATGACTATCACTCTATCACCAGGTCTGGCACGTCGTAGAATATCGAGATAGTCTTTTATTGTGTGTTTCCGCGAAATTTCCAAACTGAAATTTACAGATCTGGCATGTCGTAGAATATCGCTATAAAAATATCACGTGTTTCTGTGTTAGAACTGTTTTTATCGCTGGTTGCCGCGATGGTGCAAAATAATATACCTTCGGTACCTCATTTCTAGAAAATAAAACTCTCTTTCAAAAAGTAAAACCAAGTAGGTGACTGTATATTCTACACTAAAACATATTGATCTTTTGGAATAAATTGTCATTGAGTAATCCAAAATTGGAATTACTGACATTGACTCACATTATAGCTGGCTTCTTTTGGCTTCAGTTTTTGCTTTTTGAGCGATTTTTTATCCCCCGCCCGTAGGGGAAAAGGGATTATAGTCGTGCCAGGATTCTGCCTGGCGTCCAGCGTCACGTTTTCTTGTGGGCGCAAAACTCAAAAAACTACTGGTCATTTTTTTTTAAGAGGTCAACTTTAAAAAAAATTTGTGGGTGCAAAAACTCTAAAACCTGGGAGTCAGAATTTTTTCAAATTTTACTATCACATTCCCCACCATATGGAGATGTGCAGGTGACTTTTTTAAGGTTTACCAAAATTTAACTCCAAAATTTTTTGTAGACGCAAAAACTTTCAAATTTTACGATCACATTCCCCACAATATGGAGATGTGCAGGTGATTTTTTTAAGTTTTGTGAAATTTAAAATGGCTGCCACAGATCAATTTTACTTTTTTTGAGATTGCAAAATCTTAGTCGTAAATTATTCAAATTTTAAAATCACATTCCCCACGATATGGAGATGTGCATGTGATTTTTTCAAGGTTTTACGGAAATTTAAAATGGCCGCCACGCATGAACTTCATATTTTTTTGTGGGTGCAAAAACGCAAAAATTGCAGTCAGAAATAATGTGCAGGTGATTTTAATGAAATTTAAAATGGCCACCACAAGTCGACTTTTTAAATATTTGTGACAGCAATAACTCTAACCTTATTTATGGCGGGAGATGATATAGGACTTCAGTCCTCTTGTTATTATATAACTAGATCTTTAAGAGACATCAGGCGAAAACGGATGAACTAGTATGATAAATACACATCTTTTGTTTTGTGTGTACAATTTTATTTGTCTCACGTGGTGATCATATTTAAGTAAAGACAATGTACGAGACTTACCCCTTCTGTATGACTGATTCTCACACACCCAGTACTATCGCAGAAACACGCAATATTTTTATAGCTATTTTCTATGTCGTGCCAGACCTGATCACTATCTTGCTAAAAACCACTACACCCATAGATCCAGTTTTCTGTCATTATATAGCCTATAGTAGGCCAACCAAACGTTGTTTCTGAATAAGCATAAATTTCTGTATTTGCTGGGTTATTAGGATTTCCGTCGTCAATTTTACGACAGTTACTGTCTTGAGCTGTGTGTTGAGCTATTGGTTTATACCCAGTCCCTGTAGATAGCCTATAGATTTCACTGAGAACAATGCCTACCTTGGGATCAAACCAGGCCAATATAAACTTTGGAAATTGCCACAATGAGAATGAGGGAAGCTAGCAGATATTCTACTCTTTAAAGCAAATATATTTTGATATCAATATATTTTGCAATCATATATATTGCCTTTGAAAATGTAACCCTTGGTCTTACTAGCTTCTGACGCCATGGCCACAATTGTAGTGGAAAACATTCTTAACCCTAGAAATGTCCAAGCCTTTATTTAAAATTTACAAAATCTACTTTATTAAAATAAAGTTGTTTTGAGGCTGTTTTTCCCGCATCTCCCGTCATGTAATGACTGCAAATGCATGACGTGTGTCATTATGTAGCCGATATTCTAATTGGCTGGGAGATGCCCTCACGGACCAATCAGAGATCGTCTTACAATCTGACCTAGTTAGTCATCGCTCCCGCTCCGGATGTCAACTAATGTCAACAAATTGACAATTTGTGTGTCGCTTCAATGTTTAACATCGACTTTGATCAAGTTCTAATTAATGAATGTTTTCATTATTGTGTCACTTTAGAAATACAAATATAATGAATCATTTTTTTCATATCCATTTACTATAGCTATTACTATTTGTTCAACAATCACGCAATGAATTGCCAACAAATATTGAAAATGCTCAAATCGACCGCCATTTTGGAATTACGGGAAAACCCGAGTGGAAATTGGCGGACATGGCTCGCATTCGGCGGCTTGGCTTAGCAGCTCTATATGAATGGGCATATCGTTAGTTGTTCCCTGGTCTAAACTGTAACTGAAGCCACACCTATGTTTTAAAGTAACCTTGTGTGGCTGGTCACCTCTTAGACTATGCAGGCCTATAATATCCTAAAAACATGTAAACATATCACGGCTGGTCAATTAGACATGGCATTGCTGCACTATCATGACTATGCTCTAAATCGTTCTTATTCTGACACATCAAAGGTTGAAAACACATAGTCTAGGGTCTTCTTTCTCAGAGATACTTATTTTTCAACACCTCATGTCAACAAATTTGATCGACTTCCCCTTAGAGCTACATGTGATTGTATGGCATCTTGGATTTTTGCTCAAAATGTGGCATTGCCATAGCAACCATTGCATAGCTAAGGACAAACTAAATTTTTTTTTACATTTTTATGTAGTTTTACAAAGTTTTTGGCTAGTTACAATAACAGGTATATGTTAGATCGTGGATTTTTCATGAGAAATAACGTATGAGCTCGCTACTCTAGGCACTCCCGTTTTGAACACTAATTGCTCTAAAATCCTTAAAATTGATTTTTTTTACCCCACTACTCAGTTTATAACAGTGATCATTCCTAGATGTCAAGTACCACACAACGCTTTTGTATACAACCATTTATGTGGACTCAAACCTGTTTTAAGTGACATGACTGGTGATTGGCGGCCATTTTGGGCAGCCATCTTGGATTTTTTGCTCACCAGGGGGAGTTAGTCATAGCAACCACTTTGTAGCCCAGGACCTACTGAAACTAAATATATATGGTTTTACATGTTTTTTGACAAGAAAAACATAGCCATATCACTCTGAATCAAAAAAGTCATTTTTCATCAAAAATGCCTGACATTGTACAGACACAGCTGCCCAAATCTTGGACATAGCTAGGGTTAAGGCAGCTGATCTTTATCTCAGGCACATCATTGAATGAGATGGTCTGCCCTGACCAATCACACACACAATATCTAGGTCACTCACATCTCTGGATATTTCAAAATGTACGACAGACACCTGACATTAATACAGTGCAGTGCAATGTGGCTGTAATAGATCTCAGGCACATCATTGATCGAGAAAGTAATCTCGAACAATCTCGCGCTCGATATCTGGGTCAGTCATATACTGAAGGGTCGTCCACTTAAACTCGAAAAGCAGTAGCTGCTTACTTGTAATGTGAGCAGCTACTCTGTTTGTTAATTGTGGCTGTGTATGTCAGTGTATACACTCCCGACTCCAGACCAACTGTGATTATGTAATACGAGAGGACTAGCCACCTTCTCACTTCTGACTGTCAACTCAATCTATTCAAATTGTAAATATATCAGGATTCAAGATACATGTTTGTTCTTTTATGTTCAAACTATTTAAGATTGATATATTACAGACTTCCTTAGCACCAATATTGAGGAAATGATAAATTTTGTAGGGCAGGATCGAACCAACTGCACAGAGACGGAAAGCTATCTGTGATATGCTATTGATCAGCTATCACACTGCAAGCTCGACACAATGACCCAATGCTTGGCTAGTGTTGGCCCAGTGGTTTTAAAATTTATTGTGAATCAAGGCATGCGGTAACACGGAAATATAGCAATGCCCGTTCTTATAGAAGTTAACTTTTTCATTGCGACGATCTGACATGGAAAAAACTATGCGGGTCCGCTATAAGCAGTGAAGACATAGAGCCATGACAGTGAATCAGATCACTGAGGGACCAACGGCATATCTCGGACGACGATATTCATAATTAGTGGTAATAATAGATGAAGTCACGTATGCCTATATATAGACTATTGGTCTTGTGAATTGAGTTGAGTTTACGCGCATAGTGAAAAGCTTTCTCGCAGAAGGTTTGTTGTTACATGCCATTGTCATTAGCTCCCGCCGTCACCGTAGGTGAGCGAAGGGAGCTATGGATTCTACCTCCGTTTTTTTTTGGCCTCTTCTTTTGCCTATAACTTTGTGAGAAAATAAGCTAGGATTACAATTTTTGGTATGTGGGTTACTTCCAGGTGGCTAATGGACGGGTTAAAATATTTTTAATCTGAATTCAATACGCAAGGTTGCAGAGGAGAAAATGATGATGTGACGGCGTTGGGCCGTTGGGCCCTTGGGCCGTTGGGCCGTCCGTAAACAATTCGTTTCCGGAGCATATCTCTGAAAGTACTTGTCCGATTGTCTTCAAATTTTACACACAACACCCCTAGGGGGTCTAGTTGTGCCTTTTGGGGTATTTGAACTTTGACCTACTTCTGGTTCAGAACTATGACCTATTTAGACGTTTTGACGCGCACTTCGTTTCCGGAGCAGATCTCGAAAAGTACTGGGCCGATGACAGTCATATTGCACATACATGTTCTCTAAGGTCCCTAGTTGTGCCTTTTCAGGTTTTTGGACCTTGACCTTGAAGTTGACCCAGCACTTTGACCTAATTTATAACATCGGTAAATCCGACTGAAAGATTTTGCGGAATATCATGAAAACCGCTCAAGATAGCTACACCATTACTATAAAACAAATTGTGAGGTTTCAGGAGAGGATGCATCTTGAAAAATTTCAAGTCGATAAATTTAAAAATGGCCGCCTATCGGCCATTATTCACCTTGACAGGCCTGATATTGCGGAATATCATGAAAACCGCTCAAGATAGCTACACCATTAATATCAAATAAATTGTAAGGTTTCAGGAGAGGATGCATCCTGAAAAATTTGAAGTTGATAAAATTCAAAATGGCCGCCTATCAGCCATTATTCACCTCGACAGGCCTGATATTGTGGAATATCATGAAAACCGCTCAAGATATCTAAACCATTACTATAAAACAAATTGTAAGGCTTCAGGAGAGGATGTATTTTGAAAAAATTCATTTTGTCAAAGTTCAAAATGGCCGCCAATCGGCCATTATTCACTTTCACATGGCCGTTATTTGGTAAACCGTGCTAGATGGCTAGACCATTACTATAAAACAAAATGTGTGATTTCAGGAGAGGATGCATCTTGAAAAAATTTGACTCGATAAAATTCAAAATGGCCGCTTATCGGCCATTATTCACTTTCACATGGCCGTTATTTGGTAAACCGTGCTAGATGGCTAGACCATTACTATAAAACAAAATGTGTGATTTCAGGAGAGGATGCATCTTGAAAAAATTCGACTCTATAAAATTCAAAATGGCCGCTTATCGGCCATTATTCACTTTCACATGGCCGTTATTTGGTAAACCGTGCTAGATGGCTAGACCATTACTATAAAACAAATTGTGAGGTTTCAGGAGAGGATGCATCTTGAAAAATTTCAAGTCGATAAAATTAAAAATGGCCGCCTATCAGCCATTATTCACCTTGACAGGCCTGATATTGCGGAATATCATGAAAACCGCTCAAGATAGCTACACCATTAATATCAAATAAATTGTAAGGTTTCAGGAGAGGATGCATCCTGAAAAATTTGAAGTTGATAAAATTCAAAATGGCCGCCTATCAGCCATTATTCACCTCGACAGGCCTGATATTGTGGAATATCATGAAAACCGCTCAAGATATCTAAACCATTACTATAAAACAAATTGTAAGGCTTCAGGAGAGGATGTATTTTGAAAAAAATCATTTTGTCAAAGTTCAAAATGGCCGCCAATCGGCCATTATTCACTTTCACATGGCCGTTATTTGGTAAACCGTGCTAGATGGCTAGACCATTACTATAAAACAAAATGTGTAATTTCAGGAGAGGATGCATCTTGAAAAAATTCGACTCTATAAAATTCAAAATGGCCGCTTATCGGCCATTATTCACTTTCACATGGCCGTTATTTGGTAAACCGTGCTAGATGGCTAGACCATTACTATAAAACAAAATGTGTGATTTCAGGAGAGGATGCACCTTGAAAAAATTAGACTCGATAAAATTCAAAATGGCCGCTTATCGGCCATTATTCACTTTCACATGGCCGTTATTTGGTCAACCGTGCTAGATGGCTAGACCATTACTGTAAAACGAAATGTGAGATTTCAGATGAGGATGCATCTTGAAAAAAATTGACTTGATCAAATTTAAAATGGCCGCCTTTTCGGCCATTATTCATTTTCACATGGCTGATATTTGGTAAACCGTGCTAGATGGCTAGACCATTACCTGATTACTATAAAACAAAGTGTGAGTTTTCGGGGGAGGATGCACCCTGAAAATTTTTAATTTACGAATTCAAAATGGCCGACAATCAGCATTATTTACCTCGATAGGCCTGATATCAGGTAAACCGTACTAGATAGCTAGACCATTACTATAAAACAAAATGTGACGTTTAGAGAGAGGATGCCTTTAAAAAACTTTCGACTCAATCGAATTCAAAATGGCCGCCTATCGGCCACTATTTACTTTCACATTGCTGATATTTGGTAAACCGTGTTAGATAGCTGGGCCATTACTATAAAACAAAATGTGAGATTACAAGAGAGGTTGCATCTTGAAAAAAATTGACTCGATCAAATTCAAAATGGCCGCCTATCGGCCATTATTTACTTTCACATAGCCGGTTTTTAGTAACCGTACTAGATGGCTAGACCATTACTATAAAACAAAATGTGAGATTTCAGGAGAGGATGCATCTTGAAAAATTTTGACTTGATCAAATTCAAAATGGCCTCCTATCGGCCATTATTCACTTTCACATGGGCGATATTTGGTAAACCGTGCTAGATGGCTAGACCATTACTATAGAATGAAATGTGACATTTCAGCTGAGGATGCATCTTGAAAAATTCCGACTCGATCAAATTCAAAATGGCCCCCTATCGGCCATTATTTACTTTCACATGCCCAATATTTTGCAAACTGTGTTAGATGTTAGTCTATTACTATAAAACAAAATATGAGGTTTCGGGGGAGGGATGCACCCTAAGTTTTTAACTAGTTTATATCGAATTCAAAATGACCGTAAATCAGCTATTAGTTACCTCGATTGGCCTGATATCGGGTAAACCATGCCAGATAGGTAGACCATTACTGGGATACTGATTAGGATCATTAGTTTTAATGGAGGTTTGCAATCTCTGACAAAAACTGCCTAGTTCTTATCTTACTCTTAGACTGAGCTTCTTAGACCTAGTTGTCTTGCGTCTTGATTTTTGACCTAGCCTAGTACTACATTAAAAACCCTACACAAAATTGCTTAAATCAAATTCTAATTCGTCGCGGGAGCTCCTGGACTTATGTAGTCTTGTTTCTATATTTTTTGTTTCTTGGAGTTTTCTAAGAATTCGTCTAGAAAATTTGATTTGTCTCTTTTTTTTTATCGCATTATGTAGATCCTTTTGGAGTTGAAGAATTCTGAGTGTATAAAGTTGTTCGCTAATGATTGGAATCTATATTTAATGGGTTTGATTTATGCTAGCTCATGTATTTTGTGTGTGCAGATACAGGCGGAAAGCTATCTTGATAGCCTTATTTTGTGCTAGTTGTATCTTTTCTAGGACTGGTCTGACGAATTGCTTGTATAATTGCATGATTATTTTAAGTTTACAACCCATGCAGTTAGTACCGTTTAGAAGTAGTAGTAAGTCTATTCGATTTGGATATTGCCATTTTTATATGTGAGCGAAAGTTTAATGTTTTTGTGATAGTCACTCCCAGCAGTGCTGCCTCTTCCACATGATGTATTTCTTCTCCGAGTAATTGAAGCTTACTTTTTCATGTTGTCTCCCGTTCTTACAATTAGCTGCGTCTTTTTAGCATTTTAATGTAATTCTCTATTTGGAGCACCACTTTTCTGTTACTATCTGGTTGTAGATAGTAACAGAAGGAGTGTCTGGCTGTGATGACGACAACGACGATCTGACATGGAAAGACAAGGACTAAGTATGGTGAAATAATAAATATACCAGTAATTGTCATTATTTTAACGTTCATGGTTGGGTCATTCCGTGTCAAATCAACCAATATTTGGGAGATCAAAAAAGTTCATGTCTCAGAAATCCACCACATTTTAAATATTCACTAACCTGGTACTTTGAACATGTTTCCAAAAAAAGACGTGTTCAATATGAACCAGATTAGGCTGCATCATATTAATAAAATGATGTTTTTAAAATAAAAAAATGTGTATATATAAAAAAAACTCGCATTGTTTTGACATATTGTATTTTCGCTTAAATGAGTAAATTGGTGGTCAATACACACATTTATCAATACTGCCTGGAAGGTCATAAAATTTAGTTCTGCTGATGTCAGCTTCAGTTTTGTTCCATGACATGCACCACTCTGTCATGCTCCGATCATGTGGACATTCCACAGTCATACCAATGTTGACACTGATCAAGCTTGATCTCTGATGGCTGACATTGTATTAGCCTACATGTATAAGAGTGGCTGAATTGAGATGTTTAACAGTGAACATTTATGCACAAATCTCAAAATGTTCCACGACCCGAGTTAGCGTGGTAACCTGGGTTACATCGTGACGTCACCATATTGATTGACCCGGGTTACGTCGTGACAGCAGAAATAATCTATAGCCAGGCTATGGGATAGGGCGACCCAGGTGACCGCGTGCTGGATCATATGCACAAACTCATTTATTTACGTGAGTTACTTTCATCTACATTTATCTCCATGTCGATGATCTTTTCTTGTAACTATGATCTTGATAATGAGAGGGTTAATTTTAATTTATAAGTTGAGTAATTGAGATATTTATCTCGTGTTTTTCAACTGCAGGCGGAAAAACTATAAAACTTTGAAGTCGGAAATTATGCAAATTTTACAATCACATTCCACACGATAATCCTATGGAGATGTGCAGGTGATTTTTTCAAGGTTTACTGAAATTCTAAATAGCCGCCATGGATGACCATGACATAATTTTTTGTGGATGCAAAAAAATAAAAATTAAAGTCAGAAATAATTCACATTTTACAGTCATTCCATCATCTGGAAATGTGCAGGTGATTTTACTAAAAATTTAAAATGGCCACCACAAGTTGACTTTTTAGTAGAGCAGTTAGCATGGTGTTGGTCTGAGTGGTTTTCTGTATGATTTATTTCACGGCAATAACTTTAAATTTATCTAATTGAGAACATATCTATCTCCATGTGTGTGTTAAGAATAACTTTTTTCTTTGCACCACGAAGCCACATTTTGAGATTTTAGCGTAGATGGCCCGATGAACACTGCTACAAATGACGCCTTATTTCCCCATCTCTAATACCATGTCAGCCATGCGAGGTTGTGCATCTGGCTATATTAGGTGACGTCACGCGTGGCACGTGACCTTAGCAATACCAACCGGACAGTGTAGGCCTCAGTTGATACACTGTGCTATCCCCATGTATATGCAGTATGCATATACCTAGTCAACATTGTCAACTGGTCCCGCCCCCAGTTGACAAGCTCCCTATTGAAAAAACAGGCGAGGCACCAGTGTGATGTCTGCACACCCTCATCGACTGTCTAGTGGTGTACAACCAATTTGTAACCCCGAAAAAGTGTATGGCCGCCACCGTTAGTAGGTTTTTAAGGTCACGTAGGGAAAATATAAACAATTGAAAATTCGAATCGAGCTGGTATGAACAGTATAAAAGGCGGCCATTTTGTTTGAATTTCTGGAGTCTATAAACAACATCCAGCTCCCCGTCTGGAAACGGGAGTGCCAGACAGGTGCCACGTCTAGCATATACCTACCCCTGTGTGTACATATCTGTATAAGACACATGACCTGTAAGGAACATCAACCCTGCAATCACGATACTATGATCCAAGTGATTGTTGTTTGAATGTTGGCCCGACGTCGGCCCGACATTACAACAACATCGGGTCAGCGTCTCGTGTTTGCTGGGAAGTGCACCTGGCTTAATAGTAATACGGCATCGCTGACAAAATGTTGGGCCAGCGTCGTTAGGACGGTGTGCCAGCATTGAAACAACGCTGGCTCCATGTGATTGTCCAGTGTTATAGTGTTTGCTAGGTCAGTCTGTCCAGTGTCTGTCCCATAGGCATAGGCCTACACAACAACACTCAGCTGACACAAGGAAAGACGTTGAATCAATGTTGGTTCAACGTTCGTCCACCGTCTACGACGTTGAACCAACGTTAATCCAAGATTGATATAACGTCTTGTCTCTGCTGGGCTGCCAATACACATGTATATATAATATGCCTATCGGCCACTCACTGCCCAACAAAACGACATTCCCCCGATGTGGCATTATGTTGGGCGAGCTTCGTAGACGATGCTCTAACATTAAACCAGCAAAAAAACAATTCATTGATATTAATTAACATATTTGTTGCTTAATTGTGAAACAGCTACATTTTAGCTTTCCTTAAAACACTGACCCTGAAGCCCAGCTCAAGCTCTACTTCAGTGCCGTCAGGCTCTAGTTAAATATTTGTGACAGCAAAAACTCTAACCTAATTTATTCGGGAGGATAGGACTTCAGGCCTCATGTTAAGCTGTTGTTTTACATGTAGAATTAGAACAACAATCACATTCCCCACGATAATCGGCGCGATAACTTGGAAAGTTTTTCATGTATCTTAAAATTTATTATGCATTTTACTTTTTTGCATTTTAAGTCAATAATTTGACCTTGTTGGCGCGATAATTTGAAAAGTTTTTCATGTATCCTCCCCATGTTTGGTATGCATGTTACTAGTTACCAGTTCTCGGATAAGTTCAATAATGGCTGAAAAAAAATTGAAATGGCTGATTTATTGCAATTTTTCGCATTTTTTGTCAATAATTTGACCTTGTGGGCGCAATAACTTCAAGTTCAATAATGGCGGCGTGCTATATATTTTGGAAGTTTTCCATATTTTCAGCTATTTACAGTTAAAAATATTTTTTTAATCCTGCAAATTTAAATGGATATTTACCAAACAATTACATTTTATGAAGTAATTAATAAAAAAAGTTTGTAATTAAAAAACATTTAATGACCGTCATAATTAAAACATGCAAAATACATGGAAAAAACATGTAGGCCCTACAATACTACATTACAAAATGCATCAAAATAATTTAAAAACCCCCACGAAATTCTACAGCTAATTTAAAAAAAAAAAAAATACATGTGCAAAAACACCATATTCTACATTTGAATAGCAAATACATTGTACAATGCATGAAAATTAATTAAAAGAACAATAAAAAAATATATTAATACTACATAGCACAATATATACAAATATTAATGAAATATTTTAATTAAATTATAAACTGCATCAAGATATCAAATGCATGAAAACAAATATATTTTATATTTTTATCAACTAATTTATTACTTTTTGTCATGATGTCAGACATACTAAATTTGTTCCAATAAATATCCTGGGTGTTAATTAGAATACCCCCTGAGGCTAAATGGGTGTGCCTATTAGATTTGTTTTTTAATGTCCATATAGTCACTAATTGTGCCATGTAACATTTGTACTAAAAAACGGCAGGTTTTGGCATATTTTTGAGGTCTTAGTAAGTCTACTAACATCATATTGACGATTTTAATTAATAAAAAGCTACTATTATGTTTTTTTCTTGTCATAATCGTGTTCATTGACTACGAAACATTATTTTACACACCATAATCATCAGAATTGGATACATATTGACAAAGCTAGACAAAATTTGCATCATATAATAACACCAGTCGGCAGTCATTTTGTTTTTGCTAGTTTAGACACTTTAATAAAAAATGATGTCGGCAGGCTAGCTAGACGTCATTTCTCAAAACTGGGTCAGTAAACCACATGGCGGTGTTGTTGGTTTGCTTGTAGCAAACATTTGCCATATGTTGAAATCATAGGATATGTTGGCTGTCTGACTATAATACACTGTTTGCATAAGCAGGACTCCCAATTAAATAGTTCAGCTTTTAGTCACTGTGTGGCGTGTTGCTATTGGGAAAGGTGTATACAATTTTTCATAATAATATTATTTTTCGTTTTAAGCTGGAAATTGCATTGGCAATTCCAGCTTCAAATGAATGAAGAATACTCACAAACAATTCAGAAGTACAAGGGTTAAAATGACATAAAAAGATTTTTTTTCATTTAGTGTTTAATAGTTGCGCTGCTCAACATTTTTAGTGTCTTGAAATCTGTAATATTTATCAATAATTAGACAGTCAACTATTTATGTAGGCATGCTATGTACTAAAATTGGTGTGCTACAAATTTGACACATTGCAATGTGTTGAAAATAATCGATATGTAGAATGGAAACGATGGTGACAATCAGACATGTATAGGTATTTTTTCTCTTCAGCTTTGCATTTTAAGTAGATGGTGGGGAGTGGGGAGACTGCAGTACTTTGAGCACTTGTCTATTGTCGGTTGAGAAAGCTCAAGTACACTATACATGTTCAGTCACAGTAACAACGGTCAGACAAGAGCCAGATGTTAGCTTTCTCAAGCAAGATGTCACATGTAATATTATTATAATCTGAAATAACTCAGAAGTTACAACTAGAATATATAATTTATCTAGACTATAGAAGTGAACATAACGAGACAAAAGTAGCTATACAAGCAATGTGGATCGAAGGTAAGTGTGTCAGACCAGCATATTTTCTGCTGCCATATTTAGCATCACATCTCCCCATGAATCTTATTGAAACAATGAAACCAGGGACCTCTTCGTTAGTTTTAAAATGAAGTTATGGCATACATAAAATCACTAGAAATTACATCGTTATGAATTTGTACTTGTTCACATTTATAAAAGCATTTTAGTAGGACAGGAAGTAGGCCTCCGACCATCTCAAAATATATTTTGTTAACTATATTTTTGTTACCTTCTGGTTACAAAAATATAAGTTAAGAAAATATATATTTTGGGTGGTCGGAGATCCTCCTTCCTGCCCTACTACATCAGATGTTCTTTAGACTGGCTTTTACACGTACCATCTTCCTACAGTACCTCATTAGAAGCTGAGGAGAAGCTGTGGAAGCAACTTCTCATCAGTGTGGTCCGGAGACATTTAGCGAAAAAAAACAACTATCATTAAGGCGCGGACACTTGTACTGAGTGTGTATTTATAATAACATATAAACAAAAACCTTGCTCGAATTGACCATGTAAGATCATATAAACATGTGGCATGAATAAATTGTTGGTTTGTATAGTATACGACCAAATATGTGATGACACGGCACACATTAATGGGTATAATTAAAGAAATAAACAATAAATCTTGGAGATTCCTTTGTAAAATTATGCTTTATTGTGAATAGTGTATCTTATAACTGGTTGATCAATTGTGTAGGTTTAACACATATATATTGTTAAAACAAGGCTAAGCCAGCGAACACAAGACATCGTTGACCGAATCACTTTCTTAAATTGGGCCAGCGTCGTAGACGATGTGCCAGCATTGATCCAGCACTATATTTTAGAACTTATGTGTGTGTGCTGGAATATGCCGAGTACAGTGAATTACGAACAGTGTAGTTATCTATTGAATATTTAAGTATAACCCAGAAAAAGCGAGACGCTAACAATGTAGCTAAATCATGCCTAGCAAACAAGACGCAACATTGCTTTAATGTTGGTCCACTGTTTGCGACCCTGGCCCAACCTTAAAACAACATTGGATCAACAGCTCTTGTTTACTGGGTGTTCTTGTGATTTATAAATAACATGCTGATTGGATGAATCTGTACAAATCGACCCCTTTGATAAGAAAGGGTGTATCAAAAGCACAATTACCCTCCCCATGCTAAAGACGAGATTTATATCGTATTTAATAGTTAGTCTGCATATATTTGTATAGATGGGTCCGAGTAGTTCCCGAGTTTGTTATGTAATCATGGGGTACGAGTTGGTATAGGGTCCGAGTTGGTCTGTCATAGAGTCATAGAGTCCGAGCTGGTAGTGTCCGAGTCGATCTAGGGTCCAAGTTGGTATAGGGTCCGAGTCGTCCGGTTACCGTATCTGCCACTTTGTAAAGTGGCAGATACACTCATATCCAAGAGGCCGAAATATGAGGAGTCTTAAGAAACAAGATAATTTATGTGATTAGTGCAAAAACATTGCATGATACACGGCATATCAATTGAAATTACTTTAAAAAAGGTAAAACAGGGGAGTGTTTTATCCTAAGGGAGCTCCGGTTCAAAGCCTGTATGTGTTGGAGGGGGGAGGGTCGAGATGGTAGATTACATTTAATTTATTCCGGCTTTCATCATGACTGAAAAAAATTAGCTGGCCTCATTCTGCTTTGAAAAAGATAATTTGGATTGAATAGCCTAGCTCAACTGCCTCCGGTATGCTGCGTTATCTCAATAAAAAAATGTAACTTTCATTAAAAATAGCTCTATTTGCATGCGGCCTGGTTTCAGACACCGCAGGCGCTGATCCTACTTGGGTCACTTGGGTCTTTTAATATGAGAAAAGTCTTTGTTTCTCCTCTTTCAATATATAGAATCACGTTAATTGCGGCTTCGTGAGTTACGGGTAAATTGGTTTATAATTGACACAGAAATAACCAAAACTATGTGCTGTTCTTCCTTCAGCTACCCAATAAACACAACGTTGAACCAATGCTGTTGTAATGTTGGTCCAACCTTAAATTAGTATTGTTCAAACGTTCATTGTTGCTAGGTAATGTTTTAAATGTGTTTAGTGTATCGAGGTTAATTTTTCACACAGGGCCACGTGCTGCGGTTGCATATCTCCATTCAAATGATATGTCACCTTCCTACTGTTATGTGGCGAGTCGTTCACTGTTTGGGACAAGCAGTCTCAGCTAGATGTTTATCAACTTCAAGGTTCGTACGCGTACGACCTGTTTTATGGGCTGGGATTAACAGTATAATGAAAATAATATTTAGTAGGCCTATACTATTTTATCGAAACTTTTTAAGGATGTATCGGAATCAGTAACATTTTCTAATCATCGTCATTGCAAACGGATGGTCTAATCTAATAAATTGATGTACGTATTTAACACCGCACAGATAATTCAACACAGACACGTACGTCCACGTATAGTGTATTGAGGGGGAGGGGTGTGAGTGTACTTGGCACAATGATATGAACATACTAGTATACCTAGCAAACACGAGGCATTCACCCAATGCTGTTTCAATGTTGTTTCATCGTCTTCGACGCTGGCCCAGCATTTAAACAATTTTGAGTGCTGGGTATCATGATCTCTCATGCACCAGAACCCGACTTGTACCAATTCCCAACAAACAAGACGTGTTAAACGCGTGTGGTTTAATATTGGCCCATCGTCTGCGAACCCGGTCCAACTTTAATCCATTACCGTTTCAACAGCTATTGTTTGCCTGAGATGTGTGGTGGCGTTACGGTTTGTACGTCGATCTACATTAAACCTATATCGGGTCAACGTCTCGTGTTTGCTGGGAGTGAGTCATGTACAAGGTCGTAGTGTCGGCCCTTTGAACATTGGTCCACTGATCGCACCCCCACAGTTCAGTCCCAACTGCAAGTGCCTGTTTGTACGTCAGTCACCTCTGTACGACTATATATTATATTACGATACTAGTCATGTAGATACGCTATGCAAAAAAAACTGCCCAGCAAACACGCCGGCCCAACATTAAAACAACATTGGATCATTGCCTCGTGTTAGCTGGGTGAGCACTGACATACTTGCAGTTGCAACAGCTGCCGGCGGTTTACAGTATAGCACTGACCGGCCGCCCCTATGCTGTACAAATGCACTCCTCTTACTGGAAGCCATGTTAGAAATGTATATTGAGACTGATGCTTGGAGTTCATTCGTAAAAGTTTTTTCACTCTCTATTACAATGCAAAGTTCCTTGTGATGGGATTAGTAAAGAGAAAGAAGTGTAATTTAGAAGAATAAGCTAGACATGGTGTTCTTTGACTGGATGCTAACACACAATATGTAGTGTGATAGCGGTGGCCGTCAGCAAGCAGCTGTCACGTGGGACTATCTGCGCCGGCCAGTCGCCTCTCCCGAAATGGGCAAAAGTGAGTGTTTAACACCCGTATACAAATAAATGGCAGCAGAGAAGCTGGAGGTCATAGCCTAGTTAGGATAGTATTGTCTTACAAACTGATGAACTGAAAATGTTCTTTGTTTAGTTTTGACCTGTTGCTTAACTTAAAAACTGTGTTTTCACATTTTAGTTCTACCAACAGTCCAGCTACAACACCAGAGTCCAAGTATGCCTACTTTGGAGCAAGCATGATATATAATTCTACATGTAGGCCCCTGTCATTATTTATTAATTTATTACGATGATATAACAAAAGCCTGCAGTATATAGCTATACGACATGCTTAGTACTAGACTGTCATGATCATCGCAAATTTCTCATTGTTATGTAACCATCCATTCGCATACTCGCTGCAGTGCAACAGCAAATTAAATCAGTAGAGTAGGCCCATGTTGCTTTCCTGTGCATTGTCAAATGTTTTAATATCAGTCACAAGCGAAAATATTCACAAAACAAGGGGAAATAAATCAGGCACAATTTTATTTGAAAATTATTGTTTAGCTATTTTTTTCTTCAAGCTCTTGACTTCCACTTCATCCTTATCATTCATGTATTAATATTTTGCTAATCAATTTCAAATTTGATTAGTAAAATTGCATAGCTTTCCGCTACACGATACTGAACAAAGCGTTCCCTGTAAATTAAAAATGAATTCCAATATATTTGCTCAGCAGAGGCAGGGCTTCATTTTTATTAAATATCCCATATGCCCTCTGCTCTTATTCTGTGAAACTATGACCTCGACCTCCTTTGTTTTCACCGAGCTGGCTAATACAATGAAGTATGAGGGAGGGTTCTTATATAACCTTGTTTTCACCGAGTGACATCAGTGCGCTTCACAGAATAAGGTATAGGGGAGGGGGTGTTATATAACCTTGTTTTCACCTAGTGACGTCACTGCGTTTCACAAAATAGATTATAATAAACCACACAAAGATGTCGTCAAACTTAACATGACTCGGCATGGCAGGAAAATCTGGTGCAAATTTTACTTGAGTTATCAAGCAGGTCTCTTATAACAGAGACCATAGACCATAGGGTGTGGTATGGATGTCTGTTGCAGACCCTAGTTTGTGGTATGGAGGTCTGTTATAACAGAGACCACAGGGTGTGGTATGAAGGACCTAGTGTGTGGTATGGAGGTCTAGAGATCCTAGTGTGTGGTATTGAGGTCTGTTGCAGACTCTAGCGTGTGGTATGGAGGTCTGTTGGAGACCCTCGGGTGTGGTATTGCGGTCTGTTAGACCCTAGGGTGTGATATGGAGGTCTTTTGTGACCCTAGGCGGGGTTTGACACAAACTTTTATGAGCAGTGGTCCATAGGACCACCACTTCAGAGCACTTGAACCAAATTTGTTTATGCCTGCGATGTCTTTCCACATCGTTAATTCTGTAAGACCACAACAGGCATGCAGTAGACAGTTCAAGGATGATCAGATGATCAATCTCAATGTCAATAATTCATTATTCCGAACACATGTTTTCTTCTGTGAAAAGGACTAGATATAGTATCGGTATGGTATTTCTGGTATTATCACCCGCAAGTCGCGATGATTATTTAGATATAGTATCGGTATGGTATTTCTGGTATTATCACCCGCAAGTCGCGATGATTATTTATATTTTTGGGGCGTGTTACGATTCTGATTAGGGCTGGATATTTTGTTGGTCCACCTGACTTCTGGATATGAATGTACTGGTGGTCCGACGTAATTTCTGGTGGTCTTGGACCACCGGCAGTGTAGAACGCTGCTAGGGTGTGGTATGGAGGTTTGTTAGAGATTCTAGGGTGTGGTATGGATGTCTGTTAGACCCTAGTGTGTTGTATAGAGGTCTGTTAGAGACCCTGGGGTGTGGTATGGAAGTCTGTTACAGACCCTAGTGTGTAGTATGGAGGTCTGTTAGAGACCCTAGGGTGTGGTATGGAGGTCTGTTACAGACCCTAGTGTGTACTATGAAGGTTTGTTAGAGACCTTAGGGTGTGGCTAGAGACCCTATGGTGTGGTATGGAGGTCTGTTCGAGATCCTAGGGTGTGGTTAGAGACCCTAGGGTGTGGTATGGAGGTCTGTTTCATACCTTAGGGTGTGGTATGGAGGTCTGTTACTGTTAGTAACCCTAGGGTGTGGTATATAGGTCTGTTAGAGACCCTAGGGTGTCGTATGGAGGTCTGTTAGTAACCCTAGGGTCTGGTTTAAAAACCCTAGGGTGTCGTATGGAGGTCTGTTAGAGACCCTAGGGTGTGGTTAGAGACCCTAGGGTGTCGTCTGGAGGTCTTCTAGAGACCCTAGTGTGTGGTATGGAGGGCTATTAGAGGTTGTGGTTTGGATCTCTGTTAGTAAACCTAGCGTGTGGTATGGAGGTCTCTTAACCCTAGGGTGTGGTATACAGACAGTTACAGACCCTAGGATGTAGTATGGTAGTACACTTCCATTTAATCACGATAATCATATATAATACTAAGTTCATTTATGTATGTTGCAGACTCTAGGGTGTGGTATGGAGGTCTGTTACAGACCCTAGGGTGTGGTATGGCGGTCTGTTACAAACCCTAGGGTGTGGTAAGGAGGTTTGTTTAGTGTTACAGACTCTAGGGTGTGGTATGTAGGTCTGTTACAGACCCTGGGATGTTGTATGGAGGTCTGTTACATACCCTAGGATGTGGTATGGAGGTCTGTTACAGACTCTATGGTGTAGTATGGAAGTCTGTTACAGACCCTAGGATGTGATATGGAGGTACACTTCCGATTAAACACGATAATCATATATAATAAGTTCATTTATGTAAGTTACAGACTAGTGTGGTATGGAGGTCTGTTACAGACTCTAGGATGTGATATGGAGGTACACTTCTGATTAATCACGATTATCATTTATAATGAGTTAATTTATGTATGTTACAGACCCTTGTGTGTGGTATAGCAGTCTAACAGCTAAAGATTTATCAGCCTGTATTTTTGTGTGAACAGCCCATTTGGGGCAATTTGGCTGGGTTTTTTAAAGTGAAATTGCACACAATAAACGTTTTCGAACCTACCCTATTCTGGAGGGCTATGTAACCGGAATCCAAAACCCTACCTACGTAAACAGATGTATTTTTTGTCTCATTAGATTACATTGTTATAACTCCCCCTCCCCCCCCCCCCCCCCCTCCTCTCTATCAGTTCACAAGCCTATTATGTGTAATCCCATTGACCAACATTAAAACAACCATTGGAACAATTACTAAACATGGAGACATTGAACTATTGAACAGATATTTAATCAAAAATCTCTGCTTGCTTGAAAATATATCTGATGCAAATCCTATTATATTTGATCATGTTGATTACATTATCATAAAACTTGTTTTTAATGTCGAATGTTGGCCGGGTCCACGGCGCAGACGGCGGACCGGCATTAAACCACCATCAGTTCGATGTATCTTGTTTGCCGTGAAAGTGCAGCAAAGCATGCCGCGCATCTAGCCGATTCACATGCCGTGTTACTGTCTTCAACATAGTCTTGGCTGGCTAAGCAACGACCTGTTGTATGTGATATATATAGGTCTGCTAACCGATACCAATAGCCGAAGCAATAGTCAGTATTCAGATAATGTTATCACCTATGTTATCTTACACTTGAGAGATAGCATTATGGGAGCGTCGTACTGTATTTTTATATGTATAACATAATCTAGATGCATTGCATCACATTAGACTGTTACACCGATTAGTGATACTAAGGCTTGGTGATACGTATCAAAGGTTGCATGTCTATTCTGCTGCTACCCATGACGTTAACCCAGTTTTTCTATCCCCCCCCCCCCCGCTTCCGAGCGCGGTCCCATCTGCATAACAACGCCGGGTGAACGTCTTAGTTATCCTGGTTTGCTTTTAAGTTAGGCTGTGTTTTGCTGTACATGTAAACTACATGACTTATGTGTGCGTCATTATGAATAGCTTTGCTTATCAGCGAAACTACACTGCATATAGACTCCTCTGACTAATGCTGTTTTGGCTTAAGCCCACATTTGTCCAACATTAAATCAACGTTGATTCGAAGTTTTGTTTTCATGTTGGACTGTCCCAGCGCACCCGATTATTTGAACCAATGCTGTTTTAATGCTGGTCCACAGTCTTCGACGCTGGCCCAACATTAAAATAACATTAGCTCGACGCCTCTTGTGCAGTGCATTCACGTATACACAGTCTGGCTGAGACGGGTGTACCCTGTATACTACCACTCTCTAGCTTGTGGTAGTTGAGTTGGCACTCGGCCATCTCTGTTGTCAGCGGCCGTGCTGCTCCAGCCCTCAGTGGCTCCTACCATCTCCCAGGAAAGTAGCTTACCTACACTACAATCTATGACTGCACTCCAAGCAATTTTTGGAATACATGCGTGGGTGTTGCTGCAGCTTCTTGGTCTGAGGAAAATGTATCCTCTTGCCGCGGAATATTTTTTACTTCTACTGACAACAGACATATATCTGAAGTTTGATGATACTTTTGGTGGATGAGGATGCGATGATCATCGTTATTTTCAGCTTGTGTTTATAAACTAAATGTTGAGTAAGCAATGCCAGTGTCTGTGCAGAGTCAAGTTTATCGTAGATCTAGGAGGGCCAGTTTGCCCAATGTGCACTATTTTCAGGATACAGCGAATACAAGACCTGCAAACAGGGCCGGCTTTTGTCCACACCCGCAATCCGTATCCGTACGAGATAATAGCCCACACCCTCAATCCGTACGAGACAATAGTCCACACCCGCAATCCATACAAAACAATCATGTGAGAGTGTATCAGCCATGCAAAGATCAGGAAAGGGGTTCCAGGGCATGTTATGATTCCACTGCACTAGGTCATGGGATCAACTTAGCAAGTGATGCAAAGCCTAACTTGACTGGGCAGCTATTTAGAGATGGTAGCTACATACAGCATGTACAGAGGCGCAGATATAGTGTAGATCCCAACTGTTCCCCTCACGGAAGACAGCAACAACATAATTTTTCTGCTACTCATCGGCATCAAAATCGGCCCAGCACATACAGTGTAATTAATCCAACCAGTAGAAGTACAACATGTCCTGCTACAAGCCAACGTACAAGAGGTGCATTAATTTCGATCTTTGTTTTTGCATGGTATATTTAGGAGTTTGTCGACAAGTTAATTTCAGGCTGTTTCTACTTATATAGCATCTGCTCGATTTCCAGCACTGCCGCTTTTTGTTAATAACCATCCCACCAGACGGAAGACGTTAAGCCAACGTTGGGTTTATTGTTGGACCACCATCTACTACTCTGGCCCAACAAAAACAAAATTAGCTCGAAGTCTTGTTTGCTGAGATTTTCTGTTATTTGGACAATTTTGTTTACGTGTGTTAATCCTTTAGCCACTATTAAAGTTATTTTATTTCAATGTTCTCTCACTTGTGTCTTGAAGTTGTCTCGTTACCGCGACCCACAACTTTAAGTGGGTGAAAATAATTTCCTTTTTTTTAATTTGTGACCAAATATTTGCAAATCTTGGTGGTTAAACACTAATTTCAATCCTAATGACACTGATTTCATTGGCTAATAAAACTGATTAACCGTTGCAGTGCTGGGCTAGACTTTGACTGTAGATATCAGATTCTGATGATTAAAGTCGATCCCCGCACTGTAAGGATCAACATATTTCTATTGGCCGTAGACCCATAACATAGGTATTCAAATGAATTGGAAAGGGCTAACTAAGACAGTCTTCTCTTTTCTATAGTTCTGCTTAGCGTTGTAAGGATTAATATATACATTAGGGAGTTCTGCTTTTTGTTTTTTCTCTGTACACTATATTGGTCAGCCATTTTCCTACCCGGCTAAACCAGGCTACTCACATTGCGTGGAGCCCGGCGGCAGTGACCTCCATTTTTCCACGGCTCACTGTGTAAAACAGACACTGACTCCCCTAGCGATAATACCAAGAGAGGTATAGAGTGTATTCAGCTAGCGCGCTCGGGTGATCACAGTAGAGCAATTCTGCTGAAACAATGGGGATCAATGTGTCAGAGCCTTGCGATGTGATCAGGGTACCATTTTCCAAGATGATCGAAAAATATCTTGTGGATTATACCAAGGCAGTGGCTGCATTTACATTTACATTTGAGCCACAAATCATGCTAACCATCCAATACAGGAAACCATACTAATGGTGACGTTACTTAGTCATCACACTTGGTGGCTTACTTAGATGGCTTTTAAGTTTAAAAACAGGCACAACGGGTCTACTGTTTACTGACCCATGGAAACTCGCCATGAGTATAGATTTAGTATATTTATTTATAACTTTGAGAAACCTTGAGAGTAGAAAGGAAGTTCAATCACCATTACTCCTGGAATTACCTTTTGACATAGACATAGATGTCAGATTATGACCTCTTAAAGTTGATTCCTGAACTGAAAGAGTAAAATATTTATAATGGCCGTGGACCCAGACCATAGGCATAACTATTTAAATGAAGCCTAAAGAGCTAACTAAAACATTCATGATCATTTCAAATTGAAATAAAAATTACAACCGTTCTCATGGTTTATATAAAATTATTTAAAAGCTTTAAGAATTAAAAGAGTTAAGTAGCTGTCAATCACCCTTGGCTTTAAACTTGAAAATAACGTCATAGTTTACATTGCTCACCTAGATGGAAAATCTCACTAATAGTGTATTTGCTTTTGACCTTGTGCTGGCCTTCAGTAGTAAAATGTCACACATTTTAAAGATTGACATCCTGAAAAATATATGTAGTAAATCATGTCTGTTTTGTTTCACATTCCATTTGGATCTGTGAGCTCCTGCAAAGAGGTCCAGCTATCCTCATCATCTAATATTAGCTAATCCTGTTTATTTTGCCACTTCAGCATTTTGGAACACTCATAAAAATATTAACTTGAGTGTTTTTACTGAGATTTATCTGCTATTTCAAAACCAGATTTAAAGGCGACCTTCATTTTAATTTTTCATATTGCTTGATGCGGTGACTAAATTTCCCATATCTTGAGATTTTCAATAATTTGAAATTGTGAATCACGGTAACTTCAAGTCAATGATGGTTTCAGGTTGATTTGTTCATGGAGCTCTTAAACATTCATATTCACTTCAGATAAGATACAACTGAACTGCCAGAAAGGGATTTTTTGTTCACAATGGAATCATTCTCGCCATTGCAATGATTGCTGATCGGTCAAATGATTAGTTTACATTTTTATTAATCTTTATTACATATTCTATGATTTGTATAATTTTCACAGGAAAAAGGAATAAGCGACCAGCGAATGCACAGAACCAGGAAAAGGAAATTGTTTCACCTGAGCCTGAGGAAAATGGAAACACTGCTGATGAAGCTGTGAATGATCAAAAAATACAAGAACCAATCAAGGTATTTACTATAACGCATCTCCAAAACACATAACTCACCATTAGTTAACATTATCAATATTGTAGTATTTGCCATTTTAGTGACTCTGCATTGGAGATGATGTTGGCATTGTGGCAAACAGTGATGCCAGCATCACTGATTTTGACGTAGCAGATGCTACACCACTATTTTAAGCCAAATAATGTGTCACTGAAATTGATGATATTGTTTGTGGTAGATTCAATTTTCAATTTAGAAGATGTATATTTTTAAAAAAATATAATTTTTTTTAGTCATTTAAAGCTGCCAACTGCGTTAGCCTTAAATGACGAGAAATGCAATTTAAACAATTCAGCAGTACAAGGGTTAACATTCAGCTACGTTTGGCTGAATTATTCTGCAATTTTTAATCGGCATCAGAAAAAGTGTGTGAGAAGATCGCATCTTGTAGTATAAGTAAATGATTTAGTGGACGGTAAATTTTATAGGTAGTCATTTTGATTGTGTATTTATTGTAGCCCATCCCCAAAAAAGTTGAAAAGAGACAGTTAAAAGGTGCAGATTTTACTCCACGCTACGTGAAATCTCCAAATCCCGAGGTGTGTGTTTTTATTATTAATTTGCTGGTTTTTATTATATGACCCATTTGTAAATAACGTGTCTCATGTTGGAAAATTACTATATGAAGTTCATTGTACCATTGGATAGCACAGAGCTGGAGTTTTAATATGAAACCAAGAGCATGAAATTATGAAATTGATAAGGAGCTGAGCTATTAACATTTCAGGGCCATGAATGGGTAAAAATTTCAAAAATTAAAAATGGAGATAATTGGCTTTAAGTAGCGGCAACAAACAAGTTGACTGTAAGTTTTTTTTATAGTAAAGAAATAGTTCCTTATAGCCAAACAGGATTTTCCGGCCAAACCTGGAAATTTTGTATATAATTTTTTTTTTTATTATTTTTATAGCCCAGGTTGTCTACTTTCATAATCTGCTGGGTTGACTTGGGTCAATTTGGAGCAATTTTTAGACTATATAGTGTTTAGCCAAAAACCTCTATTTTCCAAGATGGCCGCCCGAAAAATAAAAGCTTGTGGGCACGATAACTCATAAACCGTTGGTTGGTTTCAAATTTGGTAGGGCTGTTCTCTAGGTATTTCTGATGATCTGATTAACTTTTGGGATGAATCCATTAAAAACAAAATTGCCGCTGCCGCCATTTAATTATTTTCTTCAACAAATGATTTATCACAGATTCGTTTTCTACATATGACCTATGTGACTGGGCTATTCTGCAGTTATTTTTTGGGGAGACCAAGCCATAAACGTCAATTTTTCAAGATGGCCACCCAAAATAGCTTGTGGGCACAATAACTTATGAACTGTTTGATAGGATGGTTCTATAGGTATTTTTGATGATCTGATTAACTTTTGGGAAAGTTTAGAGTCTATGAAATAGGCCTATCTAACGGTGATGCTTTTTATGTTTCAGTGCCAAAAACAGTCGCATCTAATTTAAATCACCAATATGGCCGCAAACGACCATTTTGAAAAAAAATTGCAAAAAATCTGATAGTCAAATGTAATATGTAATTTACGACTAATATTATGGCGCAGAAACTTATTTCTGGCCTAAAATCATAAAACAGTAGCGAAATTTGATAAAAAAAAATCCCCTTTTTTTTCAGCCCATAACATGCATATTGCCCATTTTCTTAGGGAGTCCCGACATGCGACTCATTTTGTGCATATGGATCACATATATAATACTTCAATGCAAATATGCTTTTACTATTTATTTATTCAGCTCAATTTAATTGCCCACCAGAAAGAGTGTGATTGAAATGCTCTAGCCCAAGCAAAAAAGTGTTAGGTACTATTAGCTGAGATAGTTTTATTAAACCCTATAGACAGAAGGTTTTTTCAATTTTGAAATCATCATGATGTTTTGTTAGCTCTTCCTGCTTTATTTGAATGCCTGTGTTATGGGTCTACGGCCACTATAAATATGTTATTCCTACACTGCTGGGATCAACTTTAGACTTCAGAATCGGGCTCTTCCCAGCAGACACGAGACATTGAACCAATGTTGGGTTGATGTTAGGTTGCCGACATAGACGGTGAGCCAGCATCAACCCAACATTGTAACAGGGTTACCAGAGAACTCTCTGGTGTGTCTCATTGCCTGTGTTACTGTGTAGCTTCTTACTTTTACAAGGTAGTGACAATAAATAAATTGCACACTGATGAAGTTTAAATTAACTAAGCTGGTCTGCCTACCTACATCAGATTTTGATTTTTTTTACAATGTATTAAACATTGATCAAATGGTATCAATGGGCTTCCTTTTCAAAATTTAAACAATTATTTAAATGCTGTTATTTGACCCCCACCCCCCCCCCCCCTCCCAACCCCCAAGCCTAAAATTTGAAGCTGAAAGTATTCTAATGTTTGCATATTTTGACCGCATTTGACCTTTTATCGCGAGTACTAAATGCCCGAAGATCTGACTTGGACCTTCAAAAATGTTATTTTATGTTCCATATAGCCTGTTGCTGTTGTGACAAAAGAGGAGAGCAATAATGTTGAATCTAAACCACCCCTACCACCATCCTCAAACCCTGCTGAGACATCTAAACAGCTTCTCGATAAAGAAACAAATTCAGAACCTATTTCGGAAGAAATCCCCAACGATGTGCCAAAGAATACTGTACTTAATGAAACAAGCAAAGAGGAAACCACAAAAGTAAAAACAACAGTCAGTGAGCAGGATGATTCCGTTCTGGAAGATAAAATGGTGGCTGAGCGAAATGAAAAAAATGAAGCGCAACAGAGACAGATTAAGTCAGAAGAGCCTGCTAAAGAAAAAATGTCAGTAGAGGGAGAAGAGTCTGAATCTGTCTTGGCTAAAGAAAAAAAAGAATTGAAGTATAACTATGGTGAAGGTAATGTGCATAAAAGTCATTGTGCTGTTGTGAGACTTTTTATCGCCCGCCCAATGAAGGGGCAGGGGGTTGTGGCGTTGCTTCGGATGTCTGTCCGCATTTAGTTTTCGGAGCAGACACACATCCCTTAGGGGTTGTAGATGTGCTTTTTGGGTTTATAAACTTTGACGTACCGTACTTAAATGACCCGCCATTGCATTCAGCCATAATTAACTTCAATATGCCTGATATCTGTCAGCGTTCGGAGCAGATCTCTAAAACACATGGAGGGATTTCTTTCATATTGTATACATACATCCCTTAGGGAGTGTAAATACGGCGTTCGCTCATCTGTATTGGCTCTATCACTGAAGTTAAGCAACCTCGCGCCCGGTTCATAATTTGATGGGTGACCGCCTGGGACTGCCAGTCGCTGTATACACTTGTGGGGCTCAGATAACCACGTAATCAGATGGCTCATCTGACTGACCTAGAGTTGGACGTAAAAGAACCTCAGTGGACGTAGGTGCAGTTCCCCTCTGACTAGACCCCAGAAAATCCACAATGTGCGAGTACTTGGCACATAAGGCGAATTTGCTTGGAATGAAAATAGCTTGATGCGCCTCAAGGGCAGCTCAGCTGTATATTGACTTGGAGTTTGAATGATAACAGGTCTTGCTAAGTTACTCTGCGCCTTGGAATCTATTCAGATAAGGCGCAATATAAATGCTATAATATAAATGTGCCATTTGGGGGTTATGACCTTTGCCCTTATTTTTTACCTTTGATTTTGTGGCGAATACTGACCTTTAATTGATGGCGGATGATAAGTTTGATTTCCGGAAAGTGTTAGCTGGATTGTTTTCTTATTGCACACACACATGCGTTAAGGGGTGCAGATGTGCCTTTTGGGGGGTTATGACCTTTGACCTATTTTTCAACCTTTAATTGTGAGGTCATTATTGACTTTAATTGATGGGGGATAATAAGCTCAGTTTCCAGATGATATCTTGCAAAGTGTTTGCTGGATTGTTTTCATATTGCACGCACACCCCTCTTAGGGGGTGTAGATTTGTCTTTTTGGGGGTTTTGACCTTCGACCTAATTTTTAACTTAAAGCTTTGGGGCCAATGTTGACTTTGATTATTCGCGGGGGATATCGTTAGCGTCAGCACTCTTGTTCACAGTTAAAGATTCCTTTCAGTAATAGAGGTTGCATCTCAACTGGCTCACATAAAACCACTTTTGAAAATGTTCTATTGTAATACTTTACACAAGTTATTCAAGGTTATAGGTGTTCAAATGTCCAGGCATGTCTGGGGGTAAATCCCCTGTACATGCCTAGAACAAATGTAAAGCAGTAATTTACCACTTGGTTATTTTTATATTTTTTCCACATGTGAAACTGTATTGCAGATCAGTGGAGTCCTATCAATCCGCAAGGAAAGAAGCAGTATGATCGTCAATTTCTACTGCGGATGCAATATTCAGCTGAATGCCTTGAAAAACCAGCTGATTTACCATGGTTACCGGATGTGATTCTTAATGAGGTTTGTTACCAAGGTTATGCTATCAGATTATTTGTTTACATTTCTATGAACCTAATGATATTCTGCCTTCTATTGAAATTAGATTATGTCGTTTCCAAGTTATATTTGTCGAAATAAAATTACATTGTTTTTTGTGTGTATCAATTGTAGCCCATCTCTAACAAAGGAGACAACAGACGTCAAATTCCCAACTTCGGGGATTTTACTCCAGGTTATGTCATGCCAAATGCCAAGGTATGTGCTATTAAATAGTGATACCTTCAACTATTCACTGATAATGTGCTACACAATTTTTATATTCCAGACCAAAATTTGCTAAGAATCACATAAGGTCAACCTCAATCTGATAAAATTTGATTTTTTATATGCTATTATAATAGTAATAGTTGATTAAATCATTGGAATCGCATGAGTTGTATGTATTGTAAGAATGTTTCGATGATCAAGATATTGGTGTATATTTTTCTAAGGATGCAATTACCATTTTAATACCAATATAAATATCTTTCATTACAGTGAAATTGCCAAGTTAAACAGAATATTTTTGTTATCTATTTGTATAATTCTCACTTTAAACACTCCTATTGCAGGTAAGTTCTTGTTTGTCATCAAAAGTGTTTGAGACTCGTCTTGTCATAATTGTTTTTCCTACTGATCAGTAATAATCTAATGTGTTTAGGGCCAGATGCCAATTAATAGAAGAGGAAGTGCACAGAAAGGAGGTATAAGACCAGGTCCAGGTATGCCGGCCGGCCCTCATCAAAAAGTTATTAACATCCAGATACAACAAGACATTCAACTGCATACTGTGGAGAATGCCTGGAAGCCAGGTCACAAAGATGATAAACCGGCGGCTGATGAAAATATGGCTGGCACTGAAGTGTGTATTATGTCTTCCCTTTAGACACAAAATTGATTAATCAGTTCTGCTTTAGAAGATCTATTTCACTGCAATTGTTTTGCAATACCTGGTTCAATAACTCTAATGCTTTATGATACAAATCAGGTGATGACTTAATTACTTAAATAAATGTCAAAAGTTCATGAAATTGACTGCATTGCACAAAGATATATTGATAACTCAGGCCATTTTTTTCTGACCCGCCGACTGTATTTTCTCCATTAAAAAAAAAAATATTCCAATTCCAGCCAACCCCAACTGGCACCCAAAATTATTTTAAAATTATGTTTCCTATATTTTCTTACGCAAAAGTGTCTGAAAACTGTCTGAGATGAGAAACACATATTGTCACAAAGTTAATTTATTCTGGCCTAAATGTTAACTTCCGGCTCTCTGCGCCCGCACATGCGCAGATATGGTGGCCACTGTGGGGGACGGCTGATTTATCCACATGAAAAATCTATCCCGTTCCAGAAAAAAACAAGAATGGTGTGGAAATAAAACTACATGACCATGATTACGAAAAACGAGACTAAAAAATGCATGCAGCCTCCTCATCTTAGCAAAAAATCTGAATTACCAAGCAGTAGTTACATTAGCCCTTATTATGCAGAATTGTTTGTTTCTATTTATTATTTATTTACAGCTACATGTGAAAAAGCTAAGACATAGCTAGCTTCATATGGCAAAAATTATTTTAATTGATTAAAAATATACATCTCCTGTATTGAATTATTTGATGAACTAGGAAGCATCTACCAAAAACTACTCTATCAAATTTAGTGATATTTATATCTATCTAAAACATGCTTAAAGCCGTATACGTTTCTTGCAGCCAACATTGCTCAATTCTATTGAAAAATGTTGCCTGACAAAAGTAGTAATGCTCAATTAGTTTTCTAAGTACCCTTGGTACTCTCATTAAATTAAACTTATCTTAAACAATAAATGCTAATTCTGAATGGGCCTTATATACCTTCTATTGAAAATTTTTCAAATTTCAAAATGCAGACATATCAATGATATTTCTAGTCTAGAAAAAATATGAACCAGTCTCCACAGAAATCAGGAAAAAAGGTTGTTGAAAATATGGGCTTGTGCTGAGAATGCTCAATCAAAAAGCTTCCACTTTTTCTATTTCTTTCCAGGATCTTTACAAGAAAGTGAAGAGTATTTTAAATAAGCTCACTCCACAGAAGTTTGACAAATTAAGTCAGCAAATTATGGATCTGCCAATTAATACTGAAGAAAGAATCAAAGGTATCATAGACATCATTTTTGAGAAGGTGGGTGAAAATAAACTATCAATAAAATTGTGTTCCAACCTTTTTTGCAGAATTCTAACACATTAAGTCCAAGCTCTGCAGGGGTCTTGGTCATGCCATGATATATGTAATAGGAATTCCATTGTATTTTTTTTAAATCCTATATTTATGCATCCCTTGGTGCATGTATGTGTTCAGTAGATATGTAGTGGAGACTTTATTGCTGTCTATTGTGAGGTTTCAGGGGAGGATGCACCCAGAATTTTTTTTTAATCTGATTGAATTAAAAATGGTCAACAATCTGCCATTATTTACCTCAATAGGCCTGATATCGGGTGTTTATCATAAAAAAAATGTGAGTTTCCAGGGAAGTATGCACCATAAAAAATTTGACTTGATCGGCCATTATTTACTTTCACATGCCCGTTGTTTGATGAAACGTGCTAGATGGCATAGGCCATTACTACAAGACGAAATTGGTGGTTGCAGGGGAGGATGCACCCTGGAAAATTGAAACTTGATAGAGTTCAAAATGGGCCACTATCGGCCATCATTAACCCTTCTTACACTGGTTTCCCAAGTAATATCTGGCATGACGAACAACTGATAATAAAAGCCATTATATTACAAAATCAGTCAGTTAGCTATCTTAAAAGCGCAAATAGAAAGACATCACAAAAGGAAATGATAATATTTTTTTTAAAGATTTATCTCGGCTAGTATAGTCACCCACAACAGGCTGTGCTTGGTTTATTTTAAGCCCATAGCAGTGTAAGGGTTATTTGTTTTCAAGATAGCTACTAATCTATCAACCCCTGCTTCCTCATACAGTAATTATCCGTTATAGCACGAATCGTTACTACACAAATCGGATATAACACGATGCAACCATGGATCCCAAAATTTTACACTATCTTTTTTACCATTTTTCTGGAAAAATCGTGTTATAAATATTTGAACATACAATTAAGCATGAAATTGTCCGCCAACGTCACATGTTAATCGTGCAGTAGAGGTAGGCCTAATCCTTCACGCATGACGCTCACGCAAGGTCGCCGGTAAGTGGTATTGCACAGCACATAACGGCACCCTTTTAGAACAAGAGTATCTCATTTCGTATTTGAGCTTAACTTCAATTCAAACACGAATCGTGTAATAGATAATATAAAACGAATATGACACGATTTCATCTCAGAAAATGTATTTACTTACTCAAATTAACTTAATGTGGCGTGTTTAGCAAAAGAACATGTTTATTTAAATCGTGTAATAAAAATATTATAACACGAATAATAATGTTTTTACATGTTTTTTTAGTCTGTTTTAAAATATTATAACACGAATATAGTGATTCTGCAAGTTTTTAAAATCGCGTGTAATGAAATATTATAACACGAATATGATGTGTTTTACATGTGTTGTATATCGTGTTATAAAATATAACACGAATATGGTGCTTTTTATATCGTGTTGTAAAATATTATAACACGAATATGACGTGCACGATTTGATGTCAGTAATCCTAGCTATTAAATAAAATTAACTTAATTTAGCAGGTTCAACCGAAAAAATGGTTATTTTTAAATTACGTAATAATATAGGTAGCCAGAGGTGATGACACGCCGATCGTTTGTTGAATGCCACTTCTTCACAACTCACATTGCAATGTCGAGCAGCGTCCTCGTTTGTATTGCAAGGTGTTATGTTGTTAAATAATTTATAAATTCAGTTAATATATTAGATTTAATGGTGTTGCATAAATATATTTTTATGCCGATATGATCAGTCATAAATCACTGTCATTATGGACAGCTCACCGACAAGTTTGATTGACAAGCGTGTTCTAACGCTGATTGGTCAATATCTCCCTCCCATCTCACCTGACCACAACGCTGGCCCAGCATTAAATCAGCACTGGTTCATTTGCGGGCTGTTACGCGATGATCGACGCCGCAAGTAAACGTGAGCGTATCAAACCATTTCAAGCCTACAGGCTTGGTAGTTATCCTATGAATAATATAACATCAGTGATATGCTGTTTTATTACACGATGTGGAAAAACATAATATTCGTGTTGTAGTAATTGATTGCACGATACAAAAAATGCAAAGACATCGTGTTTGTTGTGTTCAAACGCTGATTGGTCAACACCCGCCTCCCATCGTACCGGCCGTGTCAGGATGATTGACAGTCTCGTATGATCTCACGTTGAGAGTGATATTTCACTAGATTTTGACACCTCTACTCTCAAAACGATGACGTCATTAAACACTGTACATGACACGGACTTGTATACACAGCGTCACTCTGTTCACGCACGAGTCCTGTATTCCTGATTCAACTAATTTCACTTCTACTGCTTATATTAGACACATTCAACCAATTCACATTTTTATTATTTACAAATAATAATTAATATAACTTCTAAAACTCCGATATTTGTACAGTAAATAAGGCCTGGAAACAACGTTATGCTACAAGCTAGTATATTGTCCTGTGTCAGTTATTTATATTACCGCATCCCGTGTATCTCCAGTCATATCGTATCTAGTAGTACTAGATAAAATCGGGCCATTTCGTATAACACGATCGGCTTATAACACGATTCGTACTTATGGACCCCACCGATCGTGTTATAACGAATAACTACTGTACTTCACATAGCCATCACATACCACTGAGGAATTGTTTTGCTGACATTTTGATCCATATATCATCAACCCTTTAATTACTATAGCCACTAAGGAAGGAAAGCTCGTTAGCGCGTTTCAGGAAAAATTTCCATCAGATCTTCTTTTAATTTGGCAAATACGTTCAACTATGTCAGCCAATGACCTGGTTACCTTTGGCAGCAAACAATTCAAAAATGGCCGTTTAGTGGCTATTTTGAATTTTAATAATTTTGTGATATAACTAAACAAAAATGCAAAATAGCTGGACCATGAATATAAAACAAAATGTAATGTCTCACACAAGAATAACCCATGACAAATTTCGCAGTCACAAAATCCAAAATGGCACCAGTCGTCCATTAAAAAAAAAAATTGTCATTATTTCGTAAATCTTGCATGATAGTTGATCTATGAACTTCTGCTTCCTCATACTTCACATAGCCATCAGATAACACCAGGGGATTTTTGGTGACATTTTGATTCCCATGTTATCAACCCTTTAATTACTAGGGCCACTAACAAGGAAATACTTGTTAGCACATTTCAGGTAAAAGTTTGCAGCTGATTTTCTTTTTATTTTGCAAATATGCACAGCATTGTCAGCTGGACCATGCATATAGAACAAAATGTAAGGACTCACACAAGAATAACCGATGATATATTTTGCAGAAAAAAAATCCAAAATGGCCGACTGACGGTCATTTTTAATTGTTTTTTCTAATTATCTCGGAAATGTTGCATAATAGCTAAAGCGGTAATATAAAATAAACCTTGAGAAAGTTTGCTAGTCTATATCAAATTTGAAATGGCTCACTGGCAATAACGCAGGGCTGCTTTCGTGTTAGTTTCCGAACAACGCTTTCTAGTTTACTTTAAAATGCCTCATATTTGATAAACCGTACTAGATAGCTGGACCATCACTATAAAACAAAATGTGGAGTTACAGGGGAAGATAAACGCTGAAAAATATATAACTTTATAAATGTCAAAATTGTCGACTTAAGGCCATTATTTACTCTACATGCCTTATATTCAATTTTGGTAAGCCATGCTTGATAGCTAGACCATTACTATAAAGCAAAATGTGAGGTTTTAGGATGGGATATGCCCTGAAAAAATTCAACCTCATCAAATTTAAAATGGCAAGTAGTAGTGATTCTAGAGCGACTTTTTGCTTCTACCAGGAAGGTTATATTTTTGGTTGTGTTGATTTTTGTTGGCTGTCTGTCCAAGGAAAATATAATCAGAAGTAACATCCGCTTCGAGATTTCCCTGGCTTGATGCAAGTTGTGCCTAATCTGTTTTTGTCATTACTGTGATTTTAATATAGATCTCCTTAAGTAGCATTTTATTGCCGCCTGATGATCCTGACTCGCCTCCAACTCCTGACTGCACATTGTAGACCAAAGGGTTTTATATTCCGCATATATCAGTGGGCTTGGTAAATTTTGATTATGGTGGCAATCAGTCTTCCCCGCACTGATTATGGCAGTGCCGTCTTGGTTAGACTGATCGTCCCCTGTAAGCATGTTGGTATTATGCAGGTGCACATGTATGGATCTGCATGAATTTTTTTATTTTACCCGAAATGTTTCTCGGGCCATGGAACAATCGGTTAGATTTTGAGGGTGATCCGGATTCTGACCCGGCAGAAACCCGATCTCGCAGATTTGCAGAGGTGTTTTCCTGACCAAGGACCTGTTCAATAAATTGTGAGAATGATCGCAGTCTCTGATTGACTGTTTGGTTCTTAATCAAAGTTCTCTTGGACTTGGCCTCTTAAGCCTACTATTGTTTTGTGTCTTGATTTTTGACCCAGTCTAGGACTAAGTTAATAACACTGCACAAAATCTCTTCAATCAAATATTAATTGGGGTGGGAGCGCTTGGGCTTCTGTAGTGTTAAAACTGTTTTTAGAGATTGACGTAATGAAAGTAACAACAATTTTTTTTTTCCTAAATGTGAGTATTGATCAATATATTTTCATTTACCCCACAGGCCATCAGTGAACCAAGCTTCAGCAAAGCCTATGCACAACTTTGCAAACTCATGATTTCTGTAAGTTTTTTTCCTATGAAAGAAATAGCCTACTGTTCATACAAGTTTTTTATGCAAAGCTTTTACTTGGTAGCTTTATATCTGAAAATCGGTGTATTGAGTAGATATTTTAACCATTTCAGCACGGACTGTCTTTAGATGTCAGAATCTGATGTCAGAATCTGACGTCCATAGATGATCCCCGCACTAAAAGAATTGAAAATGTATATTGGTTGTAGATCCATAACATAGGAATTCAAATGGTGCAGAAAAGGGCTAACTAAGACATTCATGATTATTTCAAATTGAAAAAAATGCGTTTGAAACATCCTAATTTTGATTTGTTGGGGTATATGAAGTTTCTTTTTCTTCAGATGAAAGTCCCTCAAGATGCAAATAAATCTGAGAGTGTTGTGTTTCGAGTGTTACTTTTGAATAGATGTCAAACAGAATTTGAGAAAGATAAAGCTGTGGAGTTGGAGTTGGCACAGAAACAGAAAGAACTTGACCAAGCTCCACAAGTTAGTAAAAAAAAACATTTCCAGCTAGACCATAACCTACTTAACACAGTCATTTTTTTCTATTTTTGCCTTTGCTACCTCATGATGTGTTGTACGCCACTGACATCCAGTCCCATCTAATTTTGTTAAAATTGTTCCACATATTAGCTATCTATATTTGCCCGATCTGAGATTATATCTCTTGACACTGCATGTCAATTTTGTATAGACGAATGCATGGAAGCATCTGCAATTAAACAAATATTTATTACTAAATTTCAGAACACAACTAGTGTGTCACTGTGTATGTTCTATAATACAAATGTAAATGTACACATTTTTAACCGAGACAAATTTCAAACAAATTAATCAAGTAGCTATAATTATTCTAATTTTACAGGAGCAAAAAGCTGCACTGAAAGAAGATATGCAAATGAAAGAGTTTAAAGCAAAACGGAGGTCATTAGGTAATATAAGGTAAGTTTTGTAGAGCAAAAAAACCCAATTATATAGTAACTCTCTTATAAAAGCACAATCCCTGCACAAAGAGAGTATAATGGCATATTTTGAATAAAATCAATTGATTAAAAGAAATTATAATTAATCACTCTTGGTAATTTTTTTCAACTTGAGTTTGGAATTATTGCCGCAATAATCATGTAAGGGTTGAGCTGGATTTCGATTTCAGAGTGTGACGCAATGTGTGTGCAAGGTGTGCATTTTTACCCCCAACTTTTAGTATCATTAAATTCCCACCCACATATATGATCGGGGTGGGCGCTATAGTGGTAATGAAATTAGCCTCAATCTCTGGCTGTGGCTAAAGGGACATAATTTCACTTCTCTGATCTCTGTTTTTGACGAAAAAGGTCCAAATAAGTGTAGCCACAAGGGAAATGTTTTAGCATTTGGCGAAATGGAGAGTGCTAGCGCTCACCCAGTATATGATAGCTACACATTAATTTTATTTAAGCTTTTTCATTTCTGATAATTTGTCTTTGTGTCATATTTTTCATTAAAATTGAAATTTTTGATAATAATTTATACACCTTTTTCAAGTTACAAAATTGTTGTTTTGCTATTAATAAATATCCTTTGATCAATTTCCTAGTTTTAACATTAAAATAAAAAATGTTATTATTTCATTGCAGATTCATTGGTGAACTTTTCAAATTGAAAATGCTCACAGAAAACATAATGCATAGTTGTTTGTTTAAACTTCTGAAATCAAGTGATGAAGATAACTTGGAAAGTTTATGTCGTCTCCTAACTACGATAGGCAAAGACATTGACAATGACAAAGCTAAGGTATGTAGAATCTATTATTTTAGTTGACCACTGCTGGCAGCTAGAGGCATTATGTAGTTAGGTTGTTTGTGTTGCTGTCCATGCTACCAAATTATAAGATGGGTGTCCAAAAGAATGAGTGGTGATAAACATCTAGTGCTGCAGATAAAGGTTAACGGCCCTTACTGGGGATTGTTATTAGGCCGTTGTAAAAGTGAAATTACTATTATAGATTTTATGTGATGGTGCACTGTCCAAATTTGCCACAGAAAACCATATGATGGTGTATAATTTTATTTAATTTAATTAAAAGTCCTTGAATTTTGATTTTGAGACAGTTTTTGAAAAATGTTTTGTTTGCAAAAAGCTGATGAGCCAATTATTTAAAAAGTATGTTTTAATTGATTATGTTTAATCAAACAATTGATGTACATCTTCCAGTAAGTAATCGCAGATCTATTTCTTCTGTATTGCTTTAGTCTCGTGTGGACCAGTATTTTAATCAAATGGAGAAAATTGTGAGACAGAAAAGGACTTGTGCCAGAGTCCGTTTCATGATACAAGATGTGATTGAAGTGAGAAAGGTATGTACATTCATAATTTATTCAGTATGTATCTTCATTAATTATGGAGCAAATTAGAAATATATCTTGATGATTCTGGTTTTAAATGGTTGATAACTAATTTGCTCAGTAATTAGTCATTTTCTGACTGTTTATGGAATCCCTGTTATGGAATGCAATTTTTTTGCTGTCAATTGGATTATATTCAACTCAAACAGAATCGGTGGGTTCCTCGAAGAGAAGATAATGCTCCTAAAACTATTGAAGAGATTCATAAAGAAGCACAAGAAGAATCTGTACAGAAGCAAATAATGCTGCAAAGAGTGACTGTGGACCAGAAACGTGGTGGCAGGGGTAGCGTTCCTCCAAGTAAGAAATCAATTAGACCTAATACAGATTCAACTTTTTTACTACAGTACTTTATTATAGTGCTTACCATTTTCCCAGGGCTTTCTCTGTTGGCATTACTACAAATTGTTTTAATCTTTAATCAAAAGTTAACTGATGAATTAATTTTTTTATCTTTTCACATTATCTACCCATTAATTTTTTATCCCCCGCCAGACAAAGTGGGGATGCGGGGTATTGGCGTCGCCTCCGATGACCGGTTGTCCGTCCCGCGTCCGCATTTCGTTTTCTGAGCAGGACTCTGTAGCCCATACATGGATTTCTTTAATTTTTGACAAACACATTCCTCAGGGCTGTTTGCCTTTTGGGTTTTTTGAAATTTTACCTACATAATTGGCAGACTATCGGCCATAATTAACTCTAATATACCTGATATTTGGTGACCCGTGCAGATAGCTAGACTATTATTACTATAAAACAAAATGTGCGGTTTTAAGCCCTGAAAATTTCCAGCTCGAACACATTCAAAATGGACAACTTTCAGCCTTAATCAACTTTGAAATGCCTGATATTTGATAAACCGTGCCAGATAGCTAGACCATTACTATAAAACGAAATATGCGGTTTCATGTAGGGATATGCTCTTGAGATTTCAAATTGATCAAAATGAAAATGGCCAATTTTAACTTTGATATGATCCAAAAAATATGATTTCAACTTTTTTAATTACCGGACATTCAGTCCAAATTTGCATAAATTCAAGATGGCAGACAAGAAATAAAATGGGCCGTGCACAGGAGAAGCAAAGTGAGTCATTGTCTCAACTGTGTACCATGACCGTTTACGGAAGGGGCTGAGACCCTTTCGAAACCCCATGAACATAGTTTTAAAGCAGCTGCCCGTGAAAAATGGGTCACTTTACAGGGTGAGAAAATTTTCTTTTTGCTAGAGAAAAACGCATGAAATATAAAATCCAACAAAAGTCAACCTTGATAATGCAGTAAATTTATGCCAAGCATTCCTACAACAGCCCTTGGAACAAAAATTCCATAGGATATATACCAGTTCGATAATTACTATAAAACGAAATGTATGGTTTCAGTGAGGGATATACCTTCTTAATTGCAAATTGCTCAAATTTAAAAGATGCTGACTTACGACCATCATTGACTTCAATATCTGTAATATACACAGTAATCTCTGCTAGATTATTGTAGAACAGAATGTGAGATTTCAGAGAAGTATGCACCCTATAAAATTTCTATAATGCGGGCGGGGCCGGGGATTATGGTGACTGGCTGGCCTCTTGTTTACACTGTTTCAAAAAAGTTATCTTCATGAAAAAATTACTTGACTTATCGTTTTAGGAGTTTTAGTTTAGTAAATTTTGGCAGCTTGTAATTTTTGTGTGCTTTGCTAAATTAAAAAAGCTAATTTTCTTTATACTCTCATTAGGTGGTCATCGTAGTGGTGGTCAACCAGATGATTGGCAACAAGCCATTACAAAGTCCAATCGCAATCTCATGGATCCATCAAGAATGAAATTGACAAAGGTACGCTACTTTAGTTACATTTATTTAGAATGCTTAGTGATAAAACACTAGCTGCTGTTAAACAAAAATGCTTTGATAATTTGTTACTCGCAAACATAAGATGCTTACCCTGTGATGGGTAAATGCTGGTCCACTGATTACAACACTGGCCCAGCATTTGTCAAGCACAGATTTCGCCTCGTTTATTTGCTGGGTTATGATGTTGTGAACTACCGAATTATCAGTCTGATAATCTGTTGGTGGATCCTGTTACTTTTAAAGGTATCCTAAGCTACTTGTACATTCTCATCTTTAATTCAGCCTGTTGCTGTTGATGACAATATTCAACTTGGACCTGGTGGCCGTGGAGGTTTTACAGGTTGGGGTCGGGGGAGCAGTGGTGGTAGTGGTTCTGGTTCTGGTACCAGCACTGCAGCTATGCGTTCTTCTTCACAAGAACAAGAGCGTTCAACACCCAATAGGTAAACAAATGATCAGCTAGTAAAATATCAATTTATAATTCAATGTTTTATCTATTTTTTGTATCTTATCCATTTTTGCTTTATAAATATATTTTGCGTTCATTCATAAATCTGGGCCTTAGTTTTGAAATATAAATTGACCTATCTGATATATGTGATAATGTCACACTAATTACGGGTTGATAGCACTCAGATAGACTAGCTGCTCTAATTTTTTTTTAAAAAATGGCATTTAAAAAACAACAGAAGTATGCTTTTTCAGGTTTTCTGTTCTGAGTGGTGGAGGTGCAGAATCTTATGATGCGAGAGGTAAGCAAGGCAGTGGTGCTAATTACAGAGGTCCACCTCCTCCCAGAGACTCTGGCGGAAATAAGGGTCGTCTACAACCACCTAACCATGGAAGAGGACGTAACATGGCTCGCCTCTCACAGGAGCAGGATCGTGAGGCTGTCCTTTCGGCAGCCAGGTCTGTGTACGTTCTGTTGGCATGCTTGTAGTACCCTGTAAAATAGTTGTAGTTTCACATTAACCAGTTCCATCTTGCAGAGCAATAGTAGTAGCAATTAGAGTTTTATTGTAAATATTATTAGCTTTTAGATATAGGTGTAATTAAGGATAATAGGGGGGAGGGGAGGCTTTTAGCTTTTGCTCGGTTCCCGGCGTCTGCATCATTGTTATTTGGACAATTTTATTTACATGTGCTCTTATATACCTTTTTCGGAATTTATGTGGGTGTTGTTTTATTCCATCTGCAGGGTTGTAGCCAGCCCGAAATGTCGGCGCAAGGCAACAGATGAGCCACGAAAATAAGTGAGGGGTACTAGCTGCTCTTGAGATACATTCCAGGGCATTTCCCTACATCTGGATACTTGAACACCATGAATTTGTAAAAAAAAACTGCGGGCCTTGAAACATACGGGATTTTCAAAAACCTTAGTGATATTTTGCTGTTGATCACGACAAACATAGATAGCTAATAAGACAATGTTCGTCCCTTTGTCTCAATTTTGTATCTACTGATTGGGTTTATTATCCCCCGCACGATGGGGAAGGTGGATTTTAGTAGCGCCAGTATTCCGTCCGGCCTCACGTTTTCTTGTGGGTGCTGAGACTAAAAAACTACTGGTCAATTTTTTTTGAAATTTTAACATCACATTCCTAGCAACATTGGTATATGTGCAAGTGATTTTTTAAAGATGCTACCAAAATTCAACATGGCAGCCAGAGGTCAACTCCAATATATTTTTACTGGGCGCAAAAATTCGCATTCTCCACGATATGGAGACGTGCATGTTTTTAGCTCCCGCCGTCACCGTAGGTGAGACAGAGGGAGCTATGGATTCCGCCTCCGTTTTCTTCTTTTGCCTATAACTTTGTAAGAACATAAGCTAGGATAACAATTCTTGGTATGTGGGTTACTTCCAGGTGGATAATGGACAGTTTAATATATTTTTAATCTGAATTCAATACGCAAGGTCGCAGAGGAAAAAATGATGATGTTACATCGTCGGGTCATCTGTGAACATTTCGTTTCCGGAGCATATTTCTGAAGTACTTGTCCGATTGTCTTCAAATTTTATACACAACACTTCTAGGGGGTCTAGTTATGCCTGTTGGGATATATGAACTTTGACCTACTTTTGGTTCAGAACTATGACCTATTTAGACGTTTGACGCACACTTTACAGTCATATTGCACATACATGTTCTCTTATGTCCCTAGTTGTGCCTTTTCAGCTTTTTGGACCGTGACCTTGAAGTTAACCCAGCACTTTGACCTAATTTATGACATCGGTAAATCCGACTGAAATATTTTGCGGAATATCATGAAAACCGCTCAAGATAGCTACACCATTACTAAAAAACAATTGTAAGGTTTCAGGAGAGGATGCATCTTGAAAAATTTCAAGTCTATAAAATTCAAAATGATTGGCCATTATTCACCTTGACCGGCCTGAAATTAGACTCGATCAAATTCGAAATGGTAGCCTATCGGCCATTATTCACTTTCACATGGCCGATACTGGTAAGCCGTGCTAGATGGCTAGACCATTACTATAAAACAAAATGTGATTTTTCATGAGCGGATGCACCCTGGAAATTTTTAACTCTGATAGAATTCAAAATGGCCAACAAACGGCATTATGTACCTCTATAGGCCTGATATCAGTTAAACTGTGCTAAATAGCCAGACCATTACTATAAAACAAAATGTGAGGTTTCGGGGGATGATGCACCCTGAAATTTTTTAACTAGTCTAGACCTATATCGAATTCAAAATAACCGTAAATCAGCCATTATTTACCTCGATTGGCCTGATTCGGGTCAACCGTGCCAGTTAGGTAGACCATTCCTGGGATACTAATTAGGATCAATAATTTCAATGGATGTTTGCAATCTCTGACAGACTGTCTAGTTCTTATCTTACTCTTAGACTGAGCCTCTTAGACCTAGTTGTCTTGCGTCTTGAATCTTGACCTAGCCTAGGACTACATTAATAACCCTACACAAAATTGCTTAAATCAAATTCTAATTCGGAGCGGGAGCTCCTGGACTATCGCATTATGTAGATCCTTTTGGAGTGGAAGAATTCTGAGTGTATAAATTTGTTCGCCAATTGAAGTCAGAAATAATTCACAATCACATTACCCACCATCTGGAAATGTGCAGGTCATTTTACTTAAATTTAAGATGGCCACCACAAGTAGACTTTTTAAATATCTGTGACCTCAAAAACGCTTACCTATTTTATTTGGGGGTGATGATAGGCCTATTGCTACAGACGTACTTTGCTGACAAACCACGGCACAACAGCTATCAAATAGAAACCCTTAATAGCGAGATACACATCTGTGTGCATGCAGGTTTTGGTTATATAATTATAGACTATATAGCATTTAAACCTAATTTAGTATATGAGCAGGATAGTATATTTTTACATATCAGTATTAGAGATACACTATTTAAATTATTAGTGGGCGTAGGTTTTATTGTAATTATAGAGGTGGTGGTAGATACATTGCAAAATGGTGCAAATAGTTCATGCAATATAACCTTAACAGACGAGAATTGTGGATGAAGGTATGCCAGCTCTGGTGCAACCCACAGTGTCGCCTCTGAGGTTTCGCAATGAGCCAAAGGCGGTCTCAGCATTATCACTGGTCGGCCCATGATTAATACAGCATTGGGTCAACACATCGTGTTTGTGTGTAGGGTAGGCCAGCCCTCGATCTTCAGTAGAATGCCAAAAATAGTAATGTGAGAAATTTGTGTATTATTTAACCTTGGTCTGACCTTAAGGCTTAATCCACTCTGACGGCATAGTCTAACCCCAGTCCATACCAACATTGATATCAATTTTGATATCATGAAGATGTGATGAAAGCCATTACTTATTAGCTGCTGTATTTCTTTTTTTTTTTAGAAATATAACTGGGCAAAGAACTCCTGGTGGTTCTAGAAATCAAAGCCGGGAATCAAGTCGTAACCGCGAAACCCCACGTGAAGATGTCGTACAAAAACCTGCAGAAGCTTTAAAAGAATTAAATGTTGATATCTTGGAGAAGAAAACTATTGCTTTTATGGGTGAATATCTGCATATTAATGACATCAAGGTAAGTAAGTGACTAGTACACCATTTTCGCTCACAACCAATCCGGCTTAAAACTATTATCGTCCCCATAATGTCAGTCTAGTTTGTAATTCTCAGTATATCGTTGACTCGATCAAAGCATTTATTTGTCTTCGCTATATAATAAAAACACATTTCTAGTTTGGCATGCGAATTAATTTAGCTCTTACACCCTATTTAATTAGTTCATGAAAAATATGAATTCCTGAAAAATTTATCACATTGTGCCATTATCAAATCTATGATCCTGTATGATGGCCTGCAGGTAGACTAGCTGCTCTTATTTTTTCTGCAACAAAATAAGCTAGAATAACAATTTTTGGTATGTGAGTTACTTCTAGGTGGATAATGGACAGGTTAAAATATTTTTAATCTGAATTCGATACGCAAGGTTGCAGAGGAGATTGAAATGTTACGGCGTTGGTCTGTTGGGCCGTCCGTGAACATTTCATTTCCGGAGCATATCTCAGGATGTACTTGTCCTATTGTCTTCAAATTTTAAACACAACACCTAGTGGGTCTAGTTGTGCCTTTTGGGGTATATGAACTTGGAGCTACTTTTGGTTCAGTACTATGACCTATTTAGACGTTTTGAGACACACTTCGTTCCGGAGCAGATCTTAAGTCATATTGCACATACATGATCATCATCTCTAAGGTCCGTAGTTGTGCCTTTTCAGGTTTTTAGCTCCCGCCGTCACCGTAGGTGAGCGAAGGGAGCTATGGATTCTACCTCCGTTTTTTTTTGGCCTCTTCTTTTGCCTATAACTTTGTGAGAAAATAAGCTAGGATAACAATTTTTGGTATGTGGGTTACTTCCAGGTGGCTAATGGACGGGTTAAAATATTTTTAATCTGAATTCAATTCGCAAGGTTGCAGAGGAGAAAATGATGATGTGACGGCGTTGGGCCGTTGGGCCGTTGGGCCGTCCGTAAACAATTCGTTTCCGGAGCATATCTCTGAAAGTACTTGTCCGATTGTCTTCAAATTTTACACACAACACCCCTAGGGGGTCTAGTTGTGCCTTTTGGGGTATTTGAACTTTGACCTACTTCTGGTTCAGAACTATGACCTATTTAGACGTTTTGACGCGCACTTCGTTTCCGGAGCAGATCTCGAAAAGTACTGGGCCGATGACAGTCATATTGCACATACATGTTCTCTAAGGTCCCTAGTTGTGCCTTTTCAGGTTTTTGGACCTTGACCTTGAAGTTGACCCAGCACTTTGACCTAATTTATAACATCGGTAAATCCGACTGAAAGATTTTGCGGAATATCATGAAAATCGCTCAAGATAGCTACACCATTACTATAAAACAAATTGTGAGGTTTCAGGAGAGGATGCATCTTGAAAAATTTTAAGTCGATAAAATTAAAAATGGCCGCCTATCGGCCATTATTCACCTCGACAGGCCTGATATTGCGGAATATCATGAAAACCGCTCAAGATAGCTACACCATTAATATCAAATAAATTGTAAGGTTTCAGGAGAGGATGCATCCTGAAAAATTTGAAGTTGATAAAATTCAAAATGGCCGCCTATCAGCCATTATTCACCTCGACAGGCCTGATATTGTGGAATATCATGAAAACCGCTCAAGATATCTACACCATTACTATAAAACAAATTGTAAGGCTTCAGGAGAGGATGTATTTTAAAAAAATTCATTTTGTCAAAGTTCAAAATGGCCGCCAATCGGCCATTATTCACTTTCACATGGCCGTTATTTGGTAAACCGTGCTAGATGGCTAGACCATTACTATAAAACAAAATGTGTGATTTCAGGAGAGGATGCATCTTGAAAAAATTCGACTAGATAAAATTCAAAATGGCCGCTTATCGGCCATTATTCACTTTCACATGGCCGTTATTTGGTAAACCGTGCTAGATGGCTAGACCATTACTATAAAACAAAATGTGTGATTTCAGGAGAGGATGCATCTTGAAAAAATTCGACTCGATAAAATTCAAAATGGCCGCTTATCGGCCATTATTCACTTTCACATGGCCGTTATTTGGTAAACCGTGCTAGATGGCTAGACCATTACTATAAAACAAAATGTGTGATTTCAGGAGAGGATGCATCTTGAAAAAATTAGACTCGATAAAATTCAAAATGGCCGCTTATCGGCCATTATTCACTTTCACATGGCCGTTATTCGGTCAACCGTGCTAGATGGCTAGACCATTACTGTAAAACGAATGTGAGATTTCAGATGAGGATGCATCTTGAAAAAAATTGACTTGATCAAATTTGAAATGGCCGCCTTTTCGGCCACTATTCATTTTCACATGGCTGATATTTGGTAAACCGTGCTAGATGGCTAGACCATTACCTGATTACTATAAAACAAAGTGTGAGTTTTCGGGGGAGGATGCACCCTGAAAATTTTCAACTTACGAATTCAAAATGGCCGACAATCAGCATTATTTACCTCGATAGGCCTGATATCAGGTAAACCGGTCTAGATAGCTAGACCATTACTATAAAACAAAATGTGACGTTTAGAGAGAGGATGCCTTTAAAAAACTTTCGACTCAATCGAATTCAAAATGGCCGCCTATCGGCCACTATTTACTTTCACATTGCTGATATTTGGTAAACCGTGTTAGATAGCTGGACCATTACTATAAAACAAAATGTAAGATTACAAGAGCGGATGCATCTTGAAAAAAATTGACTCGATCAAATTCAAAATGGCCGCCTATCGGCCATTATTTACTTTCACATAGCCGGTTTTTAGTAACCGTACTAGATGGCTGGACCATTACTATAAAACAAAATGTGAGATTTCAGGAGAGGATGCATCTTGAAAAATTTTGACTTGATCAAATTCAAAATGGCCTCCTATCGGCCATTATTCACTTTCACATGGGCGATATTTGGTAAACCGTGCTAGATGGCTAGACCATTACTATAGAATGAAATGTGAGATTTCAGCTGAGGATGCATCTTGGAAAATTTTGACTTGATCAAATTCAAAATGGCCCTCTATCGGCCATTATTTACTTTTACATGCCCAATATTTTGCAAACTGTGTTAGATGTTAGTCCATTACTATAAAACAAAATTTGAGGTTTCGGGAGAGGATGCACCCTAAGTTTTTAACTAATTTATATCGAATTCAAAATGACCGTAAATCAGCTATTAGTTAACTCGATTGGCCTGATATCGGGTAAACCATGCCAGATAGGTAGACCATTACTGGGATACTGATTAGGATCATTAATTTCAATGGAGGTTTGCAATCTCTGACAGACTGTCTAGTTCTTATCTTACTCTTAGACTGGGCTTCTTAGACCTAGTTGTCTTGCGTCTTGATTTTTGACCTAGACTAGGACTACATTAATAACCCTATACAAAATTGCTTAAATCAAATTCTAATTCGGAGCGGGAGCTCCTGGACTTATGTAGTCTTGTTGGATCTTGAAGTTGACCCAGCACTTTGACCTAATTTATAACATAGGTAAATCTGCCTGAAATATTTTAGGGAATATCATGAAAATCGCTCAAGATAGCTACACCATTACTATAAACAAAATGTGAGATTTCAGGAGAGGATGCATCTTGAAAAATTACGAATTTATCAAATTCAAACTGGCCGCCTTTCGGCCATTATTTACTTTCAAGTGGCTAATATTTGATAAACCGTGCTAGATGGCCAGACTATAAAACAAAATTTTCGGGGGAGGATGCACCCTGGCAATTTTTAACTCGATTGAATTTAAAATGGCCGACAATCGGCATTATTTACCTCGATTGGCCTGATATCAGGTGAACAGAACTATATAGCTGGACAAACAAAATGTGATATTTCAGGAGAGAATGCATCTTGAAAAAATTTTGACTCTATCAAATACAAAATGGCTGCCTATCAACCACTATTTACTTTCACATTGCTGATATTTGATAAACCGTGCTCGATAGCTAGACCATTACTATAAAACAAAATGTGAGATTTCAGGAAAGGATGCATCCTGAAATTTTTTTACTCGAATCAAATTAAAAATGGCCCCCTATCGGCCATTATTTACTTTCACATCCCCGTGTTAGATGACTAGACCATTGCTATAAAACACAATGTGATATTTCGAGTGAGGATTCACCCTGAGATTTTTAGCCTAGATTCAAAATGTCTGCCTATCAGCCATTATTTACTTTTACATGCCCAATATTTGGCAAGCTGTGTTAGATGGCTAGACCATTACTATAAAACTGTTTCGGGGGAGGATGCACTCTGAAATTAACTAGATCAAATTCAAAACTCAATCGGCCATTATTTACCTCAATAGGCCTGATATCTGGTAAACCGTGCCAGATAGGTAGACCATTACTGGGATACTGATCATTACTGGTAATTTCAATGGAGGTTTGCAATCTCTGACTGTCTGTCTAGTTCTTATCTTATTCTTAGACTGAGCCTCTTCAACCTAGTTGTCTTGCGTCTTGATTTTTGACCTAGCCTAGGACTACATTAATAACACTACAGAAAATGGCCCCTATCAAATTCTAATTGGACATTTACAGTCTTGTTTTTATGAAAATGACATATTAAAAAAAATAATTGCATAGTTCAGAAGCTAATAAAACAATTTTTATATTTCAGGAGGCGATACTCTGCGTGAAAGAACTCGAGTCTCCTAGTAATATCCACATGATGGTTTATTTTTCTATTAATCATGTGTTAGAAAGATCAAATCAGGCGCGTAAGATGACAGGAGAGTTGCATAGACAGCTGGTCAAAGAGAATGTTATCACACTGGATCATTACATGAAAGGGTGACAATTTTACTGATACATTTTAATTTTTACCGACTTGTAAGAAAGGAAATTTAACATACATGCTATGCAATCCAAAATGTATGAAGTTTTAGTGGTGTCTATTGTTTTTATTATTAAGCATTCACGATAATATCGGGATATTATAGTGTTTAGCATTATTCCATTTCCGCCGCCGCGGGTGTATCAGAAATTTATCTTTCACTAGAAAGGTAACTAATAAATTTTGTTTATTTATTACAGACATGACCTATGTGCTTGAGCAATTCTTCCCATATATATATTTTTTTTTTGCACCCAGCGATAAGCGGCCATTTTCCTAGATGGCCGCCTAAAAAGCTTGTTGGCACAATATCTTATTAACTGTTGAATGGATCGCATTTAAATTTTGTATGCTGGTTCTCTGGGTATTTCTAATGATGGGCGGGGGCCCTAGGGTAGTGGTTAGCACCGCTGCCTTTCACGCTAGAGTTCGGGGTTCGGTTCCCGGTCTCGGCGGTTTGAACTCAGTATTGTGGGGAGCCTCCGTAACCGAGAGGTAGCGTGCTCAGCCTCAGACCGCCAGGGCTCGAATTTCGAATCCTTTGTCTGGAGGACAGTGTCATCTCACCATCCTCCGGAGGTTCTCCTGGCCCTGTTTAGCCTATATGTGCACAAAAGTGGCCTAAAGCCCGATTCATTTCATTTTTATTTCTAATGATCTGATTAACTTTTGGGAATATTTCATTGAAAATTGGATGGCTGATATAGGACATCTCGAAACAAAAATTGTCTGGTGGGGGTGATTTTTACCTAGATTTTATATTGTGACAATTTCTCTGAAGTCGAGTCATATAACGGGGATGCTTTTAATGTTTTCATGCCGAAACAGTCACATCTAGTTATTTTTGCTACAAAACAATTTGATGATGTGAATGCTATCCAGTTGCTAATATTCATCTGATCTTTGAGATTTTTTTCTGAACACCCAAAAATCTGCTAATTTGCATTTGTAAGATCTAGTTAATCTTGTTTTAATAGCTGATCAAGTCACTGTTATTGGGAATGAAATGAGTGTTTAAACATCAAAATTGCAAATGTTTGTTGTAAAATATTCACAAAACTTGACTTGTATTTCTCCCCACATATCGAAGAAATGTGATCCCTTGTATTGATATGTTTCTTGTTTCAGCTAATTCAATCATATCTGCATGAATATTACATCAACTGACAGGCTAAATATGTTATTCATGTGTTTTAGTATGAAGGAAGTACTGGAGATTGCCGAGGATATGGAGATTGATATCCCTAGAATCTGGGAATACTTGGCAGAAGCAATAGCCCCACTAGTTGGAGGGGAAATACCTCTAAATTTCGTGAGGACTTTATGTAACCCTTTGAAGGGCTCTCGGAAAACTGGAAAGCTTGTAGCTCACATTCTTAATGAGGCTGTCGCTAAGCATGTAAGTATAGCTGTGTTTTTCTAGTTCATTATTTTGAAATGTAACTTACTTTTTAGCCTCCCTTTTATTAAAAAAGGTGGGCTGTTGCAATTGAAGTTCGGTGTTGACTTCCACATTTCCTTGTTGGCGTGATAACGTGACAACTTTTCATGTATCCAGTTCTGCATGTTGATAACGTCCAGTTCAAATTTTTGAGAAAAATAATAAAATGGCAGATTTATAGCATTTATCACATTTTTATCGCTGTAATAATAAGTTTTTCATGTACTCTCCTCAAATTTGTTATGCATGTTACTGATAATCAGTTCTCGTACAAGTTCAATAATAGCTGAAAAAATCAAAGTGGCCAATTTAATGTGATTTTTGACATTTTAAGTCAATAATTTTACCTTGTTGGCTTGTAGGTGCGATAACTTCATAGGTTTATTGTGTATACTGCTCAAATTTGTACTGCGTGTTGCTAATAACCAGTTCTCTGGTCAAGTTTAAGAATGGCGGTGATTTATTGTCGAGTGTCATAGTTTATACAAGCCCTAGGAGAATTCAATTCCACCCCTGGATGGCCGAGGAATACCTCACCCGGGAAATTGTAAAATTTGATATAACTGAAAATAAATATAGGCCTAAACTATTAACCTTGGTAACAGCATAGACCCCTAGAACCTATAACCTGTAATATATTTTCTAAGGCCTTGGGCGTTCTTGTGCGCTTCCCGTCGCAATCATATGTCGATCTAATACATAACGTGCGCCTGCGATAGCTGCTGACAGCCCACAGTGCCAGTTGTGGGACGTGATTCTTGAAGTCGTTTTACCATACGATTAACTGTTTTTCAACAGCGCTCTCCGTGGGACAGGGGCCCATCCCACTAAGCATCTTAAAATTAAGATCATCTTAACTTTCTCTTATTTGCATTAAAAAAGTTAAGATGATCTCAACTTTTCTAGATCTTAACTTAAGATCATCTTAACTTTTTTAATGCAAATAACAGAAAGTTATGATGATTTTAATTTTTAGATTCTTTGTGGGATGGACTACTGATCCTCAATCACAATCTAAAATAGGCTTAATGGATTCAACAGAATCGTGAATATTTCCATCAAAAAATGTATGCTTAGTCATTTTGTGCTGTCTAAAACTGCGATTCAAGTCACAGTGTGGGGCATGCTGTGGTAGGCTTTTGAGTGGCAACTGACAGCTGCTTACTACATGTACGGTGTGCCGGCACATGGTCATACTCTGTTACACATGCTGCTATTTTTAGCACATGTACGCATCCCAATCATGGGTGTATTTTGGGTGATGGGAGGTGATCCCTTGTACATGTTGTAGACCTACTCATCTTTGAACATGATTATTAGTGAATCAAAATGCAATATTAGGCGTATCTGTTTACTGTGTATGTTTTAATATATTTTATTTGCATGATACCATGATGGAGTTGAATGATTTATTTATGTTTATTATTTCATAACAAAAATGAAATCTCTCCATGGGAGCATCTCTTTTGTAATTGAACCTTCACTGAAAATTGATTAGTCTGCCTTTTAATTAAAAAAGGTGGGCCATTGCAATTGAATTTCGTCGGCGTTAACATTTACTTGTGGGCACGATAACTTGAAAAAAATTTCATGTATCCTTCCCAAGTCCAAATAATGGCTGAAAAAAATATAAAATGACTGATTTATTGCGATTTTTCGCCTTTTACAACAATAATTTGACCTTGTGGGCGCGATAACTTCAGAAGTTTTTCATGTATCCTCTTCAAATTTGTTATGCGTGTTACTAATAAGCAATTCTTGGACAATTTCAATAATTGCTAAAAAAAAATTAAAATGGCCGATTTATTGCGATTTTTCGCATTTTACGTCAATAATTTGTGGGCGCAATAAATAGCTTGAAAAGTTTCTCATGTATCCTCTTCAAATTTGTTATGCATGTTACTAATAAATAGTTCTCGGACAAGTTTAATAATGGCTGATAAAAAGTTCAAAATAGCTGATTTATTGCGATTTTTCACATTTTACGTCAATAATTTGACTTTGTGGGCGCGATAACTTTGAAAAGTTTTTTGATGTACCCTCTTCAAATTAGTTATGCATGTTACTAATAAGCAGTTAACGGACAAGTTCAATAATGGCTTTAAAAAAATTCTAAATGGCCGATTTATTGTGATTTTACGCATTTATGTCAATAATTTGACCCTGTGCAGGGTTCCTACGCGTCATGGAAAAATCACAATTTTATTTTCCAGCCCTGGAAAATTCATGGAATTTGAGAAAAATCCCAATACTCATGGAAAAAATATTTGTCATTCAAAAAAATGTTGTGATGCACATTTTTATCGAGGTCGTGTGATGTGATCGTGCTAGATACATTCTTCAACAATTTTATGCCTGTATTTTGTCATGGAAAAAAATAATTTTGTCATGAAAAACTCTTGGAAAAAAAATCACACGGAGGAGTAGGAACCCTGCTGTGGCCGCAATAATAACTTTAATTTCAATAATGGCGGCGGGCTATTGTCGAGTGTGCTCTTGTTTTATTATTGCAAGTAAAGAATATTATAAAGTTCACATTGTCCTATGTCTTTGACCTGCAAATTTCCAGGTAAAGTGTGAAGAGGATGCAAGTTAGTAGGGCTGATGATCACAAGATATTGAAAAGATATTTACACTCAGCCTGCTGTGGTCGCCCAGTAATTTCTCAAAAAGAATTCAGTTTAGTTTTGTGGTGTCTTTCTGTTTGCGTTTTAAATATCGCTAACCGACTGATTTTGAAATATAATGGCTTTTAATATCAGTTGTTGATCAGATGCTTTTTTGAAGAAGAAAAACATGCCAGAAATTACTCGGTTGGCAACAACACATGCTGCAAATTTTAAGCAGCAGGCCAGTATAACTGTTATCTGCTTGTGTGTGTCTAAAAAATCACATAGCCTATTGTAGCCCAGCAAAGGGTGTTTCTGAATAAGCATCTAGTTCAATTTGTCCTAAGATTTTCTATAATCTTTGTTAAATTTGCTCTTTTAATTTTCATTTTGCCACAATGATTACTTAGAATTAAGTGCTTAATTGTTTAGGTTAAAAAAATTTGCATATATCCAAAATCGCCATCATGACACTTCCTTGCAATATAATTTCCATATTTTATATTGCTGCAATGATGTATACCATCCTAAATATATATCCCCATCGATACTTCAGTGACAATGAGCTTTAAATTATGGAAATTATAGGTACTTAAATTTTCATCAGCTTGATAATTGTAATGGGTTTTTTTGCAGGGTCGCAATAAGGTTGGCGAGCTGTGGCGATCATCAGATTTAAGCTGGAAGGAATTCCTCTCCACCAGTGAGAATGTGGAAGAATTTATTTCAAGCAATGTATGTACCTTTAGAATGTCCTACTGAAAAATTAAAATTAATTTAAAGTTGTTTTTTATCCCCTGCCATGTCTGGCTGTGCGGCCATATGTCCGCGTTTTTTTCCAGAAGATATCCCGAAAAGCGTTAGTCTGATTGTTTTGATATTGCATACACACATCCCTTAGGGGGTGTAGATTTGCCTTTTGGGGGTTATGGATTGGTTCTGCCGGGATTGGTTCCGTTTCCAGACAATGTCTCTTATTTTGAGGCCATTATTGACTTTAATTAATGGTGGGGATATCTTTATCGTTAGTTTTGTTTCAGAATCAAATATAAATTAACCCTCAACGTCGTGCTGCTGAATTGTTTGTTCTATATTTCATTCTTTGTACGTCTGATTCACAAAATATTTTATGTTTATGAAAAATAGACATCTCTAATATTATTTTATAAAATTTAGTGATATTTGATCTAAACCTGCTTGATTCCAGCAGCACAATGGTTATTGTGAACAAGGAGAGTATGTGGACTGGGATTGCTTGTGGTTGTGTTTTTGATCCTCTCAATCATTTCTTTATCAATTAATGTAAGATGAGCACTATTGGAAGCACTCCAAGAATTAAAAAGAGATCTGAATTTTATTATATTTAGTGGAGCCCTGTAGCTCTAGCTGATTTGGACACCTGTTCACTCGCTTCGTATATTATGTTCCTTAACCCACTAAGCACAACTATAGTCATTTTTTATGTTTTATTAGGTGATCAGATCCGTTATTGGGAATGAAATAAGTGTTTAAACGTCAAGCTTTGCATATGTTTGCTCTTAAATTTAAAAAATATGGGTAATTTTCACTCACTTGTAATGATTACAAATATGTCTTTCCGTCAAGATGATAAACTCACCTGCATGATATTTTTGTTCTAATGTTACAACACTGATTTCTAACAGTCAATACATACTTTTACCTACATTTTGTTTTAATAATTTGTTGGTTTTATTTGATCTGCAGAAATTAGACTTCACGATAAGTGAGGGGCCAAAGTCTCCTGATGCCAAAACGTTATCCTTTGATAATATACAACTTGAACTTGAAGCTTTGCTAGTCAGTAGAAGAGTGTCCAATGAAGAGGTGTTTGATTGGATTGAAGTGAGTTTTAGTATTGAATGTTTTTTTTAAGAAGTTACTCCATGTAATGTGTGTAATTGTGTCTTGTAACATGAAGAAATATATGAATTGCATTTACTAACGTCTTATTTATGTGTCTTTCAGAGAAATGTAGATGAAGGAAGAACTAAACATCCCAAGTTTGTTCGCGTATTAATGTGGGCAGTATGCACAAGTGCCATCTATAGTGAGTTATTTTATTTGTATAGCCAGATTATGGAAGTTAAAAGCTAGATTAGGGCAGACCTTGTACCGATATGAGTGACCTGATATGTTCTGCCATGATATGTTAATTGACAGGCCTTCAAATTTGGCAAAAGTGATTGCTCACGCACACCATAACTCACACAAGTGTGAAGTCGCGCGAGCGAAATACAGCTCACCTCAGTGTTGTCAGATTTTCTTAAAAGTTCCCAAATTTAGAGGGTTTTTTTCAATTTTCATCAAACAGTTGGCCATTGCATTTAACTATGGCGAGTGATCACTCGCCTCACCACTTTGCGATGAGCTTTTTTTCTCTCGCCACCAATTTTCAAATATGAAGGCCTGAATTGAACTACAGCTTTCACACGCACAATGCTAGTAAGGATGGAGGTGTACATGCTGATAGGGGCCTACAGAATGAGAGTTGATAGAGCACAGCCTGGCAGAATAGCCAATCCAAACAGCTGGCAACATTGAGCTGCGTGGTATGAGGTAAAACATTCCAATGGGTTATGGAGTGCTGAACCCCGTCGCGGCGTTGTTATGGCAATTGAAAAATCACCAAACAGATTGGAAAAAAATATTCAATGACTCGATAGTTGCAAGTTATCAACCATATTGGGACACTTTATTGGTAAAATATGTATTGTAGCAAGGTGATATAATCTGATAATCTCTTTTTTTTGTAACATTTTATCATACTTATATTGAGATCACTCTGGATTGCCAAAGCAACACCAGTGCTCTGATATATCCTGCATTCGGGACATTGATTCTGATAGTTTGCACCACCTGCCCTCCATCCTTCACAAGAAATGTTTCTCTTCTTCCAATTCTCAATAAATTTTCTGTTTTGTTTAAAAGAAATAGTGACTTTCCATTGATTTATAACATTTTAATTATTATTTAATTAAATTGTAAGCTAATAAAGATCAAAATCACGAAAAAATTCTTTTACTTTCTTAATTTTATTGCTGTGTGTTTATAGACTATATAGAGCACCTGAACATTGTATGTTTCTACTGTCATTGCAGCTCGTGGCGAAAAAATGTTCAAGGTGAGTGAAGAAGACATTAAGAAAAGAGTACCAATACTCCAGCGATACCTGGATCATCAAGCAGAATTAGAATTACAGGCACTTTATGCACTACAGGAACTGGTCCATGGACTGGAACATCCATCAGGTAATTTATAATCTACTTAAAAATACCTTAACACAAATGTATGTTCTGCACAATATGTTTTGTATAAACTAAAATATATAATTTTTCACAATAAATCAATGCCGGCCCAACATTATGCTGTAAGCTTTCAATTATTATATTGTACAGGTGTTTTTATTGATTTATTTGAGCTTGCTCTGAATTTGAGAGGTAATGATAGGAGTTTTGTGGTTTCATTTTCGAACATTCAAACAAAAAATTGAATAAGAAATGATCATTATATTTGGTAGATTAGCCTATGTTTTGGTTTAAATTGTGTATATTTTGAGTATTTTTTACTAGCTTGATGGTGTGGGTCGATGTAGGAAGACACAAGCTCTAATATCCCCCTGAATTGATTTGTATGTGAAATTACATTTCTAAAATATCTTGTTTGTTATTTCAGATGTGCTACGGACATTTTTTGACAGTTTATATGATGAGGACCTCATCTCTGAAGATGCATTTACCCAATGGGAATGTAGTAATGATCCAGCAGAGCAGGCAGGCCTGGGAGTCGCCAAAAGTTCTGTTGTGCAATTTTTTAATTGGTTGAGAGAAGCAGAAGAAGAGTCACAAGAAGATAGCTAAGGCTAAGCCTTGCCTAGGAAATTAAACAATATACACAACCGTATTATAATTAACCAGCCGACAATGTGATGTTGATTATCAGGCTTTTGACACTTTGTGTAAAGCCTGTTTATATAACTGCTTCTCTTCCATTTTACATACACGCTGCTCAAACAGAAAATATGTTGAGCCTTCGTGCATAATGAAAAACATTGTGCAGATTTCTTGTTCATTGTGGATATGTGATATCATATGTTGAGAAGACTACTGCTCTGCATGATAGAGCCACATGCTTTCGTGATGAATTATGAATCCAGGACTATTTATCCTCATCAAACCACACACACACACCACTACAGGCTGGAGAAAAGAGTTTTGGGAAAGTGGATAAAAGTTAAATAACGTGATATCAGTTGACGCTGCATGTGCATGATTAAGAATGACTTACTAGTAATGTTTCAGCTTGAATACATAATAATGTGATCCGCGCACTACAAATAATGTACTGTGCTGATGTGAAGCTAATGTAAAACATTACAAATTGAGAAGCCTATTAAGTTTTTGTTGTCTGATGTAAGTTGTTGACGAGCTGGTACTTCTAACCATGTTTAATTGCCAAATCATAAAGGTTACGTTCACAGTGAAATCTATATAGATGGTTCAGTCTCTTAGTAATGAGATTGCATAAAATGCAATTAATTTCAGCCATTACATTCAGTGATAAAACGGAACCGTTGATGATTGATGCACCTTGAAAATATGGGTGCTATAAGATTTTAAAGAGCTAATGGTCATACCACTGCTAAGTATAGTGTGGATTCGTTTTGTGGTACCAGTCAAATTGTTCACCAATGGGACAAAATGATTATGTGGGCTGGCTGCTCCACATTTATTGAATATGCAATTTGACAAAAATATGTTGTCCACAGACAGCTAGCCAAAGTGTTTTGTAAATATATTGGAAGGGTGTCCCATTGAATTATTTGTAAAGGGAGTTGGGATAAAATTCCTTTATATTTCTTTAATAACTAATTGTTAGCCGTTACATTGGCTATTTGAAATAAAACGTAATCCTTGATGACGCGATAGAAAATGGCATACAGGTAGACTTGTCCTTTAAGAATCTAAGGATTGCATCTGCCAGCTGATAAAATTGGCAGAAACAACAATCTGATTTTCAAAAGACAAATTCTTGGTCTTCGAATTTTAGTTTGGCGCAGTTTTATTTTTTTCCAACTCGACTTGAGCACCTGCTAAACGTGACCTATTTCTTGTATAATTATTTAAATGCTCGCCAGTGTTTATTTATAAACAAACATACACACGCATACATATGTATGAATATATGTATATTATAGATTATTATTTGTGCATTGGGGATATATCAATTCACAAAATGGGTGATCTTGAATGCACTTAACTGGAGTGCATAATTGTATACTTTGTTTAAATGTGAATTTATCTTGAACGCAAACTTGTACATACATCAATGAACACATTAAGAGAAATGAAACTTTTTCTGTTGTTGTTGTTTTTTTCTATTAGAAGAAGAATACTGTAACCATTATGTGCAAAGTAGATGACTATTTTCTTTAGCAATTGCTCTAATGTTTTAAATTAGCTGCTTTTTTAGTAGCGTAATGATTGAATATATTCCAGTCGTGTTGATCGCAGAAAGCATGGACAATGGAGAGCTCTTTTACATAATATCTTATATTATCATATATTATATTATTTATATCCTCTTCAGCTCGTCTCATTTGGTTTAGGTTGCCTCCGACCATACCTTCTTCAATGCTGTAGGAATACATCTTCACAGATTAACCTAATCTGCCATGACCACATATTTGTCGTCACGTTTTCTGCATCTGCCATCTTCCAACGTGATCACCAGTCCCGGATGACCTCTACTATTTGAAGGTCAATTTATTTATCTAATCCTACCCCTGCCACTAATCATAACACTTCTGGAGTGTCTAGAAACGATCTCCTCTAACGAAACTGAGTAACTAATAGTGACGAATCTTAAAGCGACACAATCGGGCCGAAATCATAAAAAAATCTGAACTTTAATTTTGGTTTATCGATATGGCCATAATATGTCAACATGTCCATAAACTAGAATTGCGTAAGTATTTAGGCCTCGGCCAAACTGCCTATTGTCGGCATCCGGCGCGTCCGTCAGTCTGTCCGCCACTTTTACCACTATAACTTGTTTCGCATAACTAAGTGTTATGCACAATAAACTTCACATACAGGTTAATCATGACTAAGTAAAGCTTGACTAATTTCACCTTTCTGTGACCTTAACTTTTTCCGATCGACAAATTTTCTCGTTAACGCGATTAACGTTAACGCGATTATTTTTTATGTATCACAACAAAATTTATACCATAAATACATTTCACTAATATCTTGTGTATGAATTTGAAATTGGGAAGATTCGGTATGAAACTATTTCATGGCGGCAAATTTTTTATTTTTAGCTCATCCAGCCTTTAGGCCTAAGATGAGCTTATCATCTATCGTGTTGCATAGAATTAATTAACTGTGACCTAATTAAGACCTAATGAGGACACTTTGGTCACAAGAAATGCTTCTCCTTCAATTCTTATCTGATTTCTATTTTGTTTGAAAGAGCTCTGGCCTGTGCATTAAATTACCTCGCCGATTTCAGAAATTTCACAAAAGGTGCGTTTTCAAGGAGGGATATGTCCTTAAAAATTTCAACTCGATTAAATTAAAAATGGCTGACGTGCGGCAATTATCGATGTCTAAATGTGTAATATGTGGAAAACTGTACTATGTGGGCCATTACTATAGAATAAAATGTGCGGTTTCAGGGAGGAATATGTCCTTAATAATTTCACCTCGATAAAATGTTAAATGACGGATTTGTGATCATTGTTGACTTTAATATGCTTTTGACTTGAATATAAGTAGTCACTGGAAAACCTTGCCAGATAGCTAGACCATTACTATTTAACAAAATGTGCGTTTTCAGGTAAGGTACCGTGAAAAATGTCAATTTGATCAAATTCAAGATGGCCAACCTGCGGTCACTTTACTTTTAATATGTTTAATGACTGGAGAATCGTGCCAGATTACTAGACCATTACTATTGAATAAAAGTTGCGGTTTCAGGGAGGGATATGTCCTTGAAAATTTCAACTCTATTGAAATAAAAATGGCACACATGCAGCAATTATCCACTTCGAAATGCGTAATATCTGGAATACCAGGTAGCTAACCCATTACCATAGAATAATATGTGCGGTTTTAAGGGGGAATATACACTGAAAAATTTCACCTCTATAAAATTGAAAATGGCGGAATTGTGATCATTGTCGACTTTAATATGCGTAATATCTAGAAAACCGTACCAGATAGCTAGACCATTACTATTGAACAAAGTGTGAGGTTTCCAACAGGCTTATACCTTGAAAAGTTTCAACAATAATACAGTTTAAATGGCAGTCATTTTCAGACCACCTTTTTATGTTTTTAATTCAAAAAGTTGGGCTGTTGCAATTGAGGTCACTGCATCAGCATTACCATTTCCTTGTCTGCACGATAACTTGAACATTTTGTCATGGATCCTTCTCAAATTTATTCTGCATCTTGCTAGTAACCAGGGGCCGGTTTCTGTAACGTACTTAAGTCCTAAACTTAAGTATTTAAGCTACTTGTACTTAACTTTTTGCTGAGCACGTTTCTACCATGACCTAATTAGAGTTAACAGACTTAAGTCCCTTGATTTAAGCAAAACATTTAAGCATGGAAGTTAGCAGACTTAAGTCTGAAATTCTTAATGTCGATTCACTCGAAAAAGTACTAATAAATATATCTTATACACATTTTTAGCATATATATTTCCTGAAAATGACATCTACGAGATGAAATCTTTGTTATCTAATAGTTAAATAACATAATACTGCGACTTACAATAGCTTATAGGCCTAGTCTATAGATGCGGCCACGGGAACCGAGTCCACATGCATGGTGACAAAGTCCAAAGTGTCAATTAGCATGCAGGTCCGGTGTCCAGTGGTGTTAGTAGGCCAAAAGATCCCTTAGCCTTAGGCCCTGGCTAGGCTTATCAATAGCACTGTCGGCAAGGCTGTGATCACTGGATCACACCATTTTAGTCATAAGAGTTGTTTTTATTATTTAGCCTTAGGCCTAGACTATGTCCAATTTAAGCCCCCAAAATGTAATGGTATAGGGGCCTACATGCAGTAGGCCTATAATAGGCTAACCTGAAATTTTATAAAAAAAAATAATGTGAATAGACTAGGCCTAGGGGACGGGACGATAATCTCCAGAAGTTATGTAGCCTGCCCTATATAATCTCATTTTATGCCTACAAAGACCCCTATACTATAGGCTAGGGCCGAATACTATAGTCTAGCCTATAGACCTAGGACACCTAGGCTAGATGTTAGGCCTAGGCCTGCGTCAGACATACTAGGCCTACAAATTACACAATATCATGGGTGGGAAATTTCTGTTTAGGCTAATACGGACGGATTTCGGTCTTTTGAAAAAAATCAGAGCAGGCAATTCTAGTAGATCTAGGCAATATTCTTTTCAGTCTTGGGTTTCAACACTCAGTTTCAGATCCCATCCCCCCCCCTCTGGATCTGCGCCTGCAATGGCCACTCAATGAAGACAATTTATAATATTAATCTAACATTAGTCCAAATTTCAAGGACAGTCGGTGTATGAAACTTATTTTTTTTTGTGTGCTCACTTTCCCAAATTGTAGACTGTTGTTTACAACAATAATAGGTCTAGACTGCTTATTATAGCCTATTAGAATTAGGCCTAGTCTATAGGCTAGGCTTGACTAACGTTATAGTCTAGACTAGTCTAGGCCTAAAGCTAGATTCTTATGTTCTGCCCCTTCAAAAATTTAACATTTTGTATTTTTTCAATCAGGGGCTTTGATAGGCCTAAGCTAGTCTAAGACTAAGACCTATATAGTCTACATGTTGCAATTTATCCAGGCAAAATAATCACTCTGAAAATAGCATGGAAAAAAGAAAACATAACTTAGTCTCATCTATACATACTAGGCCTAATTCATGTAATTGAAGAAGCTGGAAGGACACTTTGATTCATTGGACATTGTGTTATATTGCTGTACACAGTTCTGACTGGCAGTGATAGCCTATTAGATCTATATGCTATAGCCTAGCCTTTAGTTGGGTCTATACCATGCATACCATGGCCATGGAGCACCTGCTGTTGTTGTCATGGTTATTCAGTTTTGACCAATTGCAAGCTAGATAATTATATAATTGGGTCAACGTGGCCCCATATGTCATGGTGGAAACGTACTTAGTTAAGTAAAAGAATATACATAGTTCAGCAAGGAACAGAAATGGAACTTAAGTATTATTTTAAGCATGCTTAACTAAGCAAACTTAGTTTGTTAAGCATGCTTATATTTAAGTACGATGCAGAAACCGGCCCCTGGTCTTGGACAAGTTCATTCAATGACAGCAGAAAAAATATTTAAAATTACCAATTTATTACGATTTTTCACATTTTATGTTAATATTCAAAAGTTTTTCATGTATCCTGCTCAAATTTGTAATATGCATGTTACTCATAACCAGTTCTCGGAAAATTGGCTGAAAACAGTTTCAAAAGTTTTTCTCACATCCTGCTCAAATTTGTACTGCATGCTGCTATTAAATAACAGGTTCTATGACAATTTCAATATTGGCGGTGGGCTATTGTCGAGTGTTCTTGTTATGTTTGGGCTATGTCGCATTTGTAACGGCTCTAGCTTCTTTTTATTCCTCTGTGTCCAAATTTCGGAGTGCTATTTCTCCTGGAGTTTTAATCCAATCGACTTCAAACCTTGGTACAATGATCCTCAGGTATTGAGGTTTTATGCTATGACGTTTTTAAGAATTCCCAGCTCTTCCGGATTTTATTCATGATTTTCTGGATCACTATATGGATCAATGTAAATTTTTTGTGGGCTATTTCTTCTTGAGTTTTTATCCAATCGACTTCAAACCTTGGCACAATGATCCTTAAGTTTTGGGAAAGTGTGCTATAACTTTTCTAAGTCGTACATCATGTTCTTCCAGTTTTATGCAGGATTTTCTGAATCACTATGTAGATCAATGTCGGTTCAATGATGTAACTAGAAATGACTGACTTTTCAAGTAACAGTAAACTTTGGACTTCGACTTTTGCAACTTTTTGCAACATTTGGAAATTTTGGAACATTTAGAACATTTGGAACATTTGAAATATTCGGACATTTTGGGCATTTCAGACATTTATAACATTTGATACATTTAGAAACTATTCTCTGTAATTACAACTGTTATTTTGATATTTAAATCTGGTATTTAAAATGTTGCTACTGTTCATATTAAACACCCAATGTTGGTTCAATGCTTGGCAACTGTCCGCGATGCTGGTCCGTCACTGAAACATTGGATATTATGTATTTTAATTATTAAATGTAAATGGTGATCAGAGGGTGGATTCGCCCAATAGAATGACCCATTGTGAGAGGCCACCAGCGAATACAAACAACCATTGTGAAGGACGATTAGCCTTACAATTGATGAATGGGCTATAAACCGACATGTACACAATTGCAACAACATTGATCCACATAGTGGATTTACAAAATCCGGATCCACTAGCAGATATTCTGTGAAACCATGACCTCGACCTCCTTTGTTTTCACAGAGCTGGCTAATACAGTGAAGTATGGGGGAGGGTTCTTATATAACCTTGTTTATTGACGTCGCTGCGTTTCACAGAATAGCCTGGTACCTGAATACTTAAGGATCATTGTGCCAAAGTTTGATGTCTATTACTTGTAAACTGAGTGAGAGATAGCGCGTCAAAAATCATCAATGGTGATCCATACAGTGGATCCATGAAATCTGGATTATATCCAGATCCACTGTCGGGATGAATGAAAAAGATATAGTCTGGAACATGTATACCTTAGGATCATTGTGCAAAAGTTTGAAGTCGATTACTTGTAAACTGATTTAGTAATATCTGACGGAGAAAGATAATAAGAAAAAGAAAGTCTTTTTGCGACTCTAAAAAGCTTGGACGATGACGTCCAAACTTGATTATTGGGAGAAGCCCCATGAATGAATCTTGACCAGCCAATAGGGGTTTTTTGTCAGAGGCGACACGATTGACTTGCACTCTTTGACCACCCTCTACATTTAATCAATTAAAATATATAGGCCTATGTCCAATAATGTTTCAATATGGGGCCAGCGTCGCAGATATTTACTCAGCATTGAACCAGCATTCGGTGCTTGATATGAACAGTAGAACCTTTCAAATGCTGACATTTTAACATTGAACTAACAGTTGTAATTGCATCAAACACGAAATGTCGACGCAATGTTGTTTTAATATTTGGCCAGCGTCACAGACAGTTATACAGCATTAAACAAACAAGTAATTCAGAATCCAGAAATTTGAAATTCCAATCAATCTCTCATAATAAAAATAACCCAACAAGATTTAAAATGGTTGCCAAAAAGACAAAAAACATTATTGTTACTAGAAAAGTCACAATTCCCCTCTAGTTTCAAATGATTTTCACTTTTAAACGATGATTAGAGGCTGAGGCCTATTTCCGTCGCCGACAGGCCTTGTTTAAATTTTGTATTGTGCATTTTCCGGTTAAGCGATAAATAAAGACTAAATTTAATTTCAGACATACATGTCCATAATACAGGAATAACTGATAAATGGGGCTTTTGATAAACTTGCTACATTGCCTGAGCATCCCAAAATGTAAGACCTCCTCAGTTCTAGTCTATGGACATGCTCACATCTCACGGCCATATTAAGAAGTCAAAATAAAAAACTGATTTTTCAACTTGGAGACTCTGTCTCCAAGTTTTTAGTTTGACTTTCAAGAGAAACGTCTGTCGTTAACTTCCGCTTTACATCTGTTATGCCTGTGGAAAGTCTAAAGGCATTATCTGCTCCCTGGTAAACTAGGCATTTACTGCTTCTTAACTGGCTCCTCTTGCCATTGTTAGTAACAGCATGTTCAATAGACAGTATCTGCACACTTGTGAAATAAGCAGATACTTGGTTTTGCTGTGAGCAGAAGCGCTCTATGTCATGCTTGTTCTAGGCCGTCAACATAATGCACTGACCCAACGTTGGTTAAATGTTGTGTCATCATTTATAACACTGTTCCAACATTAAAGAAACATTGTGTCAGTGTATCAAGTTGCCTGTGCCTCCGGCGAAAATGAGATGTTTAGCCAATGCTATTTTACTGTTCAACCAGGGTTGTAGATGATGGGCCAGCATTAAACTAACATTGTGTGAACATATATCGTGCTAAGGTCATTTTACTGGTAGGCCAATGCTGGCCCAGTGTTGTAAACGGTGGGCCACCATGAGGCTAACATTGTGTCAATGTCTCGTGTTTGCTGTGTGGCTGTGACCAGGTGACACCAGAGAGGCTGATTCACATGACCGGCAGTCTGTGGTGCAGGGGTAGCCCCCACCCACCCTCTCTCCCACAACTGACATCTAGTGTTATGCAATATAGAAGTTAGGTCTTGGCTAAGATATCTATCTTAAATAATAGCACATTTTGTATTATTAAAAGTAGATTTTTGGCCTTGACAGTTAAAGGCATTGTAAATTCATATAATTTATACATTTCTAGTGTGTGAATAACGTCTTTTTTGCACTAGTGTGTAATACGACTGAATAACGTCTTTTTTTGCAATGCCTGTTCATACATCATTTAGTTATCAGCGCCAATACGCTGTCGTGCAAAAGCAAATGGCAGTAACTGCGTACTACGAAAGTATACTGTTACTGCTGTTTGCCGAATTGTAATTGCCGTTTGTGCTCTGATCAAGACCATGATCTGCTTCTCCAGCGAGAGAAGTCGTTCATCCAATGGTTGTTTTAATGTTGGACCAATGTAATAGACGTCAGGACAATATTAAATATACATTGTGGAGTGCCTGGCGTTTTAGCGAGTGGTGACGACGCACACAGTCCTGTTGATGTCATCACAGGATGTGATGATGTTCTCGTAGCTCTACCGTATATTGCCGGTTAGTAACAGGGGTTTATCACTGGAAATATTTTTGGTAAAATAGCTAAAAAATCGACAGGTGCGGTTTATAACCAGACATTCTGTGTGAGCCATGACGATTTCCGGTGAAAATAAGTGTGTTTGCCGGGTCTGGTAACCAACTGACAGACAGGGCAGGCCTATCGTCACCTGCGTTGGTGTGAGCTTTAACGATTGACTATGAAGTCAATTAACCATCTGCGTCCCAATGTGAATAATAATAATATGGACTATATGCAAGCAAATTTAACTAATGTAAATCATGTAAATTGAAACATACTTGTCGGCTAAAAACAGAAATAATTATTTCTAAATGTTAAATTTCATGATGGTAGATGATTTTAAACGTCACATATAATAGGAATATCACAGTATTGTTATTGTCCATAGGGCTGAGATTGCGTCATAACAGCCTAATTGGAGCTGTAGAAGTACAAAGCGAAGGGCGGCGATGGTGCCGGGGAAAGCTAATAGGCATTAACTGTTCACTTGTGATCACTTGTAGTTACTGCCTTTTGGCTTTGTAAAACGTTATGCTACTACCCCAGCTTTTAAGACGTTGGACCGACGTTGTTTAAGTATTATACAAATGTTTTGTGTTTACTGGGACAGTTGTCCACCAGGTGCTGTTCTCTTGGTAGACACAGCCGGCCGATATTGGGTTTAACCTTCATAACCCCCTCGATCCCCTCGAGCCATCACCCACAACCCTCGACCAACAACTCCCTCGACCCACAACCCCCTCCACCCACAACAACATATTTTTTATCCCATTAGATGGTAACCAAATAGCTAGCAAGGTCGCCAGTCACAGCCCGAAAATAGAAACGAAGTGTCAGACAGGCTAGTAACCAAATATTTATACTTCGGTATTATCTCATTCCGAAACATAACATGGGTATCTTATAAGCTTAAATTAAAGTTCTTTGGACGTTATCTTGTGCCAAATCATAAAGTATCCAATATGTCAGCTATAAATAATATTGAGTTTAAGACAACCATTAAAGTTAAATCATATTTTGATGTTTTAAATATTATGTATTTTAATTATTAAATGTAAATGGTGATCAGAGGGTGGATTCGCCCAATAGAATGACCCATTGTGAGAGGCCACCAGCGAATACAAACAACCATTGTGAAGGACGATTAGCCTTACAATTGATGAATGGGCTATAAACCGACATGTACACAATTGCAACAACATTGATCCTCATAGTGGATTTACAAAATCCGGATCCACTAGCAGATATTCTGTGAAACCATGACCTCGACCTCCTTTGTTTTCACAGAGCTGGCTAATACAGTGAAGTATGGGGGAGGGTTCTTATATAACCTTGTTTATTGACGTCGCTGCGTTTCACAGAATAGCCTGGTACCTGAATACTTAAGGATCATTGTGCCAAAGTTTGATGTCTATTACTTGTAAACTGAGTGAGAGATAGCGCGTCAAAAATCATCAATGGTGATCCATACAGTGGATCCATGAAATCTGGATTATATCCAGATCCACTGTCGGGATGAATGAAAAAGATATAGTCTGGAACATGTATACCTTAGGATCATTGTGCAAAAGTTTGAAGTCGATTACTTGTAAACTGATTTAGTAATATCTGACGGAGAAAGATAATAAGAAAAAGAAAGTCTTTTTGCGACTCTAAAAAGCTTGGACGATGACGTCCAAACTTGATTATTGGGAGAAGCCCCATGAATGAATCTTGACCAGCCAATAGGGGTTTTTTGTCAGAGGCGACACGATCGACTTGCACTCTTTGACCACCCTCTACATTTAATCAATTAAAATATATAGGCCTATGTCCAATAATGTTTCAATATGGGGCCAGCGTCGCAGATATTTACTCAGCATTGAACCAGCATTCGGTGCTTGATATGAACAGTAGAACCTTTCAAATGCTGACATTTTAACATTGAACTAACAGTTGTAATTGCATCAAACACGAAATGTCGACGCAATGTTGTTTTAATATTTGGCCAGCGTCACAGACAGTTATACAGCATTAAACAAACAAGTAATTCAGAATCCAGAAATTTGAAATTCCAATCAATCTCTCATAATAAAAATAACCCAACAAGATTTAAAATGGTTGCCAAAAAGACAAAAAACATTATTGTTACTAGAAAAGTCACAATTCCCCTCTAGTTTCAAATGATTTTCACTTTTAAACGATGATTAGAGGCTGAGGCCTATTTCCGTCGCCGACAGGCCTTGTTTAAATTTTGTATTGTGCATTTTCCGGTTAAGCGATAAATAAAGACTAAATTTAATTTCAGACATACATGTTCATAATACAGGAATAACTGATAAATGGGGCTTTTGATAAACTTGCTACATTGCCTGAGCATCCCAAAATGTAAGACCTCCTCAGTTCTAGTCTATGGACATGCTCACATCTCACGGCCATATTAAGAAGTCAAAATAAAAAACTGATTTTTCAACTTGGAGACTCTGTCTCCAAGTTTTTAGTTTGACTTTCAAGAGAAACGTCTGTCGTTAACTTCCGCTTTACATCTGTTATGCCTGTGGAAAGTCAAAAGGCATTATCTGCTCCCTGGTAAACTAGGCATTTACTGCTTCTTAACTGGCTCCTCTTGCCATTGTTAGTAACAGCATGTTCAATAGACAGTATCTGCACACTTGTGAAATAAGCAGATACTTGGTTTTGCTGTGAGCAGAAGCGCTCTATGTCATGCTTGTTCTAGGCCGTCAACATAATGCACTGACCCAACGTTGGTTAAATGTTGTGTCATCATTTATAACACTGTTCCAACATTAAAGAAACATTGTGTCAGTGTATCAAGTTGCCTGTGCCTCCGGCGAAAATGAGATGTTTAGCCAATGCTATTTTACTGTTCAACCAGGGTTGTAGATGATGGGCCAGCATTAAACTAACATTGTGTGAACATATATCGTGCTAAGGTCATTTTACTGGTAGGCCAATGCTGGCCCAGTGTTGTAAACGGTGGGCCACCATGAGGCTAACATTGTGTCAATGTCTCGTGTTTGCTGTGTGGCTGTGACCAGGTGACACCAGAGAGGCTGATTCACATGACCGGCAGTCTGTGGTGCAGGGGTAGCCCCCACCCACCCTCTCTCCCACAACTGACATCTAGTGTTATGCAATATAGAAGTTAGGTCTTGGCTAAGATATCTATCTTAAATAATAGCACATTTTGTATTATTAAAAGTAGATTTTTGGCCTTGACAGTTAAAGGCATTGTAAATTCATATAATTTATACATTTCTAGTGTGTGAATAACGTCTTTTTTGCACTAGTGTGTAATACGACTGAATAACGTCTTTTTTTGCAATGCCTGTTCATACATCATTTAGTTATCAGCGCCAATACGCGTGCAAAAGCAAATAGCAGTAACTGCGTACTACGAAAGTATACTGTTACTGCTGTTTGCCGAATTGTAATTGCCGTTTGTGCTCTGATCAAGACCATGATCTGCTTCTCCAGCGAGAGAAGTCGTTCATCCAATGGTTGTTTTAATGTTGGACCAATGTAATAGACGTCAGGACAATATTAAATATACATTGTGGAGTGCCTGGCGTTTTAGCGAGTGGTGACGACGCACACAGTCCTGTTGATGTCATCACAGGATGTGATGATGTTCTGGTAGCTCTACCGTATATTGCCGGTTAGTAACAGGGGTTTATCACTGGAAATATTTTTGGTAAAATAGCTAAAAAATCGACAGGTGCGGTTTATAACCAGACATTCTGTGTGAGCCATGACGATTTCCGGTGAAAATAAGTGTGTTTGCCGGGTCTGGTAACCAACTGACAGACAGGGCAGGCCTATCGTCACCTGCGTTGGTGTGAGCTTTAACGATTGACTATGAAGTCAATTAACCATCTGCGTCCCAATGTGAATAATAATAATATGGACTATATGCAAGCAAATTTAACTAATGTAAATCATGTAAATTGAAACATACTTGTCGGCTAAAAACAGAAATAATTATTTCTAAATGTTAAATTTCATGATGGTAGATGATTTTAAACGTCACATATAATAGGAATATCACAGTATTGTTATTGTCCATAGGGCTGAGATTGCGTCATAACAGCCTAATTGGAGCTGTAGAAGTACAAAGCGAAGGGCGGCGATGGTGCCGGGGAAAGCTAATAGGCATTAACTGTTCACTTGTGATCACTTGTAGTTACTGCCTTTTGGCTTTGTAAAACGTTATGCTACTACCCCAGCGTCTAAGACGTTGGACCGACGTTGTTTAAGTATTATACAAATGTTTTGTGTTTACTGGGACAGTTGTCCACCAGGTGCTGTTCTCTTGGTAGACACAGCCGGCCGATATTGGGTTTAACCTTCATAACCCCCTCGATCCCCTCGAGCCATCACCCACAACCCTCGACCAACAACTCCCTCGACCCACAACCCCCTCCACCCACAACAACATATTTTTTATCCCATTAGATGGTAACCAAATAGCTAGCAAGGTCGCCAGTCACAGCCCGAAAATAGAAACGAAGTGTCAGACAGGCTAGTAACCAAATATTTATACTTCAAGTAGGCCTAATAGGCCTATAGGGCCTATATCGAGAAGTTCCCACGTTGAAAAGTTCCCACGTTCCGAGAACTTCAAGTCACCATGCATATAAGGCCCACTGCAGGCAGTTAAATCAATTATATAATTGTTGTCGACAAAACTGTTAGGGGGGGGGGGCACTATTCAATCACCGGGGGGGGACAGGGGGGCTGGATTATTTATCCCCGCATAATTTCAACATGTAGGGCTCGGTGACGCGTGGAGAAAAATGATTAGGCCAGCTAGTCCAGGTCTTGAAATATATTATTTATTTCATAAAGAGCCTGTCCGGGGTTTGATTTTAAAATACTTCCCCCCCCCCCCGCCGATTGAATGGCGCATGACCCTCTAGAAATGTAGGCCTACCTTTAGGCCTATTCTGTGAAAACACAGTGACGTCACCGGAATTCCTTTTAAATGGCTACTCGGTGAAAAAAATGCTACACAAGACCCCCTCTCCCATACTTCATTGTATCAGCTACATGTAGCTCCGTGAGTGTGTGCTTATAAATAGATTATGACCACAGTGTCGGGAACATGGGCGCTGTGGCAGGCATCAAAGCCAACATACGCGCTGACACGGGAAATTCACCCAATGTTGTCTAAATACTGGGCCAGCATCTCCACAGCTGGCACAACATTGTCTGCACTGGGACAATTTGACTTGTGAACGCGGCAAGCATATATGAATAGGATATAGGTCTACCGACAGAGAATTTATTATGGCCTATTCATTAATATAGGGCCTAATATCAAAAACACAAATTAGGCCTATGTTATAAATAAAAAGGGTCCACCAATAGGCCTTACACGATTATAAACTAAACCTAAATCACCCATTTTTAACTTTGGGTCGAGGGGGTAATTCGGAATGGTTGTGGGTCGAGGGGGTTGTGGTTCGAGGGGTTGTGGGTTGAGGGTCGAGGGTTGTGGGTCGAGGGGGTTATAAAGGTAACCCAGATATTGACCTAATGTTAGATTAATACAGTTGGGCTAGCGTCGTTTATGCGCATCTAACATTTATGCAATGACGTTGAGTCGAACTTGTATGACATTATACAAATTATGTTTTGTGTTTGCTATATAGACAATCAACAAAAGAATTAAAATATATGAAAGCCAAAATCAAATATAATAACAATACATTTGTGAAACGCCACGCGAGAAGGTACCTCCCCGTGGCTTTATTCAAATTATTTATGACGTCATTTAAAATTTATTTTTAATTATCACATAACTAAATTTCAAATATTAAAAATCAAATGAAACAAAAACTAATCAAGATTTTTTAAAAATTCTTTCAATATTGAGACAGGAACCATATAGTCCGGTCAATAAGGCTCCCAAATCCTGGTAGATAGGGAAAGTTAAGGACAAAATATATTTTTTCTATATAGTATCTATATGACCTCCTTAGACCGGAAAAAAAGTTTACCAAAATCTATGGTGGACTAAGGTCACAGCAAGGTCAAATCCAAGATGGCCGCCATTAACCCAGGATATGTCATGATCAAAAATAATTGTTTCACATTTAGCACTTGGTAAATCAAGTTTGATGCCTCTTTTCCATGTCATTTTGTAAGGAGAATTCAGCTTACGTGTTTTTTTGTGATCAAGGTCAAATGTCAAGGTCACAACAAGGTCAAATCAATTAAATATAACCGGCAATTAGCCTTTGTCATCACAATAAAAGTGATTTTTTTCACTTTCTCGGCTGTAGAATTGAGTGTAATACGGTGCATCTTTTCCATTTTGTCTCTATTCTGGTATATTTTTGAACAAATGACCCTGCCAGCGGCCATTTTGGATTTGACCTCTTTGTGACCTTAGTCCACCATAGAATTTGGTAAACTTTTTTTTCTATAACCTCAAAGTTATTATGTACCCAAATGCAACAAAAAAGCTTTTGTCCGAAACTTTTACTACCTCAGTTCTTTATTGACCGGACTACCTGGTGAATGCAGTGGAATTTTATGTCGTGCACGTTATCACACCGTTATCATATATGTCTTTTGTTTTCTCAGAGGTTTTCCTGTGAAAAACCGATTCGACAGCGCATTGGGACTACGGAATTAAATTGGGTTCACCAATTTTCATAAGTAAATGTTCAGATAATGTCTCGGGTCGCAATATCGCTTCATGGAACCAAGTTCATGATAATCCTTGCATGGGTAGGGTACCTCCATTTACTGGCCCTCTCTACACATACATAGGCCTACTTCTAAATACAAGCCGTCAGGCTTGCTGTCAGTGTAGCCGGGAAGTCGTTGCCAATGTATCAGTTGCCAACCACGCTGCTGCATCTTCACAAACAAGTTACATTAGTGCAGGCTATGCCAAGGCCCCCGAAGCTGATGATAGGGCTCAAATGCGCCATTGAAACTGTAGTGGCGGCTTTTCAGGGGCCATATATCAGAAATTAAGTCACCCAGTCTAGTTAGTCTAGTAGTCCGGTCAATAAGCCTCCCAAATCCTGGTAGATAGGAAAAGTTAGGAACAAAATATTTTCTTTTCTATATAGTATCTATATGACCTCCTTAGACCGGAAAAAACTATGGTGGGCTAAGGTCACAGCAAGGTCAAATCCAAGATGGCCGCCATTAACCCAGGATATGTCATGAGCAAAAATAATTGTTTCACATTTAGCACTTGGTAAATCAAGTTTGATGCCTCTTTTCCATGTCATTTTGTAAGGAGAATTCAGCTTACGTGTTTTTTTGTGATCAAGGTCAAATGTCAAGGTCACAACAAGGTCAAATCAATTAAATATAACCGACAATTAGCCTTTGTCATCACAATAAAGTGATTTTTTTTCACTTTCTCAGCTGTAGAATTGAGTGTAATACGGTGCATTTTGTCTATATTCTGGTATATTTTTAAACAAATGACCCTGCCAGCGGCCATTTTTAATTTGACCTCTTTGTGACCTTAGCCCACCATATTTTTTGGTAAACTTTTTTTTCTATAACCTCAAAAGTAATTATGTACCCAAATGCTACAAAAAAGCTATTGTCCAAAACTTTTCCTACCTCACTTCTTAATTGACCGGACTAATACGGCTATCGAATCAATTGAAAAAAAACAATTTTGACAAAATTGAGCTTGAGCGGGCTCTGACAATCGGGCCTTCTGACTAATCATTCTTACTGGTTTTCTGACTAACGGGCCTTCTGACTAACGGGCCTTCTGACTAATGGCCCTTGTGACTAATGGGCCTTCTGACTAAAAGGCGGACAACGGGTGGACGGATGGAAGGGTGAAACTATTTCCATTTAGGCCTAGTGGAAATACAACACATTGAAAACAATGTATTATATATATGTGATAAACACATATCATTCGGTATTATCTCATTCCGAAACATAACATGGGTATCTTATAAGCTTAAATTAAAGTTCTTTGGACGTTATCTTGTACCAAATCATAAAGTATCCAATATGTCAGCTATAAATAATATTGAGTTTAAGACAACCATTAAAGTTAAATCATATTTTGATGTTTTAAATTTGTCAAATAATAAATTATCGTCACTTGAACTGTCTGTCTCGTCACTTGATGATATAATATTGTCATCCCCTAATAACTAAAACATCTGTATTATATTCACGCATGACCACATCATTATATAGTCCTACATTGTCAATTGCTTCTGTGCTACATAAGTGAGTTTTAACGACGGGGGCGGGGGCCTGGTGCCTGCTTGGAAAGTCAGAGATCGCAGATTCGTCTCCTGCTTTGGCATTCCAAGTTTCAAAGAACAAAATGTTTCCTCCCTGCTCAATCGTAAAGATTGAATATTGTGGGCAGCCTACATGACCGAGAGATAACGTGCTTGGCCGCAGACCAACAGGGCTCAATTTCAAATCATGTGTCTGGAGGGCAGTGTCACCTCTTTTATATCACCATCCCCAGGAGGTTCTTTTGGCCCAGTTTAGCCTATATGTGAACAAATGTGGCGTAAAACCCCATTCATTTTATTTCATTACATTCTATAAAGCCAACTAACACCTGACTCGACGTTTGCCTGATAACATTACAGTAACATTGCAGCAAAGATCGTGTGAGTTGAGAAAGCCTTCATGGGTCTTTATCCTTGGGTCGATCTACTGTTAGTATTGTGATTTTCGTAATTTGCATGACGTAAGAGGGTGTAGTAAAAGTGCATTATGGTTACATGTGATAATGATGGATTAGGGCTGCTGTAGATTTCACGGCTGAGTAAGAAACATTAAAAATTGATATTTTACAATAAAAAAAATAAAAAGAAGAATTGAAATTGAAGAATAAAGACTTCGTGAAAATTCCTGGATAACTGCGGCCTATTAAAAGACCCAGAATAAATAATAATTGCACATCTACTCTTGTATGTACATAATTTTTACATTGTAGTCCTGTAAAAATGATTTTTTGTCAAGCATTTTTTATTACGTGCAGTGGGCCTACTTCAGAATGTGTGTAAAATCAGCAAAATGTATGATGGGAATCGAACATATAATAAATTCCAATGATGGATGAGATATAAATATATACTACCGGCCTATACATATTTTATTTTCATGATAATGCAATTTAGAGCATAGATATACATTCTCTGACACACCTGTAGCTGATATTTTGCAATGCTGTTGACAAGTTTCAAGGCCCCTGGGCCTCTTGTTTATGATTTCAGCCTGATTGTGTCAATTTAACACAAAACTAAACAAGTCAATTAACAGGTAGCGTTGACATTCAGCCATGTTTATTTATACAATGAGATTGATCATTAAAGAAATCGAAATGCCGCTGTATAGTTCTGCAGTTTCAACTTCCATCAGTAACAATTTGTGTTAGAAAACATGTCCAATCATCATCTTTAAATAACTTGTCACTGTCCCTTGCAATCCTCCAAATCCTTACATTAAAACTATGCCTACTACAAAATAGGCAGGAGCTGCCGATACAGGTTTAGGACAGACTGTACAGTTTTTGGACAGCCCTTTAAATTAAGTTGTTAATTACACGATGTTGGAGTTTTGAAAAAAAATTGCGGTTATGCCTCCCATAACGGTTATTACCCATGTGCTTACAATTTATCCACAGAATTACATCATTCTCGTATATTTCCTAATTCACTAGAAGCGGAAAACAATCATTTAAAGCAGTAATTTGTGTACAGACTCTCCAGTCCACTCTCTTGGATTTTAGCTCATTTAGGGTGGCGTGACTACAACGACTGGCTTTTGTGCCGAAAAGTGACGTAAATTGATTTACTACCCGGTACTATTTGTCTGTCATGGGTTGAGGTTGTGTTTTACTGCATGGATACCGCCCAAAATAACGTGAAGGTTATATCAAGTTCCTGTAAAATGTCAGGTTTATCAATTTAAAGGGTGCACTAAATGCGTAATGATTAGGTGTGCAATTATGCAATCCGCACTGCTGCGATATCTGTCATCTAAGTATTAATATAGCATGCTGAAGCATCGTGATGATGCCCTATGGTTTGCTTTATTGTATTCCTTGTTAACTAAAAGATATGGTTTGATGGAAAAATCAAATCTCTATCTCAACTATTGAGAAAATTATGATACTTTTATTGATTTTATGGTAGCCTATTTCATTTTTAGTTTGTCGACTGGACAAACTTTTAAGCTGGTTTTAAACACAAACGTCTGTCGTTAACTTCCGTTACTATCTGTTCTGTCTGTGCAATGTCAGAAGGCAATATCTGCTCCCTGGTATACTAGGCATTTACTGCTTTTTAACTGGCGTCCCGTCTCTTCCTGCCATAGCGCTGCCAAAAGGCCGTATTTGTTCACTTGTAAATCAAGTATATACTTCCTATCCGCTGATGTAACTGCCCCCTTTGACTTGCACTGACCCAATGTTGGGTACATGTTGTGCCATCATCTATGACACTCTTCCAACATTGAACCAACATTGTGTCAGGGTATTGAGTTGCCGGTGTTCCCTGCAAAAATGAGACCTTTAGCCAATGCTGTTTTACAGCTGAGCCATGGTCGTAGACGATGGGCCAGCAGTAAGCTAGCATTGGGTGAGCGTTTATCTTGTTAAGGCCTATATACCGGTATGCCAATGCTGGGCTAATGCCGGCCCAGTGTTGTAAACGGTGGGCCACTATCAGGCTAACATTGTGTCAATGACTCGAGTTTGCTGATCAGCTGTGACCGCAACCCAGCAGACACGAGGCATTGACCCAATGTTGTTCTAATGCTGGCCCGCTGTCTTTGACGGCGGCACAACATTAAAACAAGATTGGGTCAATGCCTGTGATAGCTGGGTAGGTGTTCATGAATGCCAGCAGTCTGTCACGGGAGGGCTAGCCACCTTCCCCCACCCCTCTCTGCCTTACTTGACACAACCGTGTTATGTTACGCAATATAACAATTAGGTCTTGGCTAAGATATTTATCTCCAAAAATTGCAAATTTTGTATTATTAAAATTAGATTTTTGGACTCGGCGGTAAAAGGCATTGCACATTGATATAATTTATACACTTCTGGTGTGAAAAATGACCGAATAATGTAATTTATTGCAATGCCCGATCATGTGGTAAGTTAACCCTTTCATTACGACCATCTGACATTAAAAGGAGACAAAGTATGGTGAGCTATACATTTTTATTAATTAAGTTTATTTTGTCTGAGTTTGTGTCCTATTTAGGGGAAATAGGGGTGCTGTGTGTGAGAAACGGTTGACATTTCTGTACACCAGTCCTTGTGAATATGTCCAATATAACGTTTGGGGTCCCTAGGTTAGGTAGGCCTACTTTCGTCTTTAAGAAGTGTTCAGATAAAATATATGTTCATGATTAAATATAATGATTAGACCGTAAAGGGTTTTGATTGGAATAATATTGGCCAAGCGTCGCAGACAGTGGCCCAGCATTACATCAGCATTGGGCCAATGTATAGTGTTATCTGGTGTTTCTGGCGCCTGATAAAAAGAATACCCAGTGCCCGACTTATAAAAGAGTAGGCCTAATTGTGAGATTCCCACAAAAAATAAAACTGGCCCAACAGCATTCTATCGCTGCGCCACACTTTGAGCAATATCTTTGTTTTTGACGCAACAAGTTAATTTTAGTGGGCCATAGGATTTTTGAAGATAAGGCCCTGCCTGCTGAATTAAAGGGACTGGCTCAGGCTAAAATCATAAAAAAATCAGAGATTCTATTTTGGCTTATTAATATGACCATATAATGTAAACATGTCCATAGAATAGAACTGCAAAAGTTTTTTTAATTTTTGTGCTGTGCATTTACCAGTTAGGCTAGATATAGAGACGAAATTCCCGTATTTCTTATTTTTGACATGGTAGTGCCGCCAATAAATGCCCATTACGGCGCACACTGACAAATTGTGAGCTGTGTATCGCTGTATTAGTTTCAGTATTAGTATTCAGCGTTGTTAGAACAGAGTCAAGGTTCGGCATCCCATGATCCAAAACATAGGCCTATATGCTTACCAATACAATTCAAATGAAATATAGCAGAAAACGAGCTACTGAAACCAAAATGTAGTTGAAATGTTGCTGATTCCAACGAAATATTGCACTGTCACCTGTAACCTGACTGTAACCTCGCCACAAGGTAACCTCGCCCCAGGTATTCTCGCCACAGATTTGGTAACCTCGCCACAGAAGGTTGAGTAACCTCGCCACAGCTTTGGTAACCTCGCCACATGGGGCTAAGTAACCTCGCCACAACTTCGCCACACCTGTTGTATCCGCATTTATCAATGTATTTTCAAAGGGAAATCTCTACCTTGAACGTGGTGTAGATGTCTATATAGACTTAGACTATATGTGCCATTAAAATCAAAAGCAATTTTTTTTTTTTTAAAATGGACCAATATATAACGAATAATAATAGGCCTACAAATTTTTTTTGTACAGCAAATATTGTAGAAAATGTGTTCGTTGTGACTAATAATAATAATATATTAACCCTTAAACCGCTGAATTAAATAATTTAAATTTGCACACACTTGGAGTTGTGTCTCACTACCTTGACCCACAACTTTAAGTGAGAAAACAACTCGTATTTGATTAATTTGTAATTTAAGACTAAGCAATTTACAAATCTTGATGTTTAAAAGGCTAATAAAATGGATTAAAAAGACTACAGTCGCGCTTAGTGGTTTAAGGTGAATAGGTGTAGGCCTAGCGGCAACAACAGAGGAAGTTGATGACACTGCCCCAAGAAGAGATCCGACAGCATCCGAGGAAGACAATGAGTAGCACTCAAGCTATGTGATCGACTCCAATAACACTCGATATTGTTGACGCAATTGATTGACACAAGTGATATTAACTCATGTGAGTGCGTGATGACGTGAAGTACTTGCCAACGCTGAATGTTAAACCATTTTTTCTTCTTCCGGTTTTAATAATAGAATAACCGCCAATATGAATCTTTGATATTTCTATCAGCATGAACACCTGTTTAATATGGAATATGAGGTGATATGAATGACCTCTAAGTGTTTTATTTGTTGTTGGGAAAATGCCTCCCTTTTGAAATAATAATGGGTCACATGCCCCATCGTCTAAGGCCAATGCCCCCCCCCCCCCACCTCCGAAAAATATCATGGGCCCCTTGGCCCCCTTTTTCCAATTTATAAATCGGGCACTGAATATGTAATAGGACCAATCTCATACATATAATTTTAACTATTTATATTGCCGTATATTAACGGTCTGCGTCCCTATGTTTGGGCTATATTCATGTTAAACTGAACGTAGATTTTAACCTGAGTATATGCGAAAAACACAAATAGTAGGCCTAATTTATGTTCTTGTATTATGGACCCTATCAATGGAAGCTGATATTCAACATCACATTGTAATAAAGGCCTAAATATCACGCTAATAGGGATCTAATTAGAAGTTACTAAAATGTGTGGTACCAAAGCCATAGCTTTATTTTGAATTGAATTTACAAATAGTAATATTATTAATAAATGATGTTCCTTTAATGCTGGGTAAACGATGTAGAGGGCGGCACAACAATAAACTAAATATCCAGTTATCCCTGGTTCAATGCTAGTCCACCGTCTGCACTGCTGGCCCAACATTAAACTAGCATTAAGTCGATGTAGCTTCTGTGGAAAGTATAGCGTATATAGCCAGTGTAATATATTATGAGATTATGCTTCGTACGCATCGCGTTGACTACTACAATGAGGCAATACCGCTGGAGTACAATCACACGTGTCTTGCCATAGAGTTAACTCTATATTTGGTCTGGCTAAACTTCTGAAATTCGAAACCTTTGAGTGTTGATCCACTGTTCGCCGTATTGTATTTGCTGGGATGCACCTAAAAGTAGGCATAGAAGTGTATATATGTACATTAAAAACATGCCTCGAAGTAATAATATGTAGGGCTATAAAGTGTCTATAAAGCAGCTGGGCCAATAGTGTTTTTTTTAATGCCACAGCATCATAGTTGAATTCACGCTTTCCCATTCGTTGATTGTTTTCTACCAATATTACTGGCCAACCGTCAATGAAATGAAATGAAATGAAATGAAATGAATCGGGCTTTAGGCCACCTTTGTGCACATATAGGCTAAACTGGGCCAGGAGAACCTCCTGAGGATGGTGAGATGATTGAGATGACACTGTCCCCCAGACACAGGATTCGAAATTCGAGCCCTGGCGGTCTGAGGCCGAGCCAGCTACCTCTCGGTCACGGAGGCTCCCCACAATACTAACTTTCACACGTGGATGGGAAAGAAACATTTTTGTTTCTTTCAAACCGCAGGGACCGGGAACCAAACCCCGGACTCTGGCGTGGAAGGCAGCGGTGCTAACCACTACCCTAGGGCCCCCGCCCCAACAGTCAATGATGAAGACGAGGACCAGCCGTGCATGTAGATTATAAAACTTTAAAATATATATTTTTCATTTTTGCAATAAATGAAAATCAAAGTGGAACAGGGAACACTATTATGGCAGAACCAGAGTAAAAACATAGCTGTCAATTATCACAGGTAAGGGATAGCAATGACATGACCAATATATGTTATGCACATATATTGAAAAAAATCATTTTCAATGATGTAAAAATATTTGAAATAAATGGTTCAACTTCACGTTTAAGCATTATTAGGCCTACTTTATAATGTTAATATTTGTAAAAAAGGAAAAATATCTATAGGGTTTTATAAGAGCTCAATATGCCTATCATGGAAATGTGGAAAATGGCATGTCCCCATAGAAAATTTCACTATTTGAAACTTCACTGTAAGATAAAAGAAACACCATTTCAGTGACAACACTCATCACTATACACTGGTTCGAATTCTGATACCTCGCCCTTGAATCTCTGAATCACTGATGGCAGTGACTTTAAAAGTTCGGTCTACATAGCCTACAGTTTTTTTTATGCTTTTAGCCTGAGCCAGTCCCTTTAATTCAGAAGGCAGGGCCTAAAACTTATCTTGAAAAATCCTATGGCCCACTAAAATTAACTTGTTACGTCAAAAACAAAGATATTGCTTAAAGTGTGGCGCAGCGATAGAATGATGTCGGGCCAGTTTTATTTTTTGTGGGAATCCGGCAGTTAGGCCTATTCTTTATAAGTCAGGCACTGCATGGTATTCTTTACATCAGGCGCCAGGAACACCAGATAACACGATACATTGGCCCAATGCTGATGTAATGCTGGGACATTGTCTGCGACGTTTGGGCAATATTATTCCAATCAAAACACTTTAGGGTCTAATCACTATATTTAATCATGAACATATATTTTATCTGAATACTTCTTAAAGACGAAAGTGGGCCTGCCTAACCTACCTAACCTAACCTACCTAACTCCAAACGTTATATTGGACATATTCATAAGGACTTGAGCACAGAAATGTCAGCCGTTTCTCACACACAGCACCCATATTTCCCCTAGATAGGACACAAACTCAGGCAAAATAAACTTAATAAATAAAATGTATATTTGACCATATTTTGTCCCTTTTTCATGTCAGATGGTCGTAATGGAAGGGTTTTAACTAACCACATGATGGGCCATTGCAATAAAGTACATTATTCGGTCATATTTCACACCAGAAGTGTATAAATTATACCAATGTGCAATGCCTTTTACTGCCGAGTCCAAAAATCTATTTTTAATAATAATTTGCTATTTAAATATCTTAGCCAAGACCTCCTGCCCACCGCCTGTCCTCCTCCTCCTTTTCTATCCTCATTATCCTCTCTCCTCATTATCCTCATTATCCTCTTCCATTCAAATGCCTCTCCATTACTTATGTAGGCCTACTATTTTAGCCATATGTTTCGCTTGAATAAAAAACTGGGACATTCCTTTGGACAGTCATATATATGTAAGCCTTTGTCTCGATTTATCATGTGGAGAATAGGTTTATTAGGATCAGTAACATTTCAGCTACTGCTACACATGCTCAGCTTATTTTCTGCAGTCATTAAAAAGTTATGAGCATCTGCATTTTTCGGATCCTGTGCTCAAAATCAGTTACCATCATGTTGAAAACGTGATTTTTCAGGGTAAAATTAATACAGCCATCCATGGCCAACACAATAATGGTGTGGGCTCGTCTATGGCTCTAATAATCCTAACTATCATGTGGAAAATACCTACATAAGTGAGTTTAACTGACACAAATGAAAACTAAATATATATATATATATATATATTTAAACATATATAGTACATCATCAATGTCATAAAAATCAATTATTGGAACTGTTTAGCTAATCAGCTTATAGATACCAGCAATAATACATAGCACATCATCTTGATATAGTAATCAGGTAATGTGTTTGTATATACGTGTATGTAACAACAATACCAAAAGGGTTCGTCTCCTGCTTTGGCATTCAAGTTTTAAAGAACAAAAGGTTTCCTCCCTGCTTAATCGTAAAGATTGAATATCGTGGACAGCCTCTGTGACCGAGAGTTAACGTGCTTGGACGCAGACAAACAGGGCTCAATTTCGAATCCTGTGTCTGGAGGGCAGTGTCACCTCATTCATATCACAATCCTCAGGAAGTTCTCCTGGCCCAGTTTAGCCTATATGTGCACAAATGTGACATAAAACCCCATTCATTTAATTTCATTACATTTGATACAGCCAACTAACAGCTGACTCGACGTTGGTCTTTATCTTTGGGTTGATCTGCTGTGTGTATTTTGATTCCCTTAATTTACATCACATAAAAGAGTGTAGTAAAAGTGCATTACGTCTACATGTGATAATAATGGATTAGGGCTGAGCTGTTGATTTCACGGCTGAGTAAGAAACATTAAAAGTGGATATTTTACAACTCTGTGACGATTTTGTTAGGCATATAAAGGCAGGAGAATTAAAATTGAAGAATAAAGACTTCGTGAAAATTTCTGGCTACTTTTGTAATATTAACATTGTAGTCTTGTCAAAATGATTTTTTGTCAAGCATTTTTCATTATGTGCAGTGGGCCTACTTCAGAATGTGTGTAAAATCAGCAAAATGTATGATCGGAATCGAACAGATAATATAAGATAAGATATGATTGATAAGATATAAATATATACTACCGGCCTATACATATTTTATTTTCATGATATTGCATTTTAGAGCATAGATACATTCTCTGACACATCTGTAGCTGATATTTTGCAATGCAGTTGACAAGCGTCAAGGCCCCTGGGCCTCTTGTTTATTTTATGTTTGTCCTAATAAGAACAGTACTATGTTCAATAACCATTCAATCTTGTTTAAAATAAACCTAGGCAATAAAACAAATTGTTTCTATCATTGTTACCAGACCTATTGTATCTACTATTTCACTATAGGGGCCTACTTCACCAGGCGCAAAATCATCATCATAATTAAAAGTAACATATTCTGTATTTGTGTGTATAATGTGAGTTATTACACACTGCTACATAGAATAATCGATGTGTTTTTTGTCTAAGCACTTTTTTGATTATTTTTATAACGATATATTCTGAGTTTCTGTCATTTCGTGCCTGTTGGTTAATATTTCAAATAAAAATACAAAATACGTTACTAAAATACGTTATATAACTAACAGAATTCATGTTATGATAATGTAATGATATTTATTGTCACTATATCCAGTAAATAGTTGTATTATACAAAGTGTGTGTGTTTTGTACTTTTGCTACGAAACAGAATGCAATATTACAACATTGTTTAGTGAAGAGCAAAATACGTTACCAAAATATGTTACCAAAATACGTTACAAAATGTAACGTATTTTGTGTAACGTACTCTGGATTTTTTTTCTTTTTGCACAATTGTGAAGCGGGGTTCAGTGGCCAGACTAATTTTTTACTTGGAGACATACCTAATGAGTAACTAAAGGGTCTTTTGTTGTTAAGTGTGCTTATCACAATATCTTCAGAGTCCATGTAACGTATTCTGTTTTTTTTTAAATAAATAGCGTATGGTTGTGTTTATTGATTATTGGAAGAGTAACGTTAGCACTAGCTGTTAGTATCACATATTTTTTATGTCAAATTCTCACGTACTTACGTTACACACAGCAAAGAACTTTAGTTGATCTTAGAATTGTTGGCAGATAAAAACAACTAACTAACTAACTCAAATGTAACGTATTCTGTTATTTTGTGGCGACATGAACATAAATTCAATTTTGCAAGGGACAATATGTAGGCTACTACTTTTGGGAATTTTTTTTTAATACAATCACTACTATATGTTCGTCAAATTAAAACAATTTATCTTCCAAAAACTACACCCACTCATGAACAGTGACCTGTCAAAGACGAAAATGACATTTGTATGTCTTTCCAGTGGTCAAAAGCCTAATTTTTCTTGTCTAGGCTATGGATGACTATACATTTTCTGAAAGGTCTGTGCATGAGTTAAACGATAAAAATAGTTAAACAAAAGTGTCACTACAAACGATAACACTGCTGGGGTCACATAATTCTTGAAGTGGCGGGCTTTGTCCCCTATTATTTTCAATGTGATTTTGGCAAGCAGTAGCATTAGGCAGGTTCCACGATAATGTGTACCACCAACCTACTGAGTGGACCTAAAAATAAAATAGTCTAAATGATAATTTTGACGTTTCAATATGTTTGTAGAATGAACAAACAACATGTTTTTGATAAATTCGATATAACTTATAAATTTTATAATGTTAAAAAAACATTTATTCGTGCTGTCTTGCAATGGGAAATAGAGAGAAATTTTGTTGTTTTAATAACAGTCACTCACAAATAATTCACGTGTCACTGATACATGAAAATCACATATAGTAACACGAAATATCATAATATAACCTTTATTTTGCTTAATATTTTTTTGTTTAATGTTGATTTAGTAAAAACCAAAATGCTAACGTGACGTTTTAAGCTGTCTTGGACGTACATCTGTACGTAATCACGCTAGCATGTAGGCCCACATAATAGGGTATAATAATAATATGATATATTTATATGGCGCACATATCCAGCTCATCATATGCCTACAGGCTACATGACGACTTAAATTATATTTTCCCTGGTCATTGGACCTGTTAGGCCTAAATGATGTACCATTTCAACTCCCCGGGGAGCATACATCACTGCAAACGTTTTGCGCTATTGATTTTTTTTATTATCGATTATATTTTCCATCTCTATCCCACCAGGTAATCCTACTCATCCACACCTGAGTGAAATGAAGCATGTGGGGGCACAAATTGACACATCAATGTCCTAGGGTGTAGAGAGAAGAAACATTGACATTTCTCTGAAAATTATGCACAAAGCGAGCCTTAAACTCGCAAGGCAGGCATGCAGCGGCGAATTGCAAAGTTCTACGCTTTATCCATTGCATCACGTCCCACACATCCCTAAAACAGTATGTTCTGGGTATGGCTATTGATCAATTTGGCTACTTTTCGTTTGAACTGTTATTTTTATGAGTGGCAGATGTTTGTTTTTTCATAATTACAAAAAATTGATAAACTTTTCGCTTAAAGAGGTTGGCCTTTTTGCAATTAACATGCACATAGATTGTTTCAGAACAATTGTGTGTTCAAGATTCAAGTGCTCTTAAAATTTCAATAGGTGGAATGTCTCAACATGCGCTCCTCAAATAAATACAAACTACTTCAATTTAACATGTTTATGAAGTAGAATATCACCAATAGGCCTACATCTTTTTTTGTAGCCATAACAGTGAAAACATCTATATATCATAACGTTCACAGGCAAAAACATCCACAAAACATAACGTTCACAGTGAAAACATCCAATTAACATAACGTTCACAGTGAAAAACATCCAAATAACATAACGTTCACAGTGAAAAACATCCAAATAACATAACGTTAACAGTGAGAAACATCCAATTACCATAACGTTAACAGTGAAAAACATCCAAATAACATAACGTTAACAGTGAGAAACATCCAATTACCATAACGTTAACAGTGAAAAACATCCAATTAACATAACGTTAACAGTGATAAACATCCAAATAACATAACGTTAACAGTGAAAAACATCCAATTAACATAACGTTCACAGTGAAAAACATCAAAATAGCATAACGTTAGCAGTGAAAAACATCCAAATAGCATAACGTTCACAGTGAAAAACATCCAAGAAATATAACGTTAGTGTGAGGTTTGTCCAGTATCCATAAACGATAGCAACACAAACACAAATGTGTTTAATTATAGCCTTGACTGGTACAAAGCATTACATTCGCTGTAATGAGATATATTATTTCATTTTCTATGGAAATGGCATGTTCAGAGGTACAAACTGGGCACTTAGCAGGCTTGAATTGTTAAATTTACCAAACCAAAATGCTAACGTTACTTTCTCATTAATCACAGAGATGGTGACGTACATTTTGACCAATACATTTTAGAAACATGCCTACCACATAGCGGTATTTTTCTGAACTAACACGTGCAGGCAATAGCCACAGATATCAAAACCATGTCACATGGGCAGCTAGTATACAAATCTGTTGCTGTACAGTGCGTAAACTGTAGTGCTATTGTTACGCAAAATAGGACAGCGAATTCCGTGACTGACAAATCGATGCCACTATATCTAGACATTTATTATTTTAACATTTTGTGTTATATATTTTAGTTGACAAACCAATTACCTGGCCAATTGCTCAAGTTCATATTAATGGTGTGAAAAGTTTTGACGTACGAACACTTTTAATTTTGCTAACGTGATGAATACATCTTTGATGTACAAAATCACGTTTTAAGTGTCAATTTTAAACATCCATATTTTTGTCAAAAAATGCCTCGTGGTAAAATAGACTTTCAATAATCATAATTTGATATATTGTTTTTATGATGCAGCATAATGCTAGCCAAATTAATTAAAGAATGTTGACAAAAACGATGTACAAAAACATGACATGTCACCAAAGTAGGTTTTATACTCTTCATATGACAGGTTTTTTACTACGTTTTATTAATTTTTGGTTTTCACGATTTGTCTTTATCACAGAAATTTTGTACACTATATGTCAGTATGGTAACCTTTAAGCACACTTATTTCCTCTTTCCTATACTAAAACAATAAAATGTAATTTGCAATCATAATAATGCTAACGTTATGGTACACATTATCGTGGAACCTGCCATTACCTCTGAACCAGGACTGGTACCGTAATGGAAGACCCTTTCCACGTGGACACAAATGCTGACAACTAGACACTGTCTGCATGTTACTGTTTATCGATGTGAATGTTCTACTGTGGCCCTACTGTACAGTCATAATTTGTGGATTCATTGATATTCATTTAGTAGAGCTGTCTAGACTTGGTTATTTTTCTGCCGAACAAGAAGGAAGCATTACCTCTGTGGACACAAAGGCTCACGGCTAGACACTGTCTGCATGTTACTGTTTATCCGATGTGAATGTTCTACTGTGTCTAGGCTGTCTAGACTTGGTAACACTAGCTTAAAACGAAGTTAAAAACATTGCAAGACCAAACCTCGATCGAATCTAACTATCACCATGAAACTGCATGTCCAGACAACCTTTCACCTCAAATTATCAATAGGGCCTACCTGTATGACAAATGTTTTGAAACATCGATACCCGGTACACAGAACGGGAGATGACACTAAAACTTGTGACAGATGGTAGTGGTAAACACTACAACATCATGCCGGCCAACACAAACCGATATTCTTTCAAATAAATTTTAACATTTCTAACAAGAGCATCAAAGAAACATTCCATATGTCAAATGTAAAACTAACAATGGAGCATGCTACCATGAGAAGAATGATAATTATTTAATTGGAAATGTTATGACTAAATCATTGTTAATATACATGTAGGCTTTCCGCATGATATGTAGGCTGATAAACCTACACAGAAACCTACACAATAACATATCCTACGTCGTATGAACAGCTTAATTGATATCAAATGTTACATACCATAAGATAAAACATAAAATAATGCAGAAAATACAGTAGGCCTACATAAACATAAAACAATGCTGAAAGATACAGTAGACCTACATAAAATCAGCAGACAGAAAGTGAAAGAAAACACGAGCAAAATCACTTTTCAGAATAAACAAGACCACAACAAGTAATAAATACTTTCATCAGAGAACATAACAATAGGCATATAAGCAGCTTAATCTGCTAGAAGAGAAGCATTGCACTAGTCTGTTACTTTTATCAGTTGACTTGATGATTTATGGAATATTTGTGATTTCACCTTCATTTCACAGGCAACATTGAATTAAGAAGATGTATTACACGTGTTTCTAATTTTGTTTGTTAAAAATTGACTTTTGACTTCAAAGATGATCTTGAATCATCATAATATTACTGGAAAACACACAGCAAAAGAGGTGTTACACTTGTTCCTAGCTTTACTTGTTGAAAAATCATCATGCTGTATGCCTATAAAAAATTTGGTAGAACTACAAATTGAGAGGCGACTTTCTTGGATTTATGAAAATTTGGTATCCTTCCACCAATTAAATATTAGGAATTTTTTATTGTTTTTCTAATCATGTTTCTGTTTGGTGAAAAACAATGAAAACTTTTGCAGTTTGTAGTGTGTCTGGGTGTTTTTGCCTTAAAATAAATCTACTACAACTTTGAACTGCAAAAAATCTGATCGATGATCTGTGATCTATGGATATAGTTTGAAGAAGGGTGGCCTAAAGCCCGATTCATTTCATTTCTTTCAAGAGCAGTCTACGCCTTTTAGCCATTTCAATTTCCAGGGCAATGCACATTTGACAGTGAACATGTCTTCTTTGTTGGTACGGTACACTTCTTGTTTGAATGGGAACATGTCTGAACAGAATCTAAAATGTCATTGTTAAAATCCTTTTAGATGAAAATATGTGTAATCCAATTTGTTATTGTTTTGTATAGGCCTAACAAAAAACTGTTCTTAATAGGCTATTAGGGACGGGGGCCCTGGTGCAGTGGTTGAAGCTGCTTGCTCGGTAAGTCGGATATTGCAGGTTCGCACCTCACTCTGCCCTTCCAAGTTTCAAAGAAACAAAATGTTTCTTCCCCGCTCTCTCGAAAAAAAATCAATATTGTGGGGTGCCTCCATGACCGAGAGGTAGCGTGCTCTGTCATCTCCTTCGTCTCACCATCCTAAGGAGGTGATCTCCTTGTCCATTCATTTCATTTGGTAGGCTATTATATATATTAATCCCCACAAATTATATGAAATAATCAACTTTTGCCATTTATCGTCTTCAAATGCAAACAATATGCACAAAAATATGATTTATCACACCAATATTATATCAATCAGCTGGAAAAGTGGTATCCGTAAAATGGGGTGTCTTGGGACGATTGGGTGACTTGGGACAAATCATTAAAATATTATTTTAAAATATGACTGTAGGCCTAATGACAATTTTTATATTATAAGTTATATTTTATAATAACAAGGACAGAATATTGTTGATGTGCCATCTGCATTATGTTTGGCGGGATGACCTCTACCATTTGAAGGTACCGTAGTGAGCATTTTTAGGTGAGTGCAATTTATGGACATTTCTGAAGTTACTTCTACTTTTGACTTGTGGGTACCTTTACAATTTGATGACTCAATTATAATGAAATAGCCATAGGTTTCAAAAATGTTATGTTAAGAATAAAAATAATATCAAACATAGAGTTTTCCTGTAAAGTCACAATATGGGGCCGTTCAACAATTACGTTACGCTTAGAGGGGGGAGGGGGTTAAAGTATGCGTTACGGAACGTTGTCACAGTAATGTTAAAAAACGTTACGAAGGGGGGGAGGGGGTGGTCAAAAATCGTCCAAAAAAGCGTTACGTTATTGTTGAACGGCCCCTATCCTTGAATTTTAAGCAAATACATTTTTGAAGTGGGGTGACTTGGGACACATTTTCCGTAGTTGTTAAGCACATTTGTCACCCTATCGTCCCAAGTCACCCCATTATACGGCACCCATAGCTAACAGGGTATATATTTTGGTGTAGACATGCAATTTTGCTGGGGTATATGTCTCTGTCATATTGTGATATTGTTGTTCATAGTATGCCCATGCGTATTTTACTATCAGTTGAGCTGGTTACATTTCATTTTGGTTGTTGCTGTTGATTTAAAAAAAACACAAGAGTGTCCCAAGTCACCCCATGTGTTATTTATTTGTTTCAGTAGTGTCATATACTTGAGTATGTAAAAACTAATTCCACTGTGAGTGGTATTATGAAAGATTGGGACTATATCTATCTGTAACGTAAATTACAGCCTGATTGGCTGAGATATGTGTTAGATCCCTACACAAAACATCTTAAAAAAACGCATTATGACGTCAAATCACACCTGTAGAACTGGTCTATTTTAAATCATTATTCCAAAATACAGAGCGTGGGTTAAACTTAAATTCAGCACAAAATAATAAATTTGGCTTTTTTATACTTATTGTACTTTAAATAGATATTTATGGAGACAATCTCAATGAGAACTGTTAATTTTAAAAATACATTACAGATGTCCCAAGTCACCCCATTTGCGGGGTAACTTGGGACACTTAAAATTATTCAAAAAAAAATTGTGTTTGAACAACATAACTGAACAAAAACTTATATTTAACGATTCCAGGGATTATATATTTTGAGCTAAAATCATTTATACAGTCATATTAGAAAATGTCTTGAGTGTGGATATGAAAAACAGTTGAAATCGTCCCAAGTCACCCCATTTTACGGTATTAGTTATTCTAAGATAGCTAAACAAGATAGCTAAACAATCATTATTTGATGTAGACATTTTGGCTTTCCTAGTTCTTTTCTGGTATCGCTCAAAGATATATTCTTGATATCCACCAGACAGAGCCAACAAGGATGTAGAATACAACGAGAAAAAGCTATATCAGTCGGTGCAGGGTACATAACTGATAGCTAAGTGAATTTATTGTGTAATACGAAATGATAATTTCAAATGTAGGCACATTTTGTTGGATGGTGAACATTGTTCCTGGAAATTATGGATTCTTCCCACTTCACTTTTTACTCATAATGCTCTTGAATTTAGCTCATGTAATGCTATTAGTCAGCTTAAGTAATGAGCACTATCAGACAGCTAATGCTCAGTAATATGTGTTGTCTTATTCAGCTCATGATTTACTGTAAACATTATATTGATAGTTATATTGATAGTCAGCTGATGTAAAGCTCTGATACTACAGGTAACCCAGCAAACATTATTAACCGACACATTTTAATACTGAACCATGGTTGAACATCCAGCGTCATATAGGCGTTGGACCAACATCAAACAAAACAGTAGTTCTTCATGCACAGATCATGGTAGTTTTCAAAATTTAAAACCTCAGTCATAAAATCATGAAGCCACAACGATGCACTGCTGTATGTATATACTGAATTTGCTTAAATTGTGGGTGAAATCATTCTGCAGAAATAGGTTATGTATTATATTGTCTAGTAATATCATCACATTTCCGTTCATTAATTCTCTTGGCATCAGCTAAAATGGTTAGAATCCTTGTGGTTTTTTTCTTTCATAGTTCTGCATCTTGGTAAATGATAGTGGAGAAAGTCAGGATACACTTCTCACAAAAGCTGAATAATTCAAGGTCTTTTAGAGATCTTGTTGGCAGCTGTAGGCCTACTAAACATGCCTTGGCTTCTATCCTAAAGTCCACTTTTTATAGAGAGAAACCCAAGTCTCGACCGTCTGGGCATGTCTGGGGGTAGATCCCCTAGACATGCCCAGAACCCCTTATTCGGCGAGCGAAGGAAAACACTCTCAATAACCCTCCATGCCCTAGCACCCCCACCCTTACATCATCATCTGTACATCATTTCATCTCATCAATTGACTACAACGTTTTTATCGTATTACATGTCACTTAAAAGACCTTTTGTGCCGAAAAGTGATGTTTTTTTTATTTCAATTGGCTCCACACTGCTGATTCACCTTGATCCTTGCAATATCAAAATATTCTACACATAGCATGCATTTTGCTGTATGCGCATCATGCGGATTAGATTAAGCCATCCACTAAATATGGTACAGACTACTCTTTCCAGTTGTAATTGAATCTGCATTTGCCTGGCATGTTTAAATCTACTTTGGAAAACTAGATAGGTTTAGGATGACTGTCTACGTTATAAAGCTGCGAAGTCTGCTAGACTGAGCTGCAGTATGATACCCTACAACATTCAAGCCAAGAAAAAAATCATCCAATGTCGCTTAAACAATGACCCATCACCCGATACCCTGGCACAACATTGCACTGGTCAGTTTAGCCTATGTGTGCACAAACGTGGCCTAAAACCCCATCCATTTCATTTAGTAGGCTATTATATATATTAATCCCCACAAATTATATGAAATAATTAACTTTTGACATTTATCAAAATTTGTCTGAGTCCATCATCAATGAAATATATCGAGACATGCTTTCAGTTTGAGTCACATGTACTCAAAAACTCATCATAAAAAGACAATAATCTGTTTAAGCCCTTCGTGATTTCTGAAATTATTTTATGCCCATACCTTACAAATGCCATTGGCATTATGAAACTATCATTTTATCACCCATTGGTTAAATATGACTGACTTGTAATTTAGTAGTTAAAGGGTTACTACATGTAACAATAAAACCATATTTGCACATTTAAGTAATTTTTTTTATTCAGGTAACATATTCTACTAATAGATACAAATAGATACAACCAGTTTTTTCTGATATTAAATTAACTGTGTAAAATGTCCCATTGATTGTTCTTGTCCTAAAATCTTGAGTCCAAACTAGCAGATATTGAATAAATATAATAATGTGTCTAAAAATTATTGTCTTTAAAAATCCCGCCCATGGGGAGGGGGTGAGGGATGTTTTTCATATACACATAGCCTAAAAGACGTGTAGGCTGCTTTGGGATTTAAAGGGTCTTCTAGTAACATAGCTAGTGTTTATTCCATGGAACACGTCCATGGAGTTAAAAAACATGTCTACTAGGAAATAAAATTTACCGGTAAAAATTGGGGGGGTTTATATGTTTGATGACCCGGTATTTTTTCCAGCCCCAATATTTTGAGTGCAAACAAGCAGATATAGAATAGATAAATAATAAGGTGTCTAAAAATTTTTGTTTTAAAAAGTCCGGCCCCGGAAGAGGGGGGTAAAGAGTGTTTATATATCTGGTTTTCATATACACGTAGCATAGGAGGCGTGTAATTTGGGATTTAAAAGGTTATTACATGCATTAATGAACCCCAAATCTTTTCCAATTTTAGTTTCACATAAGATCTTTTAACAAAACTAGTATTTAATTCTTGGAATAAATTAGTAGAGGTGCTAAGGTCCAAAAATCCACCAAAGTGTTCAGATTGTGATAAAAGCAACACATTTCACACACGGGTGCCTTTTCATCTCCTGAATCATATAAGAGGAACACCCCAATCGCTTTGACCCGTAAAATGTCATAATTTGCATATTTCAAAATTATAAGTTCAAACTGTTGACAACTCGCGACAACTAGTTTTGTGCGCAATTGGATGCACCTCTGGAAGAGTCATCCGGCAGATGCACCCGTTTATCTCATGTTTTTCGCCACTCCAGTCATGTGGATTAGGACGTTTAGGATAAGCATTTAATGTCTTTCGCCAGATATGTCTATCCTGATATGTAGCCATTGGGGGAAGGCTGTTTCAGATACAAGTTGTGCAGTTTCAAAGAAATATTTTGTTTATTCCTGTATCTACACCACACAGCTCAAAATTTCTAAATATTATTCATAAGAACTGTAAGTATATGCATGCTGATAAAGACATACATAGAAACTCGTATACGAGCATTTTTATTTAGTAATCATATTTTCTTTTTGAGTGCATCACCAGTGATAATGCTTAGTATCTCTCATTTTCAATGCTCTGCCCACAAACGACTAATTCCCTCACCAGATATTACATGTATCTATAGTTCATGTGTGGTTCGTATCAAAACTTTATCTTGTCCTCAATATATGTGAGATATGTGAAGCATGATTCACAAGTGTCTTAATAGCGACATTACTGTAAAGTGCTTTCATTTTCACATGGACTGGTGCATAATATATCCTGTTGATGATGTTGTAAAAGTAGGTTTTTTTCTGATGTGGACTTGTATTTGCAAAACGGTCAGCACACACGATAACACAACAAAACATTTTTTTCCTCTTGTGGCATTTTAGAAACTCATTGACGCGTATCTGTCCACGCCTTCTGCTTTCTCGATATTTTTACCACAATATACATGTGTGCATGTATAAGGGTTTTCTGCTTGCTTTTCCTGGCAACAACCTATGTACGAGTGCATGAAGGTATTTTATGTTCACGAAGACATGCCTGCTATGAGCTTGCGATATACACATTGATGTGTGTTATCTCCTATATGATATGTGACTTCTCCTATATGTATTCTCAAGGATACTGGAACCCGTTCTAGTATCCTTGGCATTCTACATCGACCTTGAGCTGTCCCTGTCTGGTGGAATAAAAAATATCACAATAGTGAGAGCTTCAAGTATATTTATGTACGTTTATAATAAATTGGCTCTCCCTGACTCTCTGAGGCTTTTTTACCAACCCAGTGGCTAATATAACTGGATTTGAGATGGATTATATAATAAGTATGTTAAGTTTCAAACGTAGAATGTTCATTATCCCCGGAATCCGCATATCAGCTGGACAAGAAGGTATAATATAATATATTGCCTATAAAAAGAGAATATATGAGCTAAACCTACAGTATGAGAATGTAAGCCCTACGTATTTGTTTTAATGTTGACTAACGAAATTGATGATGGTGTAAAATGTTATTTTACACCAACAATTTCAAGTAAAAAAGTACCAACCGAGTTTTTTTTTCAATACATTTGTATTAATCATATCGCTAAAGTTTCTTAATACGGTACCTCTCTCATTGTAAATTTAAATGCAATCCTAGACACAGTTCACGAGCTGGTTGTGTGAGCATCAAGTTTAAAAAATGTACCTTTATGTGTTTATGTCAGAAAATGCAGAACGCTTTAGCCTACATAAGCATAACGAAAATATCGCGGATGTTTGATTAATTACATAATAGTTAGTTTCAAATTAGGTAGTGTGTGCAGTACAATAAGCTGAAGATTATAGCTTAAATAAGTCTGTGAATATGATAATGTTGGCGGCCATTTTAAATTTCGAATATCCGAATTGGCAGATATTTTATTAATTACATATTTTTTAACTATAATTAAGTAGTGTGTACAGTGAAATAAATTGTTGTAATGAAAATGATAACTTTTATGAAATATTTCAATGTGATAATTCCGTTATGCTAATTCGGGCGGTTTGTGGGTTAAATAAGCGTTAGAAATATATCCAAAGACACTGAGTCACAATTATAGAAAACATGAAAGCAAATTAAATTACAAAATACAGAGAAAAAATCGAGATTTCGTGTAAACAAACCCGATTCAGTTTCATTTCGCGGCCATTTTGAAATATGCAAATTAGGATATTTTACGGGTCAAAATCGATTGGGGTGTTCCTCATATCTGATTCAGGACATCAAAATGTACCCGTGTGTGAAATTTGGTGCTTTTATCACAATCCGAACACTATATCGCCTTAGCACTTCTACTAAATACCTGTAGTTGAAAAAATACATGTATATACAACATGCCTTTTAGTAAATTAAATTTACCGCTTGAAATTCAACGGGGTACATATGTTTGATGACCCAATATATTTCCTGTCGCAATATTGGAAGTGAAAACAAGCTGATATTGAATGCATATTGAATAAGGTGTCTAAATATTATTGTCTTCAAATATCTCGTCCCGGAGTAGGGGGGTGAGGAGGGTTTTCAAATTCGATTTACATTTAAATGTAGCAAACATTATGTGGAATTTGGGATTTAAAGGTTATCACATATGTATATTAATGAACCACATATTCTTTTATTTTTCGTATTTTTGTTTCACATAGTATTTTCTTGTAACATAACTAGTGTTTAATTCTTAGAATAAATACCTTTAGTTGAAAAAATATATACAATATGCATTTCAGTAAATTATAATTACTGCTTAAAATTCAAGGGGGTAGGCCTACATATGTTTGATGACCAAGTAGTTTTTTTTGTCGCAATTTTTTGAGTGCAAACAAGCAGATTTTGAATGGATATTAGATAAGGTGTCTAAAAATTATTGTCTTTAAATATCTCGCCCCGGAGAAGGGGGGTGAGGAGGGTTTTCATATTCGATTTTCATGTAAACGTAGCAAACGATATGTGGAATTTGCAAATTAAAGGGTTATTACATATATTAATGAACCCCTTATTCTTTTATTTGTTTTATTTTTGTTTCACATAGCATCTTCTTGTAACATAACTAGGGTTTAATTCTTAGAATAAATACCTGTGGTTGAAAAAATATATACAATAATCATCTTTAGTAAATTAAAATTACCGCTTAAAATTCAAGGGGGTACATATGTTTCATGACCAAGTATTTTTCATGTCGCAATATTTTGAGAGCAAACAAGCAGATTTTGAATGGATATTAGATAATGTGTCTAAAAATTATTGTCTTCAAATATCTCACCCCGGAGAAGGGGGCTGAGAAGGGTTTTCATATTCGGTTTTCATGTAAACGTAGCAAACGATATGTGGAATTTGGGATTTAAAGGGTTATTACATATATTGATGAAACTTATTACATATATTAATGAACCCCATATTATTTTTTTTTTTCATTTTCATTTCACATAGCATCTTCTTGTAACTTAACTAGTGTTCAATCTTTGGAATACCTGTAGCTGAAAAAAATATTTTTTTATGAAATTGAATTTACCGCTTAAAATTTAGGGGGGTGCATATGTTTAATGAACAAGTACTTTTTTATGCCCCAATATTTTGAGTGCAAACAAGCACATATTGAGTAGTCATATAACAAGGTGTCCAAAAATCGCTGTCTTCAAAAATCCCCAGGGGGGGGGGGGGGTTATATCTGGCCCATGGACTAATTTGCTTTGAAGAGTAGAATATTATCCTCCATTTTCAAACTCTCAATGTGTCATTTTCCAAAGATTATATTGGCCTAGTTTGATCCTAAGGTAGGCATTGTTCTCAGTGGAATCTATGGACTATCTACAGGGTATAAACCTATGGCTCAACACACAGCTCAAAAACTGGAGACGCTAACTGTAAAATTGACGACAGAAATCCTAATAACTCTGGCACTATGGGTGTTGTGGCTTTTAAGAAGATGTGTGTGATAGTCATTTGTGACACACAGAAAATGGACACAAAAAAAACAGTTCCCAGAATTCGTTTTGTGAACCATATTAAAACATTATTAGAATGAGTTCCAATAATGTAAAAACTTAACTTCATCACTTAACTTTTAGCATTACATGTATCCGAGAGCACAAGCCCTGCAGCGATAGTCAAGCAATCACATACTCAAGAGGTATCAACATTGAAGAAGTTGAAATCAGTAGATGTACTGATTAATGTGAAAACATTTTCGATCGCGTAAGCGGGTTGGGGAGCTGGAGGGGTTTCTGAATTTTTTTTAGATTTTAGAATGATTTTCCTGCACTCTGAAGTTTTATTGCTCACAAATAAAAAACCTCATGTATTTGAAAAAAAATTCATTGATGCAATAATTCGGTATATAATTAGCCTACAGCCCAGGTGATCGGAAGATTACGCGATAAATTAGTATTTTTCCTATAAAAATGACAGGGTTGGCACCTCTGCATACTGTTTTTTACCGCTAGAGCACTGATGTCGACTATATAGTGTCATGTCTATGGTTCTATTAAACGTTGTGTGACCAGTTTCCAGAAGTGAGAAATGTCTTCAATCAGTGAAACTGATATACTATATGAACAAATTTTACAAATGCCAGTAATTTTCAGTTACTTGAAGCTGTAACTGAATATTTACATAGAATATCTCAAAGCTCTAAGGGTTAATAAACATATGGATGGCACACTGAATTAGAGAAGGCTCGTCTGAACGTTTTTACTGCCAAATTTTACGACCTCAAGGTAATTTCTATTTACTAAAAATATTTGCAAGATACTAAATAACCAATGAAAAGGTTTGTCTAGAGAAATCAAACAAAATAACTGTTGATATTTATTCCATTTAAAACATGCATGTATTATTTTGAGTCAAATTATTAGCACTATCAAGTTTGTACATTTCTCAGGATTGTCTATTAAAGCTACTTTACAAATGATCAATCATTTTCCAGCTGGTTATGTCAAGTATGATATGGACCATTACATATAAATTTGTAACTTTCATGAACAATATTTAATTTAAATTCTAGTGTTCTTTCACAAAAGTGAGAGCACAGATTAACTGGTCTTCGTGACATATGATTATTATAAAAATTGTTGAGGGGCACGCAAGTCTTGAATTTAATCATAAGGTCAATTATTAAAAAAACAAAAATTATCATGAATTACGATCAGGTACAATAACTAACATTTCTTTGAATGAACTGAGCCACACCAACATCAGAATTCAAATTAAAGTTCTACCTTTTTGAGCTAATAATATGTATACTTTTAATATATTTACAAGTATGTCATATATACAACGTCTATAGTTGATTTAACATATATATTTGATAACTAATCCAAGAGTAATAACAGGACAATTGTCACAAATAAACAATAGTGGCAATTGACAAGTTGTCATACCGGTACCGATGCATTTAACCTCTATAATTTGGACTATTCCTGTAAATATAATAGAATGACAGGAGGAATTCTAACTTGGTAACATAGCAGTTTCAATAAATTATATGCTTACAGATTAATGATGCATCTATATTTAGTAATTTGAGAATGTTTAATAGCATACCCTTCTATTAACAATCAGGTGTCTCTTGTGCAGTTATATATATGTAAATGTATGTGTGTGTTAGTGATAGATTCACTGTCAGAAATGCACAAGATATTTGAAACTGAACACAACAAACTGGTCATGTTCTGGCCATGACACAAGCCTGTACAGAAAACAAAAGGATCAACTCGCTTGACCAAGAGAGACGAGACAGTCAGCACAAAGTGATTTTAGCACATCTATATTGAGCTGATCTACAGCACTGTACAACTCTGCCAGCTCATTGCCTACTGGTACTTCACACTGCCCTGTGTAGATAAAGTTAAGTATTCTATTCCAAACAGCATAGGATATTTGATCAGTTTTGATACTGTATAGTCCACTTTTCATGCCATGTAGAATCGACAATATGGTCGGGCTAGCTGCAGAAATTACACAAGCTAGGCCAAGCAGTGACTGTCCATCGCTTGAGGTTATTGTGGTGTCACACATCGATGTGGCTGCCCATAATGTATGCAAACAGCCACAGACATGAGAACACCAATCTTCTATTTGGAGCTGCACAATTATGTTGTCAGTGGCACTATACTGCTGGAGTAAATCAACACACAGTGTAGCTAAACCCTCAATCTGTAAGCTATTTGATGCTGTTAGGATGGCATCCACTTGTGCTATGGGCACTTCTACTTTACCTGTGTACATGAACTCTAGCAATAAACGCCACAGATCACTAGAAATAGTGTCAAATTTAAGTAGTGAATGTTGACCTCTGCGCAAGTTGACAAGTAGATTTTTCAAACATGGACTGGCAGCAGCAACAAGACCTGAATGAACTGAAATGCCTTGGTTGTCACTTCCTAGCAGTGTGACATCACACATGGTCTGATTTTGTTGCATCTCTGTAAGTTGTTGACAAAGATATGTACTCCACGTCTCACTTTCCAGTCTCAGTGATGTCATTGAGGGTTCCTCGATTGAGCTCATGACATTTCCAACTTGCTCAGGCATTATTTCCGGTTTCACTGTACCTGAAATATGAAGTAATTAATATCACAACAATATTGTGGATATTCTGAAAAAAACATAAAAAACAGTTGGAGAATACAATAAGACAATGATGATGTTGCCATCAATATCTCTGCATGAAAAAAACCATGAAAGGATCATGAATGTTCACAAGACAAAAGTCATAATCCAGTACCGCCAGTGGATCATGTAGATCATTGTATTATTTAAAGTTAAGGACATAATTTTAAGGAATTGCTGCTCTTGTAAATATGCTGCCTGAGAATTTAGGGCTACATTGGTTAGACATAAATGGTACAAACTAAAGCTCCTGCTGGACCATATTTACAAATTGAACAGACTAATACAGTGTATTACTGTAAAAGAATCAATTGGCTACTATTAGGTGGGTACCAAATTATTATTTATTCACACATAGTATTACAATACTTACTTTGACCAGGCTGAAATGTAGATTCTTCTTGTACAGGTAGACTTTGATAAGTTGCTCCTCCACTGTGCCCTTCGACATTTTCTGATTTAATAATAGATGGGTGCACATCAGTTAAATTGGTTTGCTCATTTGAAACTGGTACTGTGTTAGTCTGGAATATTTCCTCTGTAGCATTTTGCGATGTAGGTTCACTCACCACCTGATATACAACACCCTCATTCTCTGTGACAATTGCTGGATTACTGGCAGAATCAATCAGCTCTAACTGTTGGCCCTGAGAATTAGCTATCTCTGGAGCAATGATGCTGTTTTCACCTGCCTGCACAAGTTCAGTTGAAGGCGCTTCGCAGGGAATTCCATCTGCTGGCACTATATTTTGTTGCATTTCCATGTGAGCAGGTGACTGCAGCTGGAGAACATTCCCTATTGCCTGCTCTTCATGAATAAGTCCTTGCGTATTATCAATCATCTCCAGTGGCTGCCCCATCTCTGGAGCTCTCTCTTGTATTTTAGTACCCTCACTGTTTTCAGGATTCTGTACCAACAACTGTGTCTTATTTTGGAGTCCTAAGCTTTCAACTTCTTCGGGACTCAGCTCAGCAACAGATTGCACACGGTTATCTTCTAAGCAAACACGTTTCACACTATTTCCCGGACCCAAAAGAAGCATTGTGCGCTTACGAGAAGTCGTTGTAGGACTTGGTTGAAGTTGAAGAAATTGTTGTCCTGCAGGTGCAGCTTTCGTACTAGCTGAGCGTCCCAGCGTGCTACTGCTTCTGTAAGAGCCTGTAGAAGCATTAGTCATACTTGGATGATGACGATGTTGCTCATGATTTCTCTTGTGAACCTGAAGGCTTACTTTCCAGCGGAATGCCTGGTCACATTCATCACACTCATATGGCTTGTTTTCTGTCATTGTTAAGTCATATCTTGTATCTTTCTTTTTTCTACCATCAGCTCGTGTAACTTCACCATTCTTAGGGGTCATCAGCCTCACTTGCTCACTTGAATCATTTTTCGGAGGAGAGTACACAACAAATTTCTTGACTTCTTGCTCTGTGTCTTCCGGCATGCTTTCCTCTGAAACTAGATTTTCTGTTTCTTCTTGAAACTCTTGTCCAGTGACTTCTTTTTGGCCGCTATCATTAACTTCTTCATGAGACCTCAAGTGAGCTTCATAGGTAAAATCAAATTTGAAACTGCGGTCACAGATGCCACAAAAATAAGGTTTATAACCATAGCCACCTTCGTTATGAGTCAATACATGCTGTGCCATTTCTTCTTGTGGCACACACTTTTTGCAAAAAGCACATTCGGAAAACTCACTTTTCTCATGGATTTTTATGTGCATCTCCAGAATTTCTTTGTGTGCAAACATGTTGCCACATTCGTTGCACAGAAAACGAACAGTGTCACTGTGCACAGTTTCTAAATGTTTGTTAAGGTGTCTCATACCAACCACCCTCTCTTTACACAAACTGCACATATGAGCCCTATGCTCTTCATCGCGATGACTGGTTAACTCTGTCAAATTATCAAATGTCATGCCGCATTGGGTGCATGTTATTCCGTGCTCATCACTTGATTTCATTTGATCACCTTCTACATTTTCAGACACCACAGTATTATAATGCATCCTATCAATACCTGCCCCAACAGGATCTTCTTCAGGTGCAACATCATCATAATCATATTCAAGGTATGTTTGGTTGTGGACCTCTTGTTTAATATTTATCTCAGGAGCAGCTGGAGGCTCAGGGGAAGGAGTGCGTGCTTTCCGAGGAACAACTTTAAGTACCAGAGTGCCACCATGTCTCTCCATTATAACATCTTCTGTGTCTTCCATCTTGGTATTTGATTAGGTGAAGAATTATTGTATATCAGTTAGTGCATTAAATAACTATATTTCAGCTACTTGTTTGTTGCAATTGAGGACCATACTTCTAAGAGTTTGATGTGGCTAGTGTTCATGTTTTCAAATATCTGAAAAAAAAATCATAATATACATGGGTAAACTAACCAAGCAATAAGCACAACAATATTATTTTTCACATTAAATCACATTGCACATAATAATTGTGGTTCAACTAACACTTTAAAAAGAAGATTTCATGTCTTCAGTCAAGATATACATGTATATAGAATTTATTTGACTGAAATATACAAGGTTTGATCATTTTCTTAGTAGAAATTGTGAGTGTCAGAGTCACAGTTGGTAACATGCAGTATTCATCCACGTAAAAAATTCAAATACATAATAGGGCGGCTAAATAGTTAACCCTTTAGACGCTAATCAAGACTAAAGTCACTTTAATTAATTTTTTAGGCGATTAAATGACTGTTATTGAAAATGAAATAAGTGTTCGACCATTGTAAGACTAAGACCGAGCTAAGCAGGTAGCCTCTGCCTCTGAATTTGACGAGCCCCGACATGATAGAATATCTAAATATCTTTATTATAACAATCAGCATAGTAAAACCATAAAAACATTAGCCTCTGTCTATTCAACCGATGTAATAGTACTAGAACTCAAAAATATTTATACGGCAGAATCTGACCTCTACAGTTGTCTTATTCTGACTTATAAAGACGGTCCCCGCGCTGAAAGGGTTAACCAGGCATGCGCATCAACAATGTTAATTTTTAAAAATACCTGAACATTTTAAATAATGACAAGTAATGTTCAGAAAAAATACCCTGCTCCATTTGTCTTGGAAATCAAATTATAAGGACTCTGATAACCAGTGCTGATATATAAGCCATCACATGCCTAAACAAAGGTGAGGAGTAGGAAAAATCGCACACCTCATACAATCTACGGTACAGATACAAAGGCAACACTTAAGTGGATTGCAAATCACACCCCTCCTCACACTCCTTGCTCATTCAAGGAGTGTGATTTTCCACACACCACTATTTTGCAAACCATCAGCACTGGATAATAAAGACCCATTCTCATTTCTGATCAGGCAGGCAGCACATTTCTTCAAGGTCTCACCACCCTAATTGCCAGTCCCATTGAAACATATGTGTATAATGGCAACATTCCAAGGGCCGAATCCACCACTTTCGTCCCTAGCTACCCACTAATGTGACACCATAATAAGGCCTAAGCTGTCCTTTTTGAAAAAACAGCTCCACAAACGGTATGCTGACCAAATAGATTTTGTACTTGGTCCCCTTATGCGGAGAAAGGTCCTGATTGCCCAGATCTCCCTCAATATTGCGCCCATTCCCAGAAAAGACCCAATTCCTTCTCACCACCCTGTTTACATCCGAAAATCCCACATAACAGTTATACTTCATATCACACTTAATGCAAACAGTGTGCGCTTACAATTTATCCAGAGAATTACAACATTCCTGTATTTTGTAGGTGGAACAACAATTTAAAGCAGTAATTTTGGTACGGACTCTCCAGTCACCAACCACCTTCCCCTTGGATTTCTGTTCATTTAGGGTGGCGAGACCTCAATTTTAATAATTGTGATGCTTTAATTTAGGACTTGATTGAATGAATGGGGCTAGAACATAGTGTAGTGCCTGATTAACTAGAAAGAGCTATTCTGAAACAAACACGAAAGAAGCCCTCCGTTATCGCCAGTCGCCCATTTCAAATTTGATATAGATCAGCAAACTTTCTCAAGGTTTATTTTATGTTACTGCTTCAGCTATTATGCAACATTTCAGAGATAATGAGAAAAAACAAATAAAAATGACTGTCCGTCGGCCATTTTGGATTTTATTTCTGCTAAATTTATCATGGGTTATCCTCGTGTGAGTCCTTACATTTTGTTCCATATGCATGGTCCAGCTACTTTGCTTTGATTTTGAGAAGCTTAAATATTACAAAATTACTCAAATTCAAAATGGCCACTAGACAGTCATTTCAGAATTATTTGCTCGCAAAAGTTAATCAGGTCATTGACTGACATTGCTGTGCGTATTTGCCAAATAAAAAGAAAATCTGCTGCAAACGTTTTCCTGAAATGTGCTAACAAGTATTTCCTTGTTAGTGACCCTAGTAATTAAAGGGTCGATAATATGGGAATCGAAATGTCACCAAAAATCCCCTGGTGTTATATGATGGCTATGTGAAGTATGAGGAAGCAGAAGTTCATGGATCAGCTATCATGCAAGATTTCCGAGATAATGAGAAAAAAAAATTAAATGGCAGACTGGCGGCCATTTTGGATTTCATAACTGCGAAATTTGTCATGGGTTATCCTTGTGTGAGACATTACATTTTGTTTTATATTCATGGTCCAGCTATTTTGCATTTTTTTGAAATAATTAAATATCACAAAATTATTAAAATACAAAATGGCCACTAAACGGCCATTTTAAAATTGTTTGCTCCCAAAAGTTATTCAGGTCATTGGTTGACATAGCTGAATATATTTGCCAAATTAACAGACGATCTGATAAAAACTTTTTCCTGAAACGCGCTAACGAGCTTTTCTTCGTTAGTAGCCATAGTAATTTAGGGTTGATGATATGGGGATCAAAATGTCACCAAACCAATTCCCCAGTGGTATGTGATGGCTATGTGAAGTATGAGGAAGCAGAAGTTGATAGATCAGTAGCTATCTGAAAACAAATAACTGCAGCGGTGGCGGACCGTGTGGAATACAGTAAGCAGCCCGCCTTGGCGAGGGCTGCTTATAATAGGTTACCATATTATGTGATACGTTTAGCAGGTTTATCGAAGAACAATGTCAAATTGAATGACCAGATTGGTATTGTGTAGTTAAGAAATACTCCCTGGATATATTTGAAAATTAAATCGGTAATCTACTAAGCAGGGTGTGTGAGTTTGTAAAAATTATTGTTGTCTATAACAATAGCATTGCTCATGACCTCCAGTGCACAGGTCATCATAGGATGTGTACACTTGCAGTGCACAAAATAATTTATGAAAATTCACAACCTTGTTATGAGGAAAAAAAGTTTTTTATCCCAAAGATAACCCGTTTTGTCATTCGAGAGTTCCTGCATCAGAATAACTAGTGTGTATTGTATATGCTGACATGAGGTGAGTATGTTTATGTCAAAAATTAATTATAGAGGAAGTAGATTGAAAATGTGACGTAAATTTAAACATGCCAGGTTAGGTCTAAGTATCTGTTAAAGCAGTACCGTACTCAGGCCGATAGTTCTAAGGTCCGTTGACAGTGTTTACATCTAGTTCCAAGACATTGTTGTTTACATGTGATACACTACACATGTAGGCCCATGTAACACCATGCGTACTTTAACGCATGTGTGCATGTCTTACAATTAGTCCTATAGGGGATGGCACAATTGACCAATTGCTCTGACAAGTGCTGAGCTAAATGATGCAGCGCACAAGTACATGCTTAGCACGTACCGGTCAGCGACATGTAGCCTATGTAGACTACAGGTAAGGCACAGCGTCATTGGATCAATTTATTGAATCTCCAATCTTTACGTAAATACTGCCACTTTTTAAAGCCACTTTATTAAAGCTCTTTTAGACCCTCTTAGGTGAAGATTGCTTGACACAAATTAAAGCAAATCTATCATGACAAATCATTATTTTTAAACTGTAGGCTGCTCCACTGCAGACTACTTTGCATGTTTAAATTACGGGAAAATATGCACTCCCCAACCAAGGCGAGTTTTCGACCACCAAACTCGCCCATTTTTCTCCTACTTGCATTGGCCAGGGGGCAAGTGCCAGTCATGCACGAAGGAACTGTTGAGTATTTGCCAGCTACCAGAAATAGTTCAGTTGAAAGAGGACATTTTATTGTACAAAATGTATTTTATCAAAACTGTTAGGAAAATTATATTTTTTACTTTAATTTGAATCTGTTCCACTAAGTAGGGTATACTTTAATTGAAGTACAGGGTGTACTTTGAAGGAAGTATGTACTTCAATGGAAGTACAGACCATGAGGCATGTGACTCTATGGAAGAACTTTAATAGCACATTCATTTCCCAATTTACCAGACATGGGGCTGCGCTATAAATTGGTGATTTTATTTTTGAAACTTTCTCTTTTCAGGTCCATTATTTTTTTAGTTGGCAATAGATATTATTTACTTCAAATTGATAAATGTTTACCTCTTGTTACACTCTCAGCTTCACAGTTGAAAGCATGGCCACTAACAAAAGTCAGAAAGTGTGTAAATTTAGTAGCCTGCAGACTCTCACTATTGGACCAATGAAATAATGTGTTTCAAAAGAATGGGGAAACAATAAGTGAGTGTACTATTATGCCAAAATGAGGCTGTAGGCGTACCGGTACTACGATCAACGTACAGCACACCTCAATGGAAGTACTTAATTCAAAGGAAGTTGAAGTATGTAGGCTACTTTAATCTGCGGTCGGCCCCCACCCGGCTAGTTGAGTATTCAACTCACCGGCTGACGCAGCGCAGCGGTATCGTGAGTTGACAGCTTCAACTACCACCTGACCACCTGGCATGCCTGTTAGGATGGTAGGCCCTAGAGGTAATTTTCGTGCAGCTAAGCTAATACGGCCCACAGCGTGCAAACAATACACACGTATGAATAGCATGGGTTGCATTATGATTGGTATGCCTGAGCCACTTCCTAATTGAAACAAATATACTTCCAGGTGAATTGGGAATAGGGAGCATAGAGCATATCAATCTCTTATGTTTCTGGGGTAGTTTTCGCGCAGTTGGGGGTATTTTCTCGCACTGCGTTGTGTAACAGCATGGAGACCCATGTTGCATATATTTTTCATTTAGTTTTTTCCAAGTGGATTCAGGATTTCGGTAAACCTTTAGAATAGGGGACGCTATTTTTATGACGTCTGGACCACATTTTCTGTTCTATATAGAGAGAGAAATGTGGTCCATAATTATTTGGACCACATTTATTTTTTAAATACTTTTTAAGTATTTTTTATGCCATTTGGACCACATTCCTCCCGTATAGAGACGACAATGCGGTCCCACATTTTAAATCAGTGTTTTGGGTCATTTTTAAAAAAATTATCGAGTCAACGTTAGATGGACCACATTCTCGTCTAATAGCGACGAAAATGTGGTCCCGCACCTGTGAATGTGGTCCATGAAATGGACCACATTTTCCGTCCTATATAGTGACGTAAATGTGGTCCATCACGACGGAAATGTGGTCCCAAAATGTTGTCCAAAACCCAGATGATAAATTCATGTCTCCCATTTCAAATCGGCCGCCATTTTGAAGCCCGCTCTTGTCAACAAAACGAGGTAGTAATACATTGTCAGCATTGAACATCTTGCAGTTTAAAATGATATAAAAACTAAAAAGCGTGCCTATTTTAGTTTATAAAAAAGTATATTTACTGAAAGACGGATATTTATATATTTTATTATGAGACTATATTTGTGTTGCGATAATAATAACAAGGGACTATTTTTTCAAGGGTGATAACGCCGGCGGTAGTAATACATTGTCCGTGAATAGTCTAAGAATTGTGTCTTTAAATTGTCTAGTCTAGACTACACAAACTGCAAGACAGGCGTCTTTCAGTTAAAAATAAATATAAACTGAAAGACGAAAAATCATTTTAATTTGTTATCGCACAAATATCTTGTCTATACGGCAAAACTAGACTAAAAAGCAAGGGACTATTTTTTCAGGTAGGCCTAGTGATAAGGCAGCCGAGACGAGCACTCAGCAATAAAAGAAAATGGCCGAAAACACGGGAACAAAATGTACATTTGTCGTCTCTATGTCGTCTCTGACGTGGTCCAAACGTCATAAAAAGTACTTTATTTTTAAAAAAAATGTGGTCTAATAATTATGGACCACATTTCCCTGCTATACAGGACAGAAAATGTGGTCCTGACGTTATAAAAATAGCGTCCCCTATTCTAAAGGATTACCAGGATTTCTTCCAGCACATGTCTGTTGTTATTTCAACCTGAAACAACCTGTCAACCATCTGCAAACAAAATTATAAAAAAGTGAAATTTTACTGATTTTAAGTTTTAAAAGCTGCAAAAATCGACATTTTTTGGCACTTAAAATAAAAAAGAACTATTTTCATGGGGAATGAAAAAAAAGTGTGACGCGGAACGACACAATTTTTATATAGGGGTCTACTGCGGCATTAAAACACCTGTCAACGTCCTTTGAATCTTTGAATTGGTACTCCAGCTGCACCTCCTTTTTGGAGTATCAGGCTGGAGGGGGGGAAGGGCTGGTGAACTTAGTCAACCAGCTGACTCTTGAATGCTGCCACAGTTTCTGATTCTATGGCAGCAGTGTTTCATCTAGGATTCAGAAGGGGCATGGCGCCACCGATTATTGGGGGCACCTTATCATGCCCGCCGGGCACCCAGTTGACTCGGTGGGGCATTTCCAACACCCCCCTCCCCAATTAAGGGTACAAAGAGAATCAGATAAATATGTAGCAGGGTTTCCGCCAGGGGGGGGTCCGTACCCCCCCACTCAGCACTGCAGGGGGGGGATATCCCCCCCTTGTTGGCAAAAAATATTAAAATATTTTCCATATTTTACTGTTATTTCGGTTAAAATAGACCATTTTAAGTACCAAAATTTAAAAACTCTGATTTTTTTTCTCCTGGGGGAGTGCTCCCAGACCCCCCACCCCTTTTGGACCCCCCCTCTCAAACATTTCTGGCGGAAACCCTGTGTAGACGTCGCCAGTTATTACCACCATGTACAGAAGCCGTTATCAGGTATTGTGTCATAGGTGTGAACGCGAGACATCAGTGACCCGCTGTGACAATGGCCTGGGTGGATTAAATATGACGTAACAATAGTTCAATGAGGCACTTCACTGAATATTAGAAGGGCAACATGGCGCACTTGGAAGGCAACATGGCGCACAAGAAGGGCAACAAGAAGGGCAACATAGCGAAAATCAAAACAAGAAGAAAATTTACAAAACCCTTTGAAAACTAAGGCAAAAAACTAACGAGGTGCGCGAAAATACCCCCTGCGCGAAAATACCCTCCAGTCCACCACCCTAACTCAGTAACTGGTTAGGCCTATAGTCGGATTCACATTAAAAATCACATGTTAGGGGGATCATATGGTGTTACTGATTCGCTATTTACGTGGAAAGTACTCACAATATCGACCTAAAACTTTGAGTCAGTATAAAACATATGTTCTACCATAACACTAACTTATTTTCATTTGATTAGTTTGAATAATGCCACAGATTGAAAGGGTTAAAATATTACTTGACATAGTTACGGTCCGCCACTCAACCAAATAAACAAGTTATGTTCGCTGCATGTGTACACGTGGACAAGTCAATCAAGTCTGACGGGTTGAGCAGGTTGTTTTAATTGTTAGGTGTGCAGGTGCGTTGTATATCAATCAGGCTCTGTGATCCACTTAGCCTATTGTGTATGCTGGTACCTGCATGAGCTGATTAGCAAGTCGCACGCCGCCTTGCAGGTGAGAGGTGGCTGGGGCTCCTGAAGGGTAGGTAACATTGCCACCATGTGCAATTTGATTGCGCAATTTATTTTTAATTATCAGTTTCAATAGTTGAATTTTGTTGTGTACTTTATTGATTTGATTAGATTTAATATAGTATAGGCCTATGTATAACTGGTAAGCAACAATTAGAAAAATGTTGAACAAGATAAGTGAATAGAATGAAACGATTTTCTACAACGGTGCAATATAGGCTAGGCATACTGGTAATGAAGAATTTCATCATAAACATAACAAAATAGCTCTACACCAATTGAATTAAGATATCTAGCTACTTTTAAATGTTTAATTCAATAGCTTTTATAGAAATATAAAAAAACACGCCTATCCCAGCAAACATGAGACGTTGCTCAATGTTGGTTTACTGTTTGCAACGCTTGTCCAATGGTAAACCAGCGTTGCAAATTGGTCGAACATCTCATAAGTTTGCTGGGCATAAGCCTATATATATCGTCAGAAATTCACTTAATTAGTGACCGACATAGCCTATATAATATGGGTGATTGATTGATGTTGACAATAAAAATTGTAGATATTTTGTGGCGCCAGGTTGGTTCATTGGCTCATTGGCTAACTCAGGGCACGGGTGTATAGGGTTCGAGTCCCGCTGCGGCCGATATCTTTCCTTGGTACACACATATGCAGTGACCCAAACTGTTGAAATTTGTGGGATAATGGCGACAACAACATATTTATAACCGATTTGCGCCGCATCAAAAACATATAAAGAAATAAAGAAAACAAAAAGACCAATATATCAAAGTTGAAACGGCCAATAATAATAAAAAAATATATTTATAATGTCTTCGATTATTGATTACCAAGCATAAATGAATATAAGCCCAATAGCTGATGAGCATTATAATCGCACCTCACACGGTTCACATCCTCTACTGCAGATAAAACAGGGCTATAATTCGGCGATGCAATTTTTTTCAGTCACAAAGGCCTGGAAAGCGAAATGGAGAGTGAAGCAATACAAGAGAGCCAAGAAAAGCAGATTGCAATTATCATGATTATGAAAAGCGAGAGAGACAATAAATACCAGAGAGCCTAGCCCTGAAAGAATCTCGACCCCAAGGTCCGAAAAAATGTCCATTAAGACTTTTTAATGACTGTGCGAGCTGTGGGCTGAGCATGCGGGCATGTAACTGAAATGTTACTGATTCTAAGAAAAAACTATTTTCGACCTGATTATTCGAGGGCAAGTCTTTGATATGATCGTCCGATTTTGTACGGGGGCAATCTGTGGCTGAAACAGGTTTCAGCTATACTGGGGCTAAAGGTACCAGTCCACCTACAAAAGTCGAAACTTGCCTGGTTCATTAAAAGTTTGAATTGCTAAAATATCATTAGATTAAAGCATTTCAACAATAAAAAATAACATCAACTGAAAGAATCTTGATACTCCTTGCAAGGTTTGAATTTGGCCAAAATTGGGTGGTGGGCTAGTTTCTTTTAATTGATTAGTTAGTAGGAGCTTGGTCTTTGTTCACAGGTTGTAGGCCCACCTCCATGAGGTAAATTAACCCCAGAAGTAAATATTTTGAATCAATGATTTGAATCATCGCCTGAAAAGGAGGGGCTTCCTGGGCATTTCTGTAGGCCTTTTGAGCTGTAATCCCCGGGCTATGATCGTCATTCGCAGGTTATCTTTATATCCCCCTCGACCCCCTCGAACCCTCACCCACAACTCCGACCTTCGAACCTCGACCCACAACCCAGGCCTCGTCAAATTGGGTGCCCGGGAGCCCGGGGCTACCAGAACGGTAACAGCCAGAGCCCGGCGGGCTACCACTTCCGGTAGAAATGCCAGCGTAATTACGACGTTGTGTGCCGTGCATCCGTTTGTATGAGGAAAACAGCACTTTGCTATTGGTTTGCTATTAGCGTTTTTTCTTGTCGGATGTTTCTGAAAATTATGTGGTATATTCAAACGGGAAATAGACACGGGGAGAGGGGGGGGGGGTACACAAAACTAGCACAATGCCACATTCCGGCGCGTCATACACGCACGTGTTGATCAGCAGAGAGCTGATCGCTTTTCCTTATGTACATGACGACAAGTGTCTTTTGATACGGGACTTTTCATACGGGACTATTCTTAATCGTATGCTACGTTGCCCTCATTTTTGTATTACCAGGTGATGCGTAGGCCTACATAAAACTATTTAGCTCTACAGTGATCAGTATGCAAAACCATATCAGACTCTGCAAGGTACACTGAAGTAACGCAGCATACATGTACGCATGTTCAGCTTTGTTTGTAAACACATTGTCCCACGAGGACGTGGTCATTCGAAGACTGTCACTTACTGGTAGGCCCTACTACATATATAGGCCTACCAGTAGGCTGTGTAGTAGTTTTATTGTGGGTTTTTCTGGCTGTCACCTCTCTCAACAAAATTGAAGTTTGAACAATATATTTATATGCTGGCAGTGGCAAGTCAATTAACTTGCATATATTTTTTTAAGACAACCCACACACAATATGTAGAATAATCATGTGATCATGGTGATAACAAGACATTTTTATTGAATTACGAAGAACAAACTTCTGAATGGACATGCTCATAAATCTAAATAATTAAATGCTTTGAAAAAATAAGGCTAGTCTATTATATGCAATATAGCAATAGGCTCTAAATAATTACACAAATTAGATTATAATATAAATAGGCCTACTGTAGGCCTTAGATAGTCATACGATATTAGACTCTTAGTCTACTAATCATAATACTTGAAATCCACCAGACCCCAACCAATCATGACAGAGGGTGCCTCATACCCTCCACTTTAATATCCGACTACGAGAGCAACACTTTTATCTAGGCTACCGATATGCATTTGGGGCTACCAAACTTTTAATGTTGGTAGCCCACCAACCATTCTAGAAATTTGACGAGCCCTGCAACCCCCTCGACCCACAAACCCTTGATCCTAGACCCACAACCCACTCGACCCACAACAACAACAAAATATTTTTTTATCCCATTATATGGTAGATCTATTAACCAAATATTTCTACTTCAAGTAATCTATATGTGGACACTTCAAGTTCTGAAGTTGCCATGTTCGGGAGTCCCCACGCTCCCCCGACTTCAAGTCACCCATATGGGACCCACTGCAGGCAGTTAAATTAACTAGACATATAATTATAGTCAACATAACTGTTGGGGGGGCACTATTCAATCTCTGGGAGGCGGAGGGGGCTGGATTATTTATCCGCGCCCCGGTGGTGCCCTGAAAATGTCAAATTTGTACCATTAGCTATTAGTTTTTTTATCTGTTCCTTTTCATTGAAAATAAAGGATAATTCCGTCTTGCTTGTGAATCAGTGTGTCACTTATTTTTGTCATCTGGGTTTCTGGAGCCTCTCTTGCAGGCCTACAGTTAGCCTCATTGTCCTCTCCGAGACTGTGGATTGATGTATTTGCTTTACTCAAAAAATTCAACAAGGCGGTGACTGAGAGCGATTGCGACCCCAAGGTCCGAAAAATGTCCATAATTTTTTAATGACTGTGCGACCTCTGAGCTGAGCATGCGAGCATGAAACTGAAATTTTACTGATTCTAAAAAAACTATTTTCGACCTGATTATGGCCCGATTTTTTCCGATATGACAGTCCAAAGAAATGTCCCACGATTTTGTATGCTGTCAATCTGTGGCTGAAACCTGTTCCAGCCACTGGGGCTAGCCTACAGTGTCGCATCTTCAAGTGTCTCTCGCTTTCCAACACAGTGGCATTTTTAGTCACTCTGATATCTCGCTGTTTATCACGCTCGGACCACCATATGTACATGATAAAAATTGAGATTATATGAAGGGAGTCACACGTGTATGAGATAAAAGTACAGTCATGAATTTCTTTGTGATTTTTTGAAGGTTTAGTTATACCGTATTAAACCTAAATAAACGCCTACATCCCTGATTTGAAAATAAAACCCACGATATAGTATGTACACTATATATGATCATTAAATAATAGCCTACTCTAATACTCCACCATCCCCCTCTAATCACATACAGGGGGGGGGGGGGGGGGGTATTCTAATTAATATGAAAAATAAAATGTAGGAAGGGACCTAATAATTTATAAAGGCCTATTATAATTAATATTTTCTCCGTAGTGCCTATCTTTTCCTTATAAAAAATGTCAACCCAAAAATTGTTTTATACATAGGGTCTCATTACCGGTAATGTTGATATTCATGCAGGCTATAACAGTTTCCGATAGCTTCCATGTTTGTCTTACCGGTATGGCCGGTAGGCCCTATGTAGTCTACATGATTTATAAAGAAATATGAATTAAAGTCTGCTACTTTTCTCATAATCATAAAATGAGCTCCATAAAGATGGACATTTCATTTAATGCTGTAGGTGGAAAATTCACTGAGTTATCGCCATTTCAAATTTTGAATATTGTTGATTTTTCTGCTCGTTTTCACGTTTTTTTCTTGGTGGTTACATAATGTTATAAATACACATAACACATATTTTTAAACACAAAAATATTTTATTTTTGTAATAGTTACATCAGTGCATGATATTATAGGTAATCCATAAATGTTTGATGCCTAAAATACAACTACATGCCATATTAGAAGAACGTTTCTTTCAAGCTTACACTACTGTTTATTGCCTCCTAGTTTTCGTCGTTTCAATGACCAGAACAAAGCCCTGGGTTGTACAGTATATACTGGATTGTAGTATTACCCCCACAGTCACCCACAACAGTGAAGAAAGGGAGAGGGCACAGAGTAAGAGGAGTAAGAGAGAGGAGAAACAGAGTCCTGAGATATAGAGAAGGAGATATAGAGAAGGAGAAATAGAAGAGGAGAAAAACAGAGAAGAGAGGAGAGAGAGAAATAGTCTGGAGAGACGGTGAGGAGAGAGTGAGTAGAGAAAAAGTGAGGATGGAGGGAGGGAGCGCGATAAAAAGAGTGAGGAGAGAGAAGAAGAAGAGAAAGAGAGGAGAGGGGGAAGAGAGAGAAGGAAACGAGAGCAGAGGAGAGAGGAAGAGGAGAGAGAAAGAGAAGAGAAAGAAAGAGAGGAAAAAGCAGGCTAGACATAGAGAGGAAGAGAGATAAAGAGTCTAAGAGAAAGAGAGATAAGAGAGTGAGGAAAGAAAGAGAGTAAGAGTCAGATGAGAGAGAAAGAGAGGAGATAGTGAGGAGAGAGAGATGGGAGAGAAAGATAGAGGAACAGATGAGAGAGAGGGACAGATGAAAGAGAGATGAGAGATAGATGAGAGAGAGAAATGAGAGAAAGATGCGATAGAGATGATGGAGAGAGATGAGGGAGAGAGATGAGACAGAGATGAGATAGAGATGAGAAAGAGATGAGAGAGAGATGAGAGGGACAGCTGAAAGAGAGATGAGAGATAGATCTATGAGAGATAGATGAGATAGAGATGAGAGAGAGATGAGACAGAGATGAGATAGAGATGAGAGAGAGAGATGAGAGAGAGAGATGAAGGAGAGATGAGAGAGAGATATGACAGATGAGAGAGATGAGAGAGAGAGATAAAGGAGAAATAAGAGAGAGAGATGATAGAGAGAGATGAGAGAGAGAGATGAGAGAGATGAGGGAGAGAGAGAGAGAGAGAGAGAGAGAGAGAGAGAGAGAGAGAGAGAGAAGAAAGAGAGAGAGAGAGAGAGAGAGAGAGAGAGAGAGAGAGAGAGAGAGAGATGAAGGAGAAATGAAATGAAGGAGAGATGAGAGAGAGAGATGAAGGAGAAATAAGAGAGAGAGATGTAGGAGAGATGAGAGAGAGATAAGAGAGAGAGAAGAGAGAGATGAAGGAGAGATGAGAGAGAGAGAGATGAAGGAGAAATGAGAGAGAGATGAAAGAGAGAGACGAAGGAGAAATGAGAGAGATGAGAGAGAGAGAGATGAAGGAGAGATGAGAGAGAGAGAGAAAGAAAGAGAGAGAGAGAGAGAGAGAGAGAGAGAGAGAGAGAGAGAGAGAGAGAGATGAAGGAGAAATGAAATGAAGGAGAGATGAGAGAGAGAGATGAAGGAGAAATAAGAGAGAGAGATGTAGGAGAGATGAGAGAGAGATAAGAGAGAGAGAAGAGAGAGATGAAGGAGAGATGAGAGAGAGAGAGATGAAGGAGAAATGAGAGAGAGATGAAAGAGAGAGACGAAGGAGAAATGAGAGAGATGAGAGAGAGAGAGATGAAGGAGAGATGAGAGAGAGAGATGAGAGAGAGAGAGAGAGATGAAGGAGAAATGAGATGAAGGAGAGATGAGAGATGAGAGAGATGAGAAAGAGAGATGAGAGAGAGATGAGAGAGAGAGATGAAGGAGAGATGAAAGATGAAGGAGAAATGAGAGAGAGGTGAATGAGAGATGAGAGAGAGAGATGAGAGAGAGAGATGAAGGAGAGATGAGAGAGAGAGATGAAGTGGAAATGAGAGAGAGATGAGAGAGAGAGATGAAGGAGAGATGAGAGAGAGAGAGATGCAGGAGAGATAAGAGAGAGATGAGAGAGATGAGAGAGAGAGGGAGGAGAAAGATAAAGGGAAGAGATAGATAGAGAAGAGCGAGAGATATAGGAGAGATATATAGAGAGAGGAGAAAGATTAAGAGAGAGGAGAAAGAGAGAGGAGGGAGAGAACGAGAAGAGAGAGAGAGGAAAGAGAGTGAAGGAGAGAGATAAAAGACAGAGATGGGAGAAAGAGCTGAAAGAGATAGCGGAGAGAGAGATAGAGGAGAGATAGATAGAGGATAGAGAGAGGAGACGGAGATAGAGAGAAAGAGAGAGAGAGGAGAAAGAGAGAGAGGAGGGGAGAGAACGAGAAGAGAGCGAGTGGAGAAGAGAAGAGAGAGTCAAATATATTTATCCTCTCTCTTCTTTCTGTCTCCTCTCTTTAGGGCCTACCTGTTAGGGTAATACTACAATCCCTATTATTACAATCCCTATATATTTTATATAATACAATATACATACATACAGTCTATTATATACATGATCTAAAAAATATCCTGGGGTTGAGTTTCATTTCCAGCTTGAGGGTATGTTGTCAAGTGATTTGGTGGGAGAGGGTACCTGTAATATGAGCAAAATGTATCATTGTATAAATTTGTAAATATTGATTGACAATCTAAGCCAAGGTAATATCAGTAGGCTAATACACTTGTACCTTGAGCTCATCACAGGCAAGATTTTTGACTGGGCTATTACTTTTAGCTGTAGGGCAAACTAGGGCCTATACTGGTCTAGATAGTACTAGCTGGTACTTAAGTGAAGTAAAAGTTAATTCAGGCTTAAATATTTTTTATTTAATGATAATCATCAATTATAGGCTAACCATATCTGGGCCTATTCAGTCTACTAACTATAAACCATTGGCATTGCACTGCCAGCCTGCAGGTGCATGTAACCAACCTGGTAACATGTATAGCTAGGCTTTTTTTATTTCAAGTCTGATGTATGTATTGTTGTTAATGTTATGACACTATATAGCGAAAAAAAATAAAACAAAAATAAGCTATGTCAAAAATAAGTATAGGCCTATAATCAGCTTTAGGCCTAAAGAAATTATTAAGCTAAATCCAAAGGTTTATTTAATGGTATGAGATGGCTTGATTAGCATTGTTATGGCGAGGTAAACAAGGCTGGAGTTTGACACGTGCTTTCCTGTCAGTGGTGCGGGGCGTGAAAATGACATCAGCCAACGACGGGTGCCGTGGCAAAAAGGCTCGCGCTCATTTGCGCTACATGCTTTTGACCCAATTTAACTTCGAGGCACAAGTATGTATGTTTATCTTTACTTCGGCATACTCATCTAATTTCTTTGATGAAAAATACTATTTCTATTTGTTCCTTGAATATTCCCGATTTTTAATCTCTATTTTTTTCAACTTGTCATTATTTTCTTACCATAATTTTATACTGTTTTGAAGAACGGCATATCTTCTTTGCATCTGAACCATGGAAAATTACAGCAGAAGACCACGTGACCTTGCGACATGCGGTTTAGTGAGATGAGTAGCGAGGGCGTTGTCCAAAATGGCCGCACCCCTGTTTGTCAACAATTAAAATTAAATGATAATCCAGCGGCGATAACAAAATATTGACAATTCTTTAAAAATTGAAATTTTCGTCATTTGCGGCAAATTAAGTTATCTACCGATTAATATAATTGTATCCCAGATCAACATTAAAAGAATAAACAAAAAACAGCATTTTGTTACACCTCTAGCTCTAATGCATTCTGAAGCTGAAGCGAGCCGCAGCGCATTCCTTTGACCCCCCTAGCTATCTATAATCGGAAATAGCTTTTGCTAATTTTCGAGGAAATCGGTTCAAAATTGACGGAGAAATCGCCGAAAATCATGCGATCCTGGTTGATCATTTTTAATTTGACGGCGAGTAGACTATAGCCTAATTGGGCCTAGTCGATCTACCATTTGCATAAATATTGCAAAATATTAAATCAACGAACGAATCTACGGCGGCGAATGCGGCGTGAAAACAGAAAAGCAAGATTTCATTTTGGGCAAACCACAACCGCTGAATGCACTGTAGTCAAATGTAAGACAGTCTTCCCACTTACAACATATCGGAGTCTATATTTTTGGTCGATACATGTAACTATTTGTTGTACATAAAGGTTGTAGAACAACAAAGCAGATGATTGATAAAAAAAAATATTTCATTTCGCTCTGGACGCTTCACAAAACCGGAAGTTTAACAAGAAAATACGGTTGAAACTAGCTGGCGGCCACCCGCTACTACACTCGATACGTAAGGTGTCCTAGACTCGGGTCTTTATGAATACCGAAAACAACCGATAACAACAAAACTACCGAAAACAACCGAAAACAACCTGGAAATACCGAAAACAACTTCATTTTTTCATCTTAAGACTGTGCGTATAGTTCCCCAAGACATATGTCCAAATATATAATAATATTTTATACCTGTAATAGGCTGTATATAGCCAAAATATGTTGTTTTCGATGATTTTGCAGTTGTTTTCGGTATTCATAACCCGTAGGCGTAGCGAAAACAGCATCAAGACTGCGGCTGTCACTAATACAGTGCAAGGCCTCTACGATGTATGGCAAGCGCCAGTTGTTTTCGGTATTCATAGCTCGTTGTCGTAGGCGACGTAGCAAGTGTAAGGCATACGGCAGCAGTTATTATCAAAGTTATTATTACAGATGATAAGGATGAAATGTCAACACAGCCGGCATTCATAACCCGTCGCCGTAGACGTTGTGGAGGAAAGGACATATGTCTACATGTCAGACTAGCGTGTCATGTCTATTTCTTACACAACCAACGCGACGCCATAACTTATTATCATAAAATATATTACCATTTTAAGTATTACAGGCCTGTAGCGATGGTATTATTATAGACTACATGTACGCTGTAGGTATATCCAAGGATTGGAGATAAACTTGATGGAAGAAATGTATGCCTATACAAGAATGCAAACACAGCCGTGGAGCAGTTGTTTTCGGTATTCATAACGTGAAAACAACCTGGATGGCAGCCCAGCAAACATGAGGCATCGGCGGGCCAACATTCACCCGACACTGGGCCAATGTCTCATGGTTGGGTCATTAACCATTATTACATTTTACCGACTTGAAGTTATGTCTCCCTACCGCGACCCACAATTTAATTTAAATTGGCTGAAAGTTGTTTAGTTTGGGGTGAAACTTTTGCTAATAAAACGGATTAAAATACGACTATGGTCAAGCAGGTGTGAATGCGTGTTTGTTTGTTCAGCACTCACGTAATAAATGGCACCTTCTCGGCCCATATAATAATACAAATTGTATGCCATAATAGGGGCCTACGTGTCCAGTCTCAATGACATATTAGGGCCTATATATCCCAGAGTTACAATCATAATTAATATGTACAATATGTACATTTATGTGGAGTCCATTTCTCAATCACATATGACATTACACAATAGAGGAAATATTTATATTCCAGAGTCAAAATGATAATTCATATATACAATATTTACATTTATGTGGAGTCCATTTCTCTATCACATATCACACTGCACAATACAAATATATACATAACAATTTAAGGTTTCCTTTTTTTGGCTGTCCTGGTTGTAGCAGCAACTTTCCTTTCTGCTGGTTGGGTTTGCCACCGTCGCTACCTGATCGCATCACGACAAGGCCACTGTCACTCGAAGTTACGGTTCTGTTGTTCAGTCGTTGTTTGGTGTTTAGAAATTTTGTCAGGTGTCGTTTTCTCACGTCGTCTTTTAAATTTAGCCAATCCCCCCGTGATTTCCGAAAACATAAAAAATCTGGCGCTAATTCGAAATTCCCCTGTCCGATAATTGCTCTTTCTAAATCTGTAAACTGTGCCCTAACCTTATCTTCTAACAAGTCTACCAATTGTGGAACAGTCCTTGAGCGCCAGTCAATTTGTAATTTTAGTATGTGGTTAACAGATTCAGCGTTGTTGTTCGTCCAGTTCGGCTGTATGTCGTCATGTCGTAGTGCAATGTCCAAATTGTTTTGTAATTTAGGTAGCAGATGGCTGTCAAAGTAGGTAGCAAAATCAGGTGGGTGTAATTGTATGTATGTATTTAATTCTGTCTTCCTGGCATCAAAAATCACCTGATTCTTGGTCATAGTCAGTCCGTCAGTACCGAATATCAAGTTAGTTATATGTCGTTGTGTGGCTTCAGTCGCATTACGTTGTAGGGCTCGGGCGGTGTTCTCTTTCATGTGTCTGGTACAGTAAAGCATTTCGCAGTCAAAGCAATGGGAAATGGCTTTTCGCATTGCCGTCTCGTCGTCCGTCCCTATTATAGGTTTTGTCACAGTCGGATCTCTTTCATGGATCATACCGTTCAAATGTCCGAAAAATTCTCTAAAGTCTCTCTGTCGTGAATTACCGTGTATAAGCATAGGTCCAATAAATAGTGGGTGTTCCCGTGTCGATTTCCTAAGTAGAGATAAATTTTTGTAACAAGTCACTGTCAGATGAAAATTAGTCAAATTACAGGGGCTGTCGGTTGTCAATAAATGACTTGTGACCATATACAGGCGACTATTCTACCAATATTTTAATTCGACGTGATTTCTTAACGTTGTTTTTACTTATTTGAAATAAACCTGTATCGTCAACGATAACCATGTTATATGTATTGTATTAATATATATTATGTTATTTCCATGTTTTTATGTTTGGTATTAAAACATAGCTAAACCTCTGCTTCGTGTAACTCTCCACAACTCTCAGCGTGTCATGACCTAACCCACCCCTCCCCCCCTCCCCCCTCCCAATGTTGCTCCGCTGCTGTTCAACTGCCATCGACTGCGCTAGGAGCATTTCATCTCGCACAATAATGAGTAGCTGAACTGCTCCCAGCGTAAGGTGTTTGTGATGAGTGACCATGCCAAGCTGTGATCTGAGATTTACTAATATCTGCTCACAATGTCAACATCCAACCGCAAATTAGTTCAATACTCTTTTAATTTGATAGGAAATATATTTATTTTCTATACCATATATAAATGGTATATTTTGAAGATTCACTTATATTATCTTAATGCGTTCTGTTGTCACGTGGTGGCCTGATAACAATCGCTTTATGTTTGTAGTTTAAAATATAATAATCATAATAATATTATACCGTACTCGTATTATACCGTACCGTTAACTGGAGTGATATACTGATGTATAATTCAATAAGACATAGACACCACCGTATGAAACACTCCACGTATGCAGAAATTAAATATAACAGAGGAGATTACGGGATTAGCAAAACGATTGCATATTTTAATTTAAAATATTCTTCAGCTTAGATAGCTCGACACGGATAAATAAGTAATAATGAATATTATTATAATTAACTATTTTTTTTGTACATATTTTAATTGTTGATTTATTGCAAGTGTACAAAGAGGGCCCATTGCGTCGTCGCCCCAACCCCCCCCCCCCTCCTCCAGAGGTGGTGACAGTACGGGAGTTGTCGTCAGTCACACTTCGTTTGCTGGAGCAGTTCTAATCATTTGTCATCAGGGAAAAAAACATTACAAATACAATTATTTACTAGTCGACTTTCTCAGAGAAACAGTAATACGTTTTATAATAATTTATCATTCCTCTAGTTGTAAAACTGTAGGCTAGATTTCTGTGGTACCGGTAGCGTTGGTTGTTTTCGCTATTTACGTTACGTTACTTACCATGTAGTGGTGAAGATATAAATACCGAAAACAACACACTTCACATCTTTGCTAGGGAAAACAAAACACACTTCAAATATAATTATTTACTACTTTCTCAGTGAAACAGTATTTTACATTTTATAAAAATTTATCATTCTTATAGTTTTAAAACTGTATGCTAGATTTCTGTGTTACCGGTTGTTTTCGCTATTTTTAGCGTTCTACTCTGGCTGTCCAATTCACTCTGACATCATATTGCCAAATACAGACCTGCAGACATAAGCCTATATATGCTTTCACGGTACCGAAAACAAGATAATATGATTATGATACAGTAATAAGAAATTGATTAACAAACAATACAGCAACAATATCGATATAACAATTAATATTATACTAGTCTAGTATCGAAGCTACGGCAACGAGCTATACCGAAAACAACTCAACTGGCGCTTGCCGTACATCGTAGCGGCCTTGCACCGTAACAGCATGAACAGTGACAGCCCTAGTCTCGATGCTGCCTACGGGTTATGAATACCGAAAACAACTGCAAAATCACCGAAAACAACATATTTAGGCTATATTCAGCCTATTACAGGTATAAAATATTATTATATATTTGGACATATGTATTGGGGAACTATACACACAGTCTTAAGATGAAAAAATGAAGTTGTTTTCGGTATTTCCAGGTTGTTTTCGGTTGTTTTCGGTAGTTTTGTTGTTATCGGTTGTTTTCGGTATTCATAAAGACCGCCTAGACTCTAGGTCTATACTAGTAGGGGAGCCACAGCACTTTTATTCAACCGAGCAAGTGGCAAAGGTCGATAGTTTATTCCACCTCAGCAAGTGGTCCTCTATTAATACATACATTTCGTTTTTTCACTTTTCTCGAACAAAAAAGTATAAATATTTCGATTTTTTTACTGTCACTCATCACAACATATAAAAATATCTTTTTTCGTCGCGAAAACTAAAAAAATCGGGGGGGGGGGGAGGCCAGGGTAATAGCATCGGTATTCAGTCGGTTTTTATATTTACTTATTTTTATCTTAATACCATATGACATAGGGATTTTTGCAAGGTATTATGAGACACTTTAGGCTATTCCATTTTTTTATAATACTAGTAGTCTAATAAAAATAATATGAACTTTCTGAAAATAGTGGAATTTGCATTTTTTTCATGAAAATTGATGAATTTGTCTTTCAACATAAACAATTGTCACACCTTACACGCCCACAGAAAGAAACAGCCCATAATACACACCTACACAATGGACAACACACCGGTAACACCAGTTACGCACCACCCATATTGTAGGCCTACTGATTTACGTATGCCACAATATGGGCGGTGCGTAACAATCCCCCGAACAATTACAGACTGGAATTAATTCACTAGTTGCCACCAAATCTGTGTGCGACTCCAACGGTGCAGTCCTTCAAGGAAGGCCTAACCCGTAATTCCCCCCCCCCCCCCAACCTGTAATTCACATGTGAACCCCACTAGTATATATAACCACTGTTAATGCACTCTCTATCCACTGCAAATAAATGTCTGCACTGCACTGCAAATTTCAGGGGTTTTTTTCTCACGGGGTCACGTGTGATCACGATGGCATTAGGCGACGTCCAAAAATTAATCATAAAGTCATAAAGGCCTAAGTTGATTAATATTTTTAACTTATAGTTTTCATATATATAGGCCCTACTATGTTTTTCATAATATATTATCATAGGGCCTATTCTGCATTTTAATATTATAATGGCAATGTCCAATAGTGACACATGACCATTCATTCCTTTGACATTTATTGACAATACCACCAGCATTTTTGTGTAGGATGCGCTGACGGTAAGCAACGCGACGTAGATCATACCACGGCATCTGCCATGCTACTGTAGGCCTACGCTAACATCGTGTAGCTTGTCCGTCCTGCCACGGGATAATATGCATACAGGGCATACTATATCACAACCACAACTATAGGGCTATGATCTCATGTCAATCACGCTATTACATCAACATTTCTGTGCCAGATTAACACTGTATTTCAAGCTCAACCTCGTAATAGTTGACACCCTTTCTAATGGGATGAGTTCACACCAGTTGAGTGACAATCAATTTGTTGTTGAAGAGGTTATTGATAAATATATATAGGCCTATTTATTATAGTGACATGTATAAGCATATGCATACAACATAAAATAAATATCATCATGGTCATGAGCAATGTAATATGCCGCATCAATTTGGCTTATAATGTCACTTTATACAAGGTAATAACAAGCGAAATGTATGTAGGCCTATACATGTGTTGTTCAGTAAACTGTGTCCATGCACCGCTCCACACACATTTTCAGTGATGGGTATTGCCGGTACATCGATACGTGATATACTGCTTTCGATCAACCGTCCACAGCTAGTGAGCATACATATACAGAATACGGCATTAGCTCATCGGTGTCAGTTCGATCACAAAAGTTAAGCAACGCCGGGCCCCGTCCATAATTGGATGGGTGACCGCCTGGGACTATCAGGTGCTGTATACACTGGGACATGCGTGCAGCGATGTTGCGTCGTGGGGCTCAGAGAACCACATAAATCAGATGGCTCGTCTGACAGAACGAGAGTAGGACGTGAAAGAACCTCAATGGAGGTAGGCGCAGCTTCCATCCGGAGAGACCACAGAAAATCCACAATGTGGCGCGATAGTGCTCGTGGTGCGATATCACAATAGTGCTTACTGCCAAGTAACATACAGATAGCCCATTATCAGCACATACCCAAAAGTTAAGCAACGCCGGGCCCGGTCCATAATTGGATGGGTGACCGACTGGGGCTATCAGGTGCTGTATACACTCGAGCATGCGTGCAACGATGTTGTGTCGTGGGGCTCAGAGAACCACGTGAATCATATGGCTCGTCTGACTGACCTAGAGTTGGACGTAAAAGAGCCTAAATGGACGTAGGTGCAGTTTTCATCCGGCGAGATCACAGAAAATCCACAATGTGGCGCGATAGCGCCCGTGGTGCGATAGCACAATAGTGCGTACTGCCAAGTAGCATACAGATAGCCTATTATAATTAAATTACATCAACTTACAAAGTTACATTATAGTTCCATTGTCGGTGTGTTATCGATCAACCAACTACATCATGGGTGCGTCTAAATTGAGTGTAGGCTGACAACAATGACTAGACCCAATACATTCTTATTTATAATTAGGCCCGTCATTGTTGGGGAGCTGCTCAATTCTGATGATTTGTGTATGTAATTTGACGTTGCTTACTTTTTAACAATGCTCTGTAGTCTAGCTGTCCTATGTTGTTCGACATAATATTCACTCGCTCTGATTAGGATAGACTGGGGCTAGTTCCAACGCAATTTAGAAAAAATGATTTAATTTTTTACATGATGAAGTTAAGAAACTATTTTTAGCATACATTATTCTGAGATTGAAAACAAAGTAGAGTCAGGAGAAACATAATAAAGTTAGATTTTTCACTGTTCGAACAAACCCCACACTTGGAGTTGGTTCAAACATGGGATGTGGTTTGTCTGAACAGTATTGGATACAGGCCTACCAGATAGATTGTGGGGTTATTCTGAACAGTCGAACAAGCCCAATTTTCTTTGTCTTCTGTTCAAACCCCACATAGACGTATTTTGAAAAATTCTATATTTAGAACTATAACATCATAGAAGGCAACCTAACATGTATATATAAAGAATTATTACCTTCAGTTAGGGCACTTACATCTGTAGGAGTTGAAACTGTCGAGTTCAATGGCAAACATTGAGCAAAATAACATTTTGAGCGACAGCAAATAAATACTTTTGACCTACAAAAATGGAAAGTCTTCTTACTTTTTCATAATTTGCATTGAAAAAAATCAACCTTCAAACATGAAGTTCACAAGGAGGCGGGACGGAAATACACGGACTATCCCCTGTGCAAACTAGCCGCGGTCTCCCCTACGGGCTGGCGCCATTCGCCATACTGTTTGAGGAAATGATTTTTGTCTCCAGGTTGATGTTGAATGCATGTTATATTGGAGTATGTCCTATGTTGTTCAACAGGCTGTGTATTTCCACCAGATGGCTGAACATCCTCGGACAACTTTCCTGCCACTTCAAAAAAAGTTGCAGAGACCAACGAACCAAAACCAGCACACTGGGAGGAATGTATACACAATCACCAAGAAGAGAACATAACTTTACAAGCAGTAAAACCAGAGCCACGGCCACAGTGTCGTTTTTCCCGGGGGGAGGGTAGCTCCCTATGAAGATGGCTCCCCCTCCATGAAGATAATTAGGATTTGCAAACCACCCCTAAACACTGAGTGAAATTGAAAAATGACCCCCAAAGCTCTGCGAAAGAATGTAAAAAGTAGCCCATAAAACTGCAAGCTTGCCATTGAGTTAAGGTATACAATAGCAAGCTTGCCATTGAGTTAAGGTATACAATAGAACCCCTAATTCTGCCAGTTCATTTTTAAAACACAAAAAAGCGTTTCTCTTTATATTCACAGTGCATGAATTAGAAAAACAAGTATTTTAAAACCCGGTGCTATGAAATATACCATAACATAGCTTATTATACTTATCAACTAGGTCTAAAACATTCATCCATTTTCAAACACCCCTTATTGGACGCTTTGAAAGTGTTTGTGAAAAACACCCCTTATTAGAGGTGTCAGATAATTTTGACCCCCTATTAACGCACGTTTTCACAAAAAACACCTAAAAACGTGTCTTCGCGGATGGGAAGCCAGCTTTGTGGGGCACTGCCCCCGGGGTCTGTTTGCCCAGGTATTCCCTGTTAGGATGCCGACAGCCCACATCAACCTTCCAAGCAATCAGCCCGTCAACAGTGCAACACCCAGACTACTGTCGATCAGGCACCGAGAAAAAAGATAAAGATCTATTATACACCACCACAAGCTCAGCCGCAACTGCGACCACAGCCAATGATCAGGCCAGCTGCCTAGCTACTACGTTTGGCAAACACTTTGGACAAAGAGACGACCTATTTGCCACGTCAAAGTCCTCCACACCGTAAACAGTCAAGTCAGACTGGACCATTCAATGTTTGACCCAGAACCAGTAGCAGCTACACCCCAGCAATATCTCTCAACGTACACAGGATACAGGAGTCAGAGAGGAGCACCACCCCTACCGTCTAGCCACCAGCACACACAGCCCAGCAGCCTCAGCAAAAAAGCAGCCGTCAGAACAGCAGTCTGACACCTCCCAGAGTCTCCCCTCCTGCAACCAGAGACTCTAACACTCCTGAGTTGCTGAAGGGGTTACCTTTTGTGGAGGTATCCCCTCACCTCAGCCCAATCTCGTCAACCAGTGAGCTCAGAACAAAACGCCCACCCTAGGCGGAACCCAACACCACCTCTCCAGTTACGCCTGAGTGTGCAGATTCAGTAGAGGTCCCCCTATACGGTAACTTTGGCCCGCTCAATCAACACCTTACAGACATAGAACTCTGGTGCTATGACCCAAACTTTTGTATAATCTAACATAATACTAACAGATTGCTAGAGGAATTTGCTGAGATCTTTCTACCAAGAATGTTTCTGGCCCAGACGAGGGAGGAGTATCTGAACTCCGTGCTAGAGATCACATAGCCAACCGTGCCAACCCCACACCCCCACCAACAGACTAACGTATATCACGTATCATTATCACGTATATTTTCGACATACACTCTTCAGCACTTCCCCACCACCTGCCGAGAAAACATTTTATCCACACTTCTCCAGTGCAGAGAAATATCCCTTGGATGTGGCTCTACGGCACTTAACATCGCTGTAAATTAACATTTCAACTTAGCTCATATGGTCTATAACTGCTCAGTGCACAGAGACTACAGGCGCTGGGCCCTGAACCGCTGCTGGCCTGATGTATGCTCTAACGTTTTCACACTCAGTCGGCTGCGTGGCTGGGCGCCGCACAGCTAGTTTCGACTCACTTTATCATATGTGGACACTTCAACCACATTTAAACTCATTAGCTTCACACAGGATATAACCGTCTTGTTATGTGCATCAAAACCACAGACGTTTCAAAGCGGATACAGCTCTGAGGCCACCCCTCTGCTCAGATGCCAGTCACCAAGGCCACCAAGGTCAGAGAGACTGACAGAGGCTTTGTCATAGCTTTCATATCCATACGAGTGATACATCTTGTAAATCAATGGGACAAACAGAATGAAACTGGACCTTTTGGTTGACTTGAGTTGCGTCACATAATAATACCAAGCTTTAGGCCTACATAAGATTCCCGATGTCACACATGAACATTGATTGATTTAGATCACTGTGTTAGATCACTGTGTGGACAGTGATCCAATTAGCTTGCAGATTTGGCATGTCTTTATGAATTAATGTTTATAAATAATATATTTGGCAGAGAGTGCTACCAGTGAAAAAACAAGACATGCACTTCAACCAAAATAGAGAACCATCAATTCCAGAGGAGCAATAACAACACACCCACTAATACGGACTAATATGAGCTTTTGGAAAGACTCCCGAAGGAATGACAATAATGTAGGTGCCATTTGGAACTAAGAATTGATTTGGCTAACCTGTTGTTGAATTCTCTGGGAAATGATCACGGGTTAGGCTTCGAAAAATCAGCCTAGAGATTTGGAGGTAAAGTGGGGGGAGGGGGGTGGGGGGTGGCCGTTGTCACAGTTGAAATGAGTAGGCCTATACAAACCAACATATGTCTAATCGAGAGATACATGAGTATGTGAGGTATAAAGTTTTAATATACGCTAACTCGTCTGGCAAGTTTGTGGGGAGAGCATGTGGACCAGGTTACAGAACATTCGAAAACAAAATCCGCTAGCCAATTGCAATTAAAAGGAAAAACAGCGGGGGCTATTTTGAATCTAATCAGTGTATTAATTGTTTTCGACTCTGGCGACTTTGTTAGGTGAGCATGTGCACTCAGTTTTAGAAGATTGGAATACATATCAATGGCGCTTACATGTAAAAGTCGCTATTTCCCGCTATACCTTCACGTAAAATGTTTGGACTAAATATTACACCAGAAGCTATAGTGGGGTCTAGCCTAATGTTGGGAGCTAGATGGATTTTCAAATGGGACACACCTTTTTAATCATTATTGTATAAATTACAGGGGATAAAAGTGTTTTTTATCCAGCTCCCAACATTATGACATCATAGATTCAGGTGTAATATTTAAATCCAAACATTTTACGCGAATGTACGTTATAGCTTTAAATTTGAGGGACATATAATACATAACATTATTAACGTTATATAACAATGCTATATAACATTTCTCAATCCATCCTGCAGTTTTGCATAGTGAACACATAGGCCAAATTTCAGAACAATTGAATAAAAGCTAGAGAACGTGAACAGACGGACGTCATGGGGACGACAATAGACTTTGGTAGAGAGCTTGTGGTAACGAGTGTTTTAAATTAAATTATGCATTTTCAGATCATTAATCTAGTCATATCCGATACGCCCTGAAAATGTTACTTGATCAAATTGAAAATGGCCGACTATCGGCCATAATTAACTTTACTACTCCTGATATCTGGCAAACCGTGCCAGATATCTAGACCATTACTGTACAACAAAATGTGCAGAATCACAGGGAGGGATAAGAACTGAAAAATGCCAACGTTTCTCTTCACCATACATTTTTATTGTCACGTGCGTTTCATGTGCACATACAAAATAGTATCAGACTTGTTATACAAATTGAGGCATTTTATTACTTCATAAGATTAAAGAACCTGATTCGTGACGATTACGCATACCGGTATATCTCTGTCTATAACAACACTGGAACAGTGTTAAGGTTTTGTTGTTTTGAAATCTGTCAGGAAGTGATCTTTCTTGTGTTGGTTCTCGCACTACAGCCAGTGAAGTTACGGGATCGTCACAGAAATTTGCATATACCCAAGATGCAATACGGCGGATGCGGCAATTTCCCATCTTTTGTTAGGTTTACCGTTGTCTGTGCTTTGAACACAATGGCTGTTCAAATTTTGCATACTTTATTAGAAATTTACACACAAGCGTAATCGTCAAAAACCAGGTCCCTTATACGGCATCATAAAAACAAACTTTAGAAAGATCACATTTACATTGGTATCGTTTACATAGTGATGTGAAAGATAATGTAATATTTTCAACAACATTTTGCGCAATGATTACATGTATATACTCATGATGAGTTTTAGCAAATGTTCAACATATTTAAGCATTCAGTACAATATTAGGCATCAATCATAACGTTCTTCATCACAGTAGAAAATACGTATCAAAGACATCACTAACAAAAGTTGAGCCTAGAAAAACTGAGAACGCTATACCTAGCTCCCTATACTAGCTATGCTACATCGATCGCAATTTTTCAGTAAAACTAAACTTACACCACATGCATAGACAAAACAGACCGAATTTATATTCCACATAGCCTACATGTAGGCCCATATTAAATAACGATGCATGCAGTGTATTAATTATGTTTTAAATAATTTCAATTTTGTTTAAACACTCAGTCACATAGATGTTTATATTAAGCTTATATCAAGCTTAAGCTGAGTAGGGTCGATAAGAATATATGAAATAAAAAACGTAATGAACTTTTATTAGATTAAGTATGCTATTTAAATCAATCATCCCATAATCATGATTACAATAAAATTACAAAAATCCAAATTATACTACATGCATGAGCACATGAGTTACATGTTCAGCTTCACATGTAGTTTAAAACTTTAATAAGCATGAGAACTTGTTATATACCTGAGCTAGTTTGGAAATTAGGAAAACGCGGCCCAACGTGTTGTATGCTATCGTTATAAGTACTGTAACAAAAATATGCCGGGCGGTGGCTATAAACAAATATCCTGCCATGTGACAGGCTGTGCCGCAGTCAATTGGTCGGGGTATAGGCCTACTGCCCTGCAAAGCCAAAAGGCAGTATCTGCTTACTAGTGAAGTAAGTAGATACCGCCTTCTTTGTACGGCAACATATTACTATACTTGGTCAGAATATTTCCACACGTTAAGCAAGAATGCAGCAAAATGTAGTCATCTTGTTATGTGCATCAAAACCACAGACGTTTCAAAGCGGATACAGCTCTGAGGCCACCCCTCTGCTCAGATGCCAGTCACCAAGGCCACCAAGGTCAGAGAGACTGACAGAGGCTTTGTCATAGCTTTCATATCCATACGAGTGATACATCTTGTAAATCAATGGGACAAACAGAATGAAACTGGACCTTTTGGTTGACTTGAGTTGCGTCACATAATAATACCAAGCTTTAGGCCTACATAAGATTCCCGATGTCACACATACAGAGTTCCAGCAGCATAAGGGCTAAAACTGTAAATAAAGCTCTGTGAAATCGTCACTGTTTACAACAGCCATGTTCATGTAGGCCTACAGACCCAGCAAAGACGAGACCCTGACCAGTTGTTGATTTATATTAACTAAACATTGGGTCATAGTCTCGTGTCTGCTGGGGATGACTCACAGCAACTGGAAAAGACCCTATACAGCATCAATAATTTTTCACGTACGGAAGAATTGCAAAATATTTCAAAATATTTTAATTCGCTGTGAGCTAAGAATTGCTACTTCATGTCCCACCTCACAGCGAATTAAACTACCTCATGTTCCACCTCACCAAACTACCTTATGTCTAACCTCACAACTAATCAAAAAGATCATGTCCCACCTCACAGCGAATCAAACTACCTCATGTCCCACCTCACATCGAATCAAACTACCTCATGTCCCACCTCACATCTAATCAAACTACCTCATGTCCCATCTCACATCAAATCCAACTACCTCATGTCCTCCTCACAGTGAATCAAAATTACACAATTGAAAAAAGATTCGAGTGTAATAACTCCTAAAGCGCTATCTATAGTGTCTTTTTGCACCCACTTTAAGTGGGTAAAATTTACTTGCAACATTACTGTATAAATCACAACATACATCACGCCAATCTTGCAAATTTAATGTTCATTTCTCTTGCAGATGGTTTTTTTTTGAAGGACAAATGAAAAAGCTAAAAACGGCCACATACGTAATTAGAACGCTAAGGGTTAAACCATTCAGCATTGTGATGTTAAATATAACAAAACGATAGCATTCTGATTCATCATAATTTCGATATGCTGCATCGTTTCCTACAAAATCATTCATGTGCCATGATGCATATCAAGATATGACGTTACTGTACACACCCTTATGATGTGTACAGTACAGCCTCGTTAAGCGGACCACCTATGGTCTTTCCAAAAGTGATCTTAGTAGCGAGGTGGTCCCCTGAGTGAAATTAAGCATTAATTATGTTATGAAACTTAATTGACTACATTCATGTGTTAAATAAAGTGTTATCACTTTATACACATAATAAAAACATACAGTTTACATGGTAAATATATATTCATGTATTCTAGCAGTAAAATAATACTTTTAATTCAAATTTTTAATATGTAGTATTTTTCTTTCCATCATATTATAGATGATATAACGGGTATCATATAATAGCGCTAAAACGGATTCACATATCAGGCAGCATAATGAAAAAGTGCTGACACTACTGTTCAGATGAGCCCAGCTATATACACATACTCTAAAATATTGCTCTGTGTTATCATCGTCATCACAAGACGATTGCAAGATAGGTGTGATTTCTGAATAAGTCACCTCTACCATAAATACGCTGTACATCATTGTTAAATAATGGGCCACAAACATCACACTCGGTCTGAGCGCGTATGTATACAATAAAGAACCAATAATGCATTAACAAATATATGATGTAATAAACAAAAGTCACAGATATATTTAATTTAATTGTCTACTTGCCAATTCAATATCACAAGGATGAACTGGCATGTTGATTTTACAATGTTTATCGTTTGATGCTAATGGTAGGTTTCATAGCATACAATGCGGACTCAATGCCGGGCCAATGGCTCAGACACTAAGGTGACACTCATATTCCACGTGTTTCTATGGTAAATACTGCCCTTCAAAACCAAAAAGCAGTATCTGCTTTCTTTTGAAGTAAGCGAATATTACCTTTTGGTTTTGTACGGCAGAATAGCTGATATAACTTTGTTATACTAAACCATACCTCATTTGAGAAATGCTATAATATTAGCAAAAACGGAAGGTTGACATGAGTTGCTTTATTTTTAGCAAACAGTCGGCGAGATGTTTTGATCACTAGGACAGCTTCTCTAGACAACTCCATAGCCAGATGCATTTTGAGTTCAAGAAAGCGTTGAGGTGCGACTTCGACAATTATCACCCTTTGGGGCCGTGGGTCAATAAAAAGCCAGAGGTAACATTAACCAGGGTCATGGGGAGGACAAATTACAAATAGCAGCGGGAAGATGACCAACACATGCAAATATAAAACCCTGTCTTTTTCTGTGGGCATGCAAGCGTGAAGGCGCGACTTCACTAATCACCACCATCTTGGACTAATGATAACAAACAATAAAAATGACAGTGTTAGATATTGTCTGATCAACAATAGCGCTGAATATGAAGATTATCTAGATACAAATATAAAAAAATAGAAAAAGCTTTTCAAGAGTTTTACTTTTTTAGTTTTTTTTAATAGACTTTTCACGTCCCAGGTGGTCCACTTGGCGAGGACGAATTGGTACCGTAAAAAATGATCTATGTCCCGAATAGCGGGGATGGATCGCTAAGGGTTAATCCTTAAGCATGAGAAACATTTTGAAACTGGAAGAAAGTGGTTCGTGACATGAGGTGGTCCGCTTATAGAGGTGGTCCGAAACTAAGGTTATACTGTATATGACAATTGACACTTTAACCCTTACAGTCGTCAGAATCTGACATCTGTAGACATCAGATTCTGACGACTAAAGTCGCTCTCCGCACTGTAAGAGTAAAAATATTTATAATGGCCGTAGACCTATAACACAGGTATTCAAATGAATCGGGACGAGCTAACTAAGACATTTATGATGATTTCAAATTAAAAAAAACCTTTGGTCTCCATAGTTCCCCAAAAAATATTCAGCGCTTTAAGGGTTAATCATGACTATATTCGCTATACCCGGTAATCCATTTTAGCAACGGATCAAATCACTATTATTGGAAATAAAATGAATCGTGTCTAAACATCTAGATTTGCAAATGAATCATATTCACCCACTTGAAGGCGAGCCACAACTTCAAGTGGTTCAATTAAAATGTCAAGGTTAAATAAAAATGTTAGTTGATGTGTCATTGTGTTAAATTAGGGAAACTAAGCAACGAGTCACCGTATTTAATAACCTAAGGCAAACACGAGGCATTGACTGAATACTTGATCAATGTTGGGCCAGTGTCGTAGATGGCAGATCAACATTGATCTAGCATTGGGCAACAGGATGCTTCATAATGATTGTGTTCATCTCAGTATCAGCACAATCATTATAACGTTATTCAAAGTGGTTTATTGAAGACTTTTAATAGTACTTACTGCAGTGCAAATACTCTGTAATTAATCTTTCGAAACTAACTGACTTAAATATTTGATGAAGAAAACACGAGATGTCTAACCAATGTTAGTTTGATAGTTAAAAAAAGTGTTTGTCATGGTGTGACATATGTGAGCGTTTAAAATAAATAACAAAATATATTTTACTGATAATTTCAAAATAGAAATTATCTCTCAGACATGCAAAACAAGTACCACCACAAGAATGATGGAAAGAAGTATTAGAAAGGGAAGCCACGTCTTCAACCAGCCTCCAACACTGCAAACAAATATGATACTATTTACATGTATAAATATATACAAATGTATTTCAATTTTTTAACATAATAACATCTACTTGTATATACATGCACATGTAGTGCAAATATATTTCAATTTTATAACATCTGGCAAAATGAGTCGTAAGTCCCATTTTGACAAACGATGCTAGGGCACTTAAAAGCCAAAATGACCTTTATTTGATAAATTTTCACTTTTTACATATACTGTAAGTTTTTATTTTCATGATTACTTTTGAACCTTGGCTAAAATTTAAGAAGCATTGTCCAGTGTATTGTGTTTGCTGTGAGTGCATGCCCTAGCTAGGCTTTTCCGAAAAGTTAGGCTTGTTAGAAGTTCGGTGCTACTATTTAATTGATTGATTGTTAAATAGCAAGGCAATGAAATAGAATAATCACAGCAGATACATTTTAAATCTTCTATTACAACTAGCTCACCTCACATATTTGCCATGCCAGAGCATAAGAAAACATAAATTAACCATATTCCATGAGGACGAGTTCTGGTACTTCATCAGGTTTAGAGAGTAAGCGCAGTGAGAATGACAGTTGTCACAGCAAAGGTTGTGCTAGAATAAAATAAGTCAACATAGATCTATCATGGAGAAATATTTCAAAATGCTAGATCCATACAAATTTTTCATTATCATATTTATTATCTTCTCCTTATCATACTTATTGCTCGCCATTGCGAGATAATTGCAGGGTGCATGCTCGCTGTGCGGCCACTCCCCGTTTCTCCTACCATCACGCTAGGGGAGAGCGTGTGAGGGGGTTTAACCCCATGCAGCACAACTGACAAAATTGTGGCTAAGAATGGTGGCGGGGTCTGAACCCCCACGAGTCATGAGTGTGTGGGGGGGGGCGGCTTTCAGGACCCCCCCCAGTCCCCCCCCCCCCCCGGAACACAGACTAAGTATATTTATGTAACCATAAGCCCTAGAAAGCACACCTACACCCATGAGGGATAAGTGCGTGCAATATGGAAAAAAGGGGGTTTTACAGATGATCTGGAAACAAGATTGTTAGTTTTCCCTGAGAAATGTAGGTCAGAAGGTTGAGTTAAATGTCATAACCCCCGAGAGGCACATCTACACAACTGGAATATGTGTGTGTGTAATATAAAATAAATTCCCAAAGAGCAATATGTTCAGGAAAAGAGAATGCAGACAGAAATTCCAGTCTCCAAGGCAATGACGTCTATGTATATACATGTACAGGTTATTGCTCCAAGGTATTTTGAGAGAAATGGAGGTCAGAATGTAGGTTAAAGTCATGAGCCCCGATAGGCACATCTGCACCTCCTGAGTGATGTGTTTGTGTACATGTAATATGGATGAAATTCTCAGAGATATGCTCTGGAAACAGTCTTTAAGCTTAGAATTTTGTCTCAGAGAAAGGCTCAGGGTATATTATACAGTGCAAAATGTACATACCAAACCCTCAACAAACTGTAATCATGTCTATGATGTAATGACTCATTTTACTCCAATTTATAAATTGTATTGTAATTCACCTGTTCAAACTGTCAACTAAAGGGATTAAAAACATCACATGTGGTGCACTAAGGGTTAAAGTAAGTTGCGACAAGGTGATGCAACATCCTGCTTGATATGCAATGGTAAAGGTGTAAAGTTAAGCGTTCTAATTTCCTTATACATGTCAATTGTACAAGTTATCATTGTTGTTTTTTCTCCAAAAGCAAAAACACTGTCCAAATTGGATCCTGTCCAAACCGGAATAAACTATATCCCCAAAACAAGCGATTCCAGTATGTACAGGTTGCACTGTATTATATTCAATATTTACACTTTCTCGGATAAAATGGCATAAAATGAGTGTATTCCACTTACCATTCGACCTTTATATTCTTCAGATGCCTCATGCACTGCCCTGTCCCATGTGTCTTTTTGGTTCACTGAGGGGAATTTTTCCATTGACAATTGCCAGTACCTGGAAATAAGATTCATGTACTTATCATGATCTATTTGTTTTAAAATTACTGTGTATAATTATCGCTGGTAGGTGATCACATCTTGATCAATAAAAACACACCTCAACAAAATTGCTAGCTTCAACTCAATTGTTTTGAATTTCAGAAAAATATATCTCTTGAAAGTGCTTGCATCATTATCAGTGGTATACATCAGAGGGATCATCTGTTAGCATTAAAAAACATGCCCTGTATTAATTAAAGCAATATCACTGAACTGATAAAACATAATCGTCGTTTCCTTGAAAATCATTGGACTGTGACTAAACCTTCCCATTTCGTGGCCAGGCAGGTAATGTCAGGCAGGTAATAGTGAATACAGGGCTAATGTTGGCTCAGCCTCGTAGACGGTGGGCCAACATTAGCCCAGCATTGGGTCAATGTCTCGTGTTTGCTGGGGCAGCCTCCGCCTGCACGATAGAAACTGTTTGGAAATCCCCTCACTGACGCGGACACACTGAGCAGACAGAGGTAAACCAATATGTCCCCCACCTCTGTCTACAGAGGGGGGGACCTAAAAAAGACAATTCATCAGCTGAAGGATTAGCAAGGCAACGGAATTACACTGTAGGCCTCAGCCTCTAATCATCATTTAAATGCAAACATCATTTATTTTGAAAAAAAAATCAAGATAATATGTATATTAAATTCAATAATGGTCACAAGTCAAGTCATGAACTTGATCTACCGTAGTTGTTATTTTCAGGGCATATCCCTAGCTGAAACCGCAAATTTTGTTCTATAGGAATTGTCTAATTGTAGCTATCTGGAACTTTTCCCAGATATTACGCATATTAAATGCAATAATGGACGCAAGTCAACCATATTGAATTTGCTCAAGTTAAAAATTTTCAGGGCATATCCCTCTCTGAACATGTTGAAGCCAAACAGTTTGTTTTATAGTACAGTAATGGTCTAGCTATATGTATTTGGCACAGTTTTTCAGATATTAAACATATTAAAGTCCTATTAAAGTCTGCATTTTAAAATTTGGTAGAGTTGAAATTTTCGCACATTTTGTTCTAGTCATGATAATAGTGGTCTAGCTATCTGGCACGAATTTCCAGATATTACGTATATTAAAGTCAATAATGACTCTGATTCAGTTGAAATTTTTCAGGGCATAATCCCTCCTTGAAACCGCACATTTTGTTTTACGGTAATGGTATATCTATCTGGCACGGTTTTTCAGATATTATATATCTATACGATAAAATATGCTGATCAGGAAAAAATCAAGGTCTGGTCATATAGGTTACAGAAAGATCAAATGGGAACTCAATCAATATGATCAACATGATCAAGCTTCAGTCATAATTAACCTGTATGTGAAGAATATTGTGAATTCTATTTCCACAAAACAAGTTATAGTCACTCCTAATTTAAAAGTGGAGTACACACTGCATGACGACAATAGGCATCCTCCAATGAATAATTTACTCACTTGACAGGATCACCAAAGCCCATGTTGTCCTCCTATAAGAGAAAAAAATTGTTGATAAATATCATCAAACAATTTACATTCATCAAACTGATTAAAACTCTTATGACATGCCCATCCATTAAAAAACCCCACTAGCATGTACATAGATCTTGACAAAAATAAAATAAAAATAGAAATGGGTTCTTGTAATACTAGTGTGGTGAAGTTGATTTGTGACTTTAGCAATAACTTGTAGTATAAAGGAGAGCAGGAGATGAAATTCAATACAGTACTGTAGAACTTTCTAGGGCAGCCACCCTTGAGACAAAGGAAAAGAGGTCTTTCAAGAAAGCTGGCTGCCCATAGGAGGTTCATTTGCATTAACAAGAGGCCTATAGCCCTATACCATCTCTGTCGCAAATTTATTTTTTAGGCCCGAAAAAAGATGTAGCCGATCCTTGGCGGCAATTTTGCATTTCTTTAAAATCTTGAAAAAATCTTGAGCCCATCTGCACATTATGGAATTTGTAATAATTATATATAAAAAAAAAAAAAAATTTAGGCACCAAAAAATAATGAAGCAGATAAAATTAAATAGTGCTATTTTGAATTTTATTGAGTTGACATTTGATGCAACACGCAGTACCACACGCTAACCCCGGGGTACCGCGTGATTTGCAGCGCCACCTGGTGAATGAGACGGTAATTTGTGTTGCAACAGGTTCCGACATTGAAAGATGTTTTCTCAATAGTCCTCAGTGACGAAAATGCCCCCAAAACTTTGCAAAATAAGAACGTTTCACATCTATTTTTGCCCTCTTTTAAAATTATTTTACACTTTTTTGTTCCCAGGGTACAGCCTTTAAAAATAAATTAAATAATTAAACAAAATAGAAGATTTCTATTTGGTACCCCAGGGTACCACGTGGTGCATCATTTTTCACATCATATCCCTCCCTGAAGCAGCACAGTTTGTTTTATAATAATGGTCTAGCTATCTGGCACAGTTTGCCAAATATCAGGCAATGATTGAGTTGAATTTTTTAGGGTGCATTTTTTCATGAAATCTCACATTTTATTTTATAGTAACATTTGGTCTAGCTGTCTAGAACTGTTGCCAAATATCAGGCATATTTACCTTCAAATGAACTGAAAGTGATTGAACCTGCTGATAAAACAGATTAAAAACAACTAGTTGTGCTTTGCGGTGTAACGGTTAAAGTAATTAATGGTCTATAGTCAGAAACAGTTCTAGACATGATTAGCACACAAGGGACTGACATGTAACTTGTTTCTCAAAAGTGATTATCACCAACCCAATATTGGGTCAATGTTCAAGATTTACCGTCCACAACACTGGCCTAACATTGACCAAACATTGAAGTGGTGCTAAATTGTTCTCATCATTGTCAACTGTGATGTCATCCCCTATGTGGAAGCAATGTTTTTAGAAATGAGGATATTTTTTTATAACTATGTAGGCCTAAAACAAACAATTAATGAAGAGTGAGATACTCACTGAGACATAATACGGTCCTGCAAAATCTCGTATGACTCCATTAGCTGTGCAAATACCCATGTGGCCAATAAAAGGCATTAACCATCTATAGAAAATATAAACCAACAGTCAATATTTAAATGAAGGTTTACAATCAACATATTGACTTGAATAAATTTTATTATTATTATTATTAAAATTATTATTGTATATCAGGACTTACTACATTAGCATAATTAGTAACTAGTGCAAAATCTCATGTGGCCTATAATTTAAGGCATCAGTTAAAGGGCTTTCCCCAGAAAAAAAATATAGCGGGGGGATTTTTAAAAAGTGCGCTGTCGGTGTTGTGAACCAGTGATGCACGAAGCGCGCGCGCCATAGACACGCTGTCCTTGGGGGTCCGAGAGCATGCCACCCCAATTTTTTTTTTAAAGTGAAGTCTTCAAATGGTGCATTCTGGCAGAATCTGGAGTTAATTTCCAAGGTTTACATATATATTTTATACATAGAAAAAACACACATTTTTTTAGCATTTTAGATCCAGATTAGAAAGAGTAAAACAATGGATGAGGTAGGTCTAACGTTAGGTGTAATTTTCATGATGAAAAACTGTTTGTTGAATGTCTGGGAGGCCATGAAAGGTGATGCTTACATGCATTTTGCCGTGATACAGTTGATTGCCTTGTTTAATAAATTAGAGCAACAGGCATAGGGATTCGCCCACATATAACCAGCTTGAGTATGGATGACGCCCCACACCCCCTGCCATCAACTTGAACATGGGTGACGCCCCTCACCCCTTGCCATTGCCTTGAGCATGGGTGACGCCCCTCACCTCCTCCCATCACCTTCAACGTGGATGACACCCCTCACCCCCTGCCATCAGCTTGAGTATGGGTGACGCCCCCTCACACCCTGCCATCAACTTGAACATCGGTGACGCCCCTTACCCCCTGCTATCACCTTGAACACGGCTGACACCCCTCACCCTCTGCCATCACCTTGAACATGGGTGACACCCCTCACCCCTTTTATCACCTTCAAGATGGGTACCTCACCCGCCCCCTGCCATCAGCTTGAGCATGGGTGATGCCCCTCACCCCCTGCCATTACCTTGAACATGGGTGACACCCCTCACTTCCTGCCATTAACTTGAACATGGCTGACGCCCCTCACCCCCTTCCATCACCTTGAACATGGCTGACGCCCCTCACCCCCTTCCATTACCTTGAACATGGGTGACAGTTGATCCCCTTGGGCCTGGCATTGTAAGTTGTAGGCTACTTGTAAAATTTAACTTAAGTTGTAACTTGTTTAATAAATTAGTAAAACAGTTTATATGTGGTCGAATCCATATGAGGCTATGGTAACAGGTTATATGTGGTCGAATCCCTATGCCGAGAATGAAACTAATCGGAGACCGAATCTAGGACGCCTTACGTTAGAATTGGTATGGGTGTCCAGACAATCGAATGTGGGTATCGATGTTTCTCGATGTCAACTTTATGACCATTAAATATTGGCAGTTCTGAAGACATGTTTACAGTATTGTCTTTACTCTCAGCAGACGCTGTACCAGACAGATTACTATTAGTTTCCCTGTCACAGTATTTTATTTCCATCACTGACACTGACGAGTTTGTTGTTGTTGCTGTTGTTTGGTATAGCAGGCCTGGCTGGCCCTGAAAATAGGTTGCTCGGGCCTTACGACTTTGTCAGTCGCTCTCACAGTCTCAGTCCCTACTCGGTCTCAAGCATTACCGCGGAACATATTAGGCCTACCTGGTTGAAACTTTGCCGTGTCGAAACCTGTTTCAGCGACTGGGGCTAGTTGAAACTGTCAACTCACGATACCGCTGAGCTACGTACGTCTTTAAAAGAGTTCATAACTCGATATATTGCGTAATGGGGTGACTTGGGACGATTTCAACTGGTTTTCATATGTAGGCTATAGGTAGGCACTACCACAAAAAATCTAATTTGCTAATATTTAGCATTTTATGTGCCTATGTTGTAGACCAGACTTGAATTAAGAAAAATCTTTTTAAATTTTTCAAATTCCTTCAATAGTTTTTGAGATATTAACGTTTCAGTAACCAAGAAAACGTGTTTTTTTCTGCCAATTTGGTCATACAAACAAGTAAGAGGTTTTTGCGTCCTTTTACATAGGAAAATTACTGTGAAATGTGTTTTTTTCATATAAAATTGAATATATTAATCTCTGGCTGCGTCTGGCGAGCAAAATTTTGAAATTTTCCAATACAAACCATATATTTTCAAGTTTGTTGGACTCTCGGCTACACGCAAATTACTGTGTGTTACCAATTATGTTTACATTGACCTTGAGGTTTGAGGTCAAAGGTCACAATACCTCATAAAATCACCCTTTTGTCACCCTCCTCTGAAATGACGGAAATGGACCAAATAACAGGTAGTTTGACATATATTTAAATATGGCCAGCACTTTAATAAATCCCAACCCAAGTACACATGTTGACATGGATTGGGGTTGGGCCTCATGAGGTTGTTACCCCAAGTTCATTGTAAGGTCATCTCAAGGTCACAGCAAGGTCAAATCGGCTCAAAAGCGGTGAAAATATCTTATTTTTGTGTTTTTTGTCCCAATTCTGTACATTTAAGATAAGTATGATAGTCAAAACTGACATACACACCAACACTAAGGTACAACAAACACACCCCAAGTGGTTAAAGGGGTAATATGGGGGTTCAAGGGGTAATACCCTATCAAATCACCCTTATGTCACCTTTCTCTGAAATGACGGAAATGGACCAAATAACAGGTAGATTGACTTATTTAAAGATGTGGCTAGCACTTGCATTACACCTAATGAATCCCAACCCAAGTACACAGGTGACATATGGATTAAGATTGGTCTTCATGAGGCTGTTACCCCAAGGTCATTGTAAGGTCATCTCAAGGTCACAGCAAGGTCAAATCAGCTCAAAAGGGGTGAAAATAACTTATTTTTGTGTTTTTTGCCCCAATTCTGTACATTTAAGATGAGTTTGATGGTCAAAACCAACCTAGACACCAAAACTAAGGTACAACGGACATACCCCAAGTGTTTAAAGGGGGTAATATAGGGGTTAAAGGGGTAATACCTTATCAAATCACCCTTATCTCACCCTTCTCTGAAATTACGGGAATGGACAAAAAACAGGTAGGTTGACTTATTAGGAGATGTGGTCAGCACTTGCATAATTACACCTAATGAATCCCAACCCAAGACAAGAACACAGGTGACATATGGATTGCGATTGGGCTTCATGAGGCTGTTACCCCAAGGTCATTGTAAGGTCATTTCAAGGTCACAGCAAGGTCAAATCGGCTCAAAAGGGGTGAAAATAACTTATTTTTATGTTTTTTGTCCCAATTAATTCTGCACATTTAAGATGAGTATGATGGTCCGAACTGACCTAGACACACAACACTAATGTTACTGTACAACAAACACAACCCAAGTGGTTAAAAGGGTAATATGGGGGTTAAAGGGGTAATACCCATCAAATTACCCTTATGTCACCTTTCTCTGAAATGACGGGAATGGACAAAATAGTAGGTATAGATTGATTTTTTTAAAGATGTGGCCAGCACTTGCATTACACCTTATGAATCCCAACCCAAGTACACAGGTGACATATGGACTGAGATTGGGCTTCATGAGGCTGTTACCCCAAGGTTATTGTAAGGTCATTTCAAGGTCACAGCAAGGTCATATTGGCTCAAAAGGGATAAAAATAACTTATTTTTGTGCTTTTTGTCCCAATTCTGCACATTTAAGATGAGTATGATGGTCAGAACCGACCTAGACACCAACACTAATGTACAACAAATACACCCCAAGTGGTTAAAGGGATAATAGAGTAGTTAAAAGGGTAATACCCCTTATGTCACCCCT